>JASSRZ010000020.1:6878210-6889137 GCA_032164315.1 Malacoctenus gilli
CATTTTCAAGCTGTTCCGTCCTGATCTTGCACTTCCAGTGACTTTGTAAAAGTTCCAGCGACGACAAAACATTGAGCAGACCACCACACACACATTCATCCGCATAAATACCACCAATTATGAGCGGACAGACATGTTCCATCCCCTTCTCCGACATAAATGGGGTCAATTCCACGCACGCTCAACCACCAATGAAAGAAGATACCCCAAAAATTACCACTTTTGCTAAAACCTAGAGTGAGCAGTGACTTCATGTCTACAGCCGCTCTCCTGATTTACTCACGCTCAACCCTCTCAACTCCCACCGCAGCAGCCCAAAGAACCCCCCCACCGCTTTCACAACACGGCCCCCTCTGCGCGTTACCATCCCACATCCTTCCTCTCGGTCTCTCGGACCCTAAAAACACACATTTGCCGGCTGAACTCGACACCGAAGCTGTCAGAAGAGCACGCTGTGGTATCAGTGAGAGATAAGAGAGGTCGAAGATTCGAGAGGAGGAGAGCGAGGGAGAAGGAGAGAGAGGCAGAGAGAGAGAGAGAGTGAGAGAGAGAGAGAGAGTCTCAGCTTTTTCTCTGCTTCGATTGTTCGCTGCTGAGATAACAGAGAGATGAATCGTTGGAGAACAATCAGACAACTGTATCATATTCTGGAAACAAATGACTCAAGGTGGAGGTAAAACAAAGAGAAAACCCACTTTTAGGTCATGATTTTAACCATCGCTTTGAAAGTCCAGCAGCAAGTCTGGTCTATTTTGGGGTCATTTGGTCAGTGATTGGGGTGGGTGTGAGGCCCTCCAGGCCAGTGCGATGATTGATAAGTTCCTGGTGCTGGAGGCATGTGGATAACGTGCATGCATGCGCGTGCGTGTGTGTGCGTGCGTGTGTGTGGATTGCAGTATGTCTTCAGTTGGTTAATGAATTGTAGCCTTCCGTCAGTCCAGAGACGCTGGACAGATAACGAGAGAAGACCATCTGTTGTCACTTGTCTTCAGACATCAAGACAAAACAGCTTTGAATCAATCAAATACTTGGAGTCAGAAAAACATGTTTCGTTGAATTTTGCCTTCACATCGGCTTGTTTCGTAAAAATTTTAAGCACATATGACACTGAGACACCTGAAGAGTGTTGAAGAAAAGAAAAGAAAGAGCGGTTTGCAACATTATCAACATCAGCACACTCTGAGTCCTCCAGTAGTTTCAGAAAATAGAGATTGTGACATTTGTTGGAACCTTTTTGAGTTCACAGAAGAAAGTGGAGCTGATCGGTTAGCAGACATTGCCCCCTGGTGGCAGCAGCCCTCAGTGGCGGTGTGTTGGTTACTCACCACAAGTGTAGATGACACTGAGGTACTTCCTGGTGCCGGGGTAACACGGATCTCCAAAGTCCCTGCTGGAGGCTCGGACCAGGCAGCTTTTCTTCCCCTGGCAGCGGGCGGTGAGCACCTGCAGGGCCACCGACGACTGGCACTCTGGGGAGGACAGGAGAAGGATACTTCCTGTTACTCTAAAATACAGCAACTCAACCCGCCGACTATCATTTCGTAATGCATCACTTGGACGTGCAGCAGCAACACACTTGTACGCTCACACTTCATCCCTTCGATCCACACGCGGAGCCCTTCCAGGGGCTTCGCTTTGTGTCAACGACACCCGATCCTGCCTGTGTGGGAGTGTGGGAGATTGT
Organism: Malacoctenus gilli; assembly: GCA_032164315.1. Taxonomy (NCBI): domain Eukaryota; kingdom Metazoa; phylum Chordata; class Actinopteri; order Blenniiformes; family Labrisomidae; genus Malacoctenus; species Malacoctenus gilli. The sequence continues at coordinate 6,879,895 of JASSRZ010000020.1, forward strand.
TTGTGTATGGAGAGCCGACAGAGTAACGGATGGGCCTCTCATTCATCATCAGCAATCACCCGTCAGCTCCCTGAGAACCTGTGCATGCTCACTTTTTCATATTATGACAGGATGAGAGGAAGTCAAGGCCTAAATATTGAGTTTTACTTTGAAAACACTCATTTGTGTCACACAGAGTGACTTTTTGACAGGATTTTACAGTGTGAGGAGCGAAAAGGGGGGCACAGGTTAAGTCAGAGGGGGTCCTGCTGTTGTCTGTTGTGGGGTTATGGATGGTCCGGGGTTCCACACGGATGCATTTCAGGCTCCCCGAGATCAAGCTGACCTCAAAAAACAACACAAGGAAACGAGCCTTTGAAAGTGGACACTGGCCTGTTGCCCCGTCTGCCCCGGTGGCCCCCACGGAGAGAAACTTGGGGGGGGGGGGAGGTTAAGAGACCAGGCTGGTTAAGGCTTGTGCCTTCACATCAACAGGCCACAAGAAATTATGGCCCAGGTCAAAGGTCAAACGTCCCAGCCAGGAGGAGTTTGAGGGCAATCCGGTGGTCATGCATAATGTCAACAGCGGGAATTCCTGCAATGAGTCCCGACTGCGACTTCACATCTCAAGAAAACCGAACCCAAATCTGCGTGCGTCCTTTGTCGACACGCTTGAATTTGTTGCCCCGGACGTTTCCCAGCTGGAGCCAACGACATGAAGGAATTCCCAACCAGGATGTGATGGTGGGGGGGTGGGGGGCTGTGGGAACCACGAGTGTAACTGGATAAGAAGCAACGCACCTCCGAGGTTTAACCTCTGCCACCGCCACTTCAAACATTCGAAGTCATCTGTAATTGTAATTTCTCGAGCGCCCTCGAACGCGACAAATATTTAGGAGGTGACCTCATCGTCTTTGTGTGACGCTCGAGCCCAAATACATTTCAGGACAAGCAAAAGATCAAGAAAGAGCTGAAAAAGCTTTAATTGAAACTATCAATACAGGCGAAACTGTGAGGGGACACACCAAAAAAACAAAAGCTGAAGTAAAAGTCAAAAGAATTTGCTTCCACATTTAATGGAAATGTCTTTATCTCCTTTCAACTCGTGCATGCTTGTGTGTAGCTGTTGTTGTGTACTGACGCTACAGGACAATGACGGCCTGCTCACCCTCCTGTTCTTTAACTTTCTCTCCCTCCCTCCCCCTCTCCCTCTCTCCCTCTCTCTCTCCCCGGAGGGCTCGTTGGAGCCACCGTGCCATGTTGAAAACTTCCACCCTGACAGGCGGGCGTACTGACAGACGGGCTCCCATTAGCTGCTGCTTTGATTCCCCGGCCGGGTGATTAGCCGAGCATGGGGCTCACCAAAAAGAAAGAGGAAGAAAAAAAAAACGGGCGGGGCCGGAGCTCCAGGAACTGATAGAGACTCGCAGCGACAAGGGGAGGACGACGCACACATGTATGCTTTGTCCACCACACGCACACACATTGAGGAGCTGGATGGAGTTGAAAAAGCTCCTTCCACGGGCTCTGACCTCCTCTGGCTCTCATTAGTGGTTTTAACACAGATAGACAAGCATACAACAGTGCTGCCTCTGACACGCACACACCAAAGGAATGAATAACCCCAGTTACCTCTAACCTTTACCCCCCAACCAGTTTCCAGGCCCGCCCCACGTCCCCCCCCCACCCCCCACCCACCCATCGTCCACACGCCCAACAAGGAGCGGCCTATAGTTCAGAGAAGATGGTCCAAGGAAAAGGAGGAGCTTCCTGAACACACACACACACACACACACACACACACACACACACACACACACACACACACACACGCATATACAGAGACAGACAGACAGAAAGACACACTCACAGGCACACAGACGCAGGCACACAGACGCACGCACGCACGCACGCACGCACGCACGCACGCACAGAAAAAAGTCTAACTTCTCACTTACTGACTTCATGAAGTTGTGTGTTTTGCATGTTGAAGTGTGTGTCGATTTTCCGCCCTGTACCAGCAGGATCCGTGCTTCTTTAGTTACATCAGTCATCCGCCTCTCACTTTAAGCGTTCCACTCGCTTGTAACGGCATCGGCACTGAACACGTTAACAATATCAAACGCGATTTCATGCGTGCTGATGGCTATCGTTGGGTTTCACTTGCCACAGAGCCCTCATATTGAGATTAATGGACTTCGGGGGGGGAGTGTATTGTGGGTGAAACCTATGCTGGGCGGATTGAATAACTGTCCGATGTATGAGGTGGTACGTGTGAGTTTTATCCTCCCCTGACAAAACTCACACACACACGTCCACCGCGGCCTGGCAGTCGCCAGGGCAACGCCTCACAACAGCCCTCCGAGTTTTCCACCTACGCACACCTTTCCTGGAATTTCGAGACAATGAGTGGGAAAAAAAAACATGAGCGCGAGCGTCCGTCTCCACTTTCACTCTGACTCACCTGCTCGAGGTGTCATTCATTAAGTCATTAAACGTCCTGGCGCATAAGATCAGCGACTTCCACATGGACGGGTAAAGAACTCGCACACGTGCTCGCATCGGACGCCGGCGAGGAATCTGATACCCCGCCCACGCACAGTTACTGTAAAACTTCAAGGAAACCATCCTATGGCATTGTTTACCGAGGTATCACACTGTTCATCGTGAGGTCTGCGGCAGAACACACACACAAATGTTATGAAAACACACACGCGCGCAGCCGAGCGACGTCTCTTCAGCTGTTTGTAAGCTGATAGCGTGTTATTACGCAGTGATTCCACTGAATCAGAGGCATTTGGCAGGAAAACAATCAATCCTGCATGTGTGTTATCGGCGAGGCCCTGCAGGAACTCGCCGTCCCGCAAAACAAGCGCGGCGAGAAAACGAGCAGCCACCAAAATGTTATCGTTCAAAAGACCCCGCCGATAATTCAGTAACTGATATCCGCCGTAGCTGGACTCAGAGCAGTCCAAACAGACAGAGCGGCGTAATTTATATCGACTGTAGAGTCCAAAACAGCAGCGGACCCCCGCGTCGGATCGCCTCTACATGCATCTGGTCAGTAATAAATGAAGATAGAGTTACAGCGAAGCAGCTCTCAGCCTAAAACTGCTGCAAGCGGAATGTTAAATTAGAAGTGCAGCTGTGCGTTTTTTGGGTCCTTGAAAAAACGCGACTGTGATCAGCCGATGGAGGGGGGGGGCGCTCGGCCCGCGTGTAAAGTTAAAGACCTGGTTTGAGGCGTGCCCCCCCCCCTCCCAAAAAAGTAGTGAAAGCAAAGAAGAAAGAGGGCAGAACAAAACTGCCGTGTGAGATTTTTGCGTGCCGAGCGCGGGGGGCTATTTGGACGTCAGGAGGTGTGTGTGACGGTAATGGGGGCAGATGAGAGAGGAGGGCTGAGGCAGGAACCTCCATCACCACCGACAGTCACCCAGATCCACCACTCCCACCTCACCGCCGAGCAGGAGACCATCAAAGGGGCCTCGCTTCCTTCTGAGCACGTTTGTGTCCACGCTTGTTTTTCAGTCTCGAGGAAGTTCAACTGCTTCCTTAAACTTTGTTTATTCACCAAATTTTGCAAAATCACAACTCAATTCCAAAAAAACAAAATTAAGAGACTCTTAATTAAGAGAAAGTACTGAAAAAATGGATTTGTTGGCTTGAATAAGGAATCTCCAGCAGAGGGAAACGGACTGAGGATTACCGGGGTTTCACCGCCTTCTCTGATCTGATTGTGATCTCAGTCCAAAAGACACAACCTGATCAGATACATTCAATCAGATTATGGGATCACAGCTGCTGCAAAGTCAGTTTAGGACAACAAAAACACTTCCAAGGTGGTAAATTGTATTCGAGAACATCTCAGTATCATCTGCAAACATGACGGCATGCACGTTGCACCTGCACAGGTGCAGCAGGCTGCAGGAGTTCGGCGGTTGATCTCCCACTGCAGCCTGCCAGAGCGCTGTGGTTACAGAGATGACTTTAACCCAGCAGGTTGTGTCAAACACACTTGTAGGGGAAAATCAAAACAGGGAATCGGGCGAACTGGCGCAGGCGGGCAGCAAGGCGCACAAAACGAGGCAGCGCATCACCTCGGGTGGGCGCGGAGACGGAGCGGGCGCGTTTAAAGATAATTAACAGTGTGTGTCTGCGCTGTCACTCAAGACACCCTCACTTCCTGCTCCCGGTGACAGTGAAGCCACATCAAAGATGGAGCTGACAGGGGAAACCCCGCTGCAGCACCACGATAGCGCCTGGAACCGCCCGAGGAGGTGGTTGTGGGTGGCTGCAGTACGTAAACACACACTTTTACGAGCGCGCAAACCTGAGAAAACGTCGCGGTGTCGGATGCGTGCGTCCGAGCTGAAGCGTAATGTGCGATTTTGACAGTAAACACCAGCTGTCCACAAACCTGATCCCACATTTGCGAAATTGTAGAGTCAATTTTCCGTTTGCGCTGAGAGCGACTGTATTTAGTCCGTGGTGTGAAACCAGATCCCAGACCAGCCCTGCCTCACCTGCTCCGCCGACCTGTCGCACATTCCTGATCCACCTGTATGAGGTGGAGACGGCTTCAAAGAAGCCCTCAATGCTCGTCGAGGGGGACAATAAGACGCAGAGGGAGATGCATACAAACTCGCACAATGCCATCCTTTATATCTGTCTCTGATTACCCGCTGAGTGACGCCTGTGTCGGCCGCGCGACCTCATCCCGACACTTCAGGAATAAAGACGACGAAAACGCACCGACTCACACGCGTGTTGACTTTCACTGATTTGGAATTTCCTTCGATGGGGTAAAAAAACAAATGCAGAAGCAACGAAAATAAACCAACGAGGGTTTACATCTGCACATAAACACACACAGAAGCTGGGAAGGAACTCAATATGTCCCTTTTTTTCTGCTGGTCCAACTCTGCTTTGGATGACAGAGACATCTGATCCACATTCCTGCCTATTCCCCTGGCAATGCATGCTTGTGGGACTCTACCTGACTCAGAGTGGCGCTTTCATACACGTCGGTGTGCGATTCCAACAAATGAAGAGATGCTGAAGCGGGAGATACTCGTAAAAAGTCCAATTTTCGTTTGTCTGTCGTAGTGTAAACAAGAAAGTGAAGCGTCTGGGCGTTGAAGAGGAAAATAGTCAAGTCAACCCAATGTCACCAGGAGTCAGAGAGATTTTTATGAAGGAGGCGACTTCCTGGTAATGAGGCCTGCAGCACTTATTGGCAATTTAGTGGTTCAGATGCGTTCGAGTCCCGACGTGTGAAACTCATCCATGAAAAAAAAAAAACAGAAGAAAGAAATTGCTTCATGTTTTTTTTTTCATGCAACAATGTCCGTCATGATGCGCTTCCATTTATTTCTTGACAACAAGAGCCGCCACCAAACCCACTCTCACGAATTGATTAATATGTATGAGAGAATTTGCAGGACAAAGAGGCTGATTATAGCACCATGCAAATGCAGGAAGAACGGATTTACATTCCCAGCTTGTGGTTTTGTGTTTTAAAGCTCTCTCTTCCCCGCGACCCCAAACTGACCTCAAAACTGATGCTCCAAAAAAACCACCAAATTCTCTTTAAAATGCATGTTTTGAGGTTATTTTGTAACAAACACTTGTTGCATCTCCAGAGGAGTTCAGAGGAATAAGATCACTTCGAAAACACGCAGTCCTGCATGACGCGATATAAAGATGAGTAATCGGAGTAACTATGACCTAGTTGTCTTGTTTATGAGCTCACAGAATAACAAACTTTCTAAGCAAACAACAACTCCCTTCAGACCTCTAAACCTGCCAGCTGGAGGTCCACTTATTCTCATCATTCACTTAACAGCAGCTGTGTAAGCGAGAAAAGCACTGAAACCGACTGAATAAACAAAAACAACTGTGAAACAGCCAATCAAGGCCTTACTTTGGTTTCTCTGACCAAACTGAGGCCTTGCGGTCTCCGTACCTGCGAGGTGAAAGCGAGAGTGCGGGGCGTCTCACCTACTGACGGGGCCCTCCGGTGGTAGAGGGGGCACTCCAGGGTGCCCTGCTGAGTGCGGCCAAACATGGCGGAGTAAACGGCGATCTGCATCCCGCGCTTGCAGCTCAGCCTCATCCTCTCCTCCTCGCAGACCACCTTACTCTTATACTCGTCTGCAGATCAGGAGAGAAAACGGGACAGAGCGTCAAGCAAAAAGGTGAAACCGAATCCCAATGAAACACGTTTAAAAAGCTTCAATGCAGAGTTTTAACTTGTCCTTTAATTAAACTGCAGCCGCTTGAGGTTTGGTTCAGGATGGAGATTGAGGGAGGGAGGCAGCGTGGACATGTAGAGCCATGCTGATGCATTCCTCGCACACACCCAGCCAAAGTGACCTGTGACAGCACGGAGCAGCTCCACTGGCCTGCGAACCAAAACACGCCGCAGCCGCCGTTTCGCCGCGTCCATGTGGGGAGTGGAACAGGAATGCAGGGGAGAAGAAAGCGCCGAGAGAAAGGGGGCGGGGCCCGGTTTGTTAGATCACCCGATGACGGATTCACTCCCGTCCTCTCGCACAGTCTTCGTCCCACTCTCTGCCTCCCGACCCCCCCCCGTCTGCTATCCACCTTGGCTTTCAGGAGCGGTGACACCTGCCCGTCGCACCTCACCGACGCCCCATGTGGCCTTTCTCTCCTTCCCTGAGAAGTCATTGGTTAAGTGACAGCGAACAAAGACTTGTTGATTGGCCCCGGGGTCTGCAGGGGAAAGGAAACGTGGTGGGAGCCGAGGCGGAGTGGGGTTGGGGGGGGATCAGCGGATTAATTCTCACTTGTGGTCACTCTGGTGTGAACTTTTGCACAGCTCAGTGCAGCACTGAGCTGCCAGCGGACAGCAGAGTCTGGGTGGGATTACAGCTCTGTTGCGGCTCCCCTCTGGGGCGATGCTCTGAGCTTCCTGGCTCACGGTGGGGACGGAAGGATAAAGAGGAGACACGCAGAGTTTTCCCTTCACAAAAAGTGAGAAAATCCCTGCAACCGAAGCAAATAACGTGGAACATAAAACCTGAAAAGAAAGCTGGAAGGGAAAAGTTCAGTGTCGGAACTCAGGATGTCACGGACGGTGAAAGAGCCACGAAAGTGTGTGACGCAACAAAATTTAGTCACAAGCGACAGGAATATGCTTTCAATTTGCAACAAACAAAGTGCATGATTTTTGGAAGACTTCTGGGTTGAAGTTTGATGATACGGCCGAAAGAAAACCTCCCAAAAATAACCTGCCAAGTTGTAAATGTCCAAAAGTCGTGGGTCTGCCTAAAACACAATGTGACCGGAAGAGGATTTGGATTTCCTCCGATTGTTTTGGTTCGGTTTGTACGGCTGAACAGACCAAACCCTTGGCCGGTGATTTCTGCACAAATGTTGAGGTGTGTGAGGAGAAAACAGAAACGGGAGCACTGACGAGGAGGGGAGGACAGAAGCGTGTGTCACTGCGAGGGTCCGGGCCGATGAGGGACTTACTAGGTCTGCATTTGTACCAGACAATGAGGTATTTACTGCTGCCGGGACACTGGTCCGTCCCAAACACACGGCTGTTGACAAGGACTTGACAGCTCCTTCTGTCTTGGCACTCGTCCAGCATTTTCTAAAGAAGGAAAGAGTGACAGGGGAGCAGAGGGGAGGGGGGAGGAGGGGGAGGGGGGGACACCAAAGGCAGGTTTAGAGGGAGAACAATGAGCCACCGTTGGGGAGAGCAGCAGCAGGCAAACCTAAAACCACTTCAAACGGCCTGCGTATCGCCATGGGAATATGGTGGAGAGGAGCAGGTAAGTGGACGGAGAAAATGGAAGAAAGAAACTGCTTCGGACTCATTTCCTGGCATCATTTCGCGACTCCGGTTTCATCTTCCACCGTAGCCCGGGATTCCAACATGCGGCATTCCTCGGAAAGCCTCGTTGGCAGAGAGAACGACTGAATGGATCCCCCTCTGAGGCTGATATTAAGGAGGTAACTGAGTTACAGCAGGTGGAGGGATGCAGTGGAGATAAAAAAGCACCGAGTTGAAACAAAAACTAAAGCAGGAGAATTTGCACCTGCATAGTCTTCAAATAGGTTAAAAAAATCACTTAAATTGAGCTTTTTCTTGCCTGAAATATTGAAAATAGTCACTGCAGACACCTGTGATTATTTACAACTACATAACATGAAGTAAAACTAAAATCAAGTCAACTTAAAGGGAAAAAAACAACAGTTTTCTGTCTCAAAATGCACAAGAACATGATTTTTTTTCTCTATGTGACGCTCTCAATGTGATGTCACCAAGCGGGGGTCACTGACAGGTGGCCCAGCGGGGGGGCTGTGCTCGTGCGGGTGGCACAACAGCCAGTCGTTCTCTCACTTTGGCACAAAGCTTCCTCTGTGTCTGTGCATTCATGGCTGTCCCGTCTGTTATGGAAACGGTGGGCGTTCAACGCTAAAAGGCAGCGGGACCGAGAATAAACCAAACAACCCCGATGAATGCTGGGACGGGACGTTGTTTGTGTTGTGTGCGCTTGTGTTCGTGTGTGTGTGTGTGTGTGTGTGTGAGAGCGTGTGCGTGTTTGTGTTGGTGCAGCAAAGCGGGGGCCTTCCAGTCCGGCCACATCCCAATTTGGGAGAGGATGCTGAGGCAAAGACCCCATGAAATCGCTTTGTGTCACGCTGGAACATACGAGCCAGCTTCCTCTTTAGCGGGTGTAATTTGCCGGAAAACGTCCCCACAAAGCGTTGCGTAACCTGCGGCCCTCCAAAATTTAACCCTCCGTCCAATTGAGCGTTGTACAACACGCTTTCAGAACACTGAGGCCGCGCATGTGAAGCAGAAATGGACTAATAGATGGATGAGCGCGTAATTTGGAGCAAGAGTCTGGTCTCCACGCACGTGACTCTCTTTTAATGAACCCGACAGGCCCGTGCAGGGAAAAAGTCAAGGTAATAATAGCGATTAAATGAATTATTGCACTTGTGGCGAAGGGGGAGATTCAACTAATGAAAGAGAAACGTGTAAGCTCAGATACTCGCCTGTAGTGCGGTGGAAACCGAACAGTGCCGATCATCCTCCCACGCGTCGTACGAGCTCAGCCGGGCCTGGAAGCTCTGAGGACACTGCTGCAGTTCGGACGCGCCTCGTCTACCGTAGAACGCCGACTGGACGGTGATGGTGGTGCGGGGTGGGCAGCGGACCGTCAGGAAGTCCCCGTCGCAAGCTCGCTCGGTGTAGTTCTTCAACACTTTGGACAGGTAACCTAA
>JASSRZ010000020.1:6893222-6921469 GCA_032164315.1 Malacoctenus gilli
AGAGAGAGAGAGAGAGAGAGAGAGAGAGAGAGAGAGAGAGAGAGAGAGAGAGAGAGAGAGAGAGAGAGAGAGATCCTTGTGCAACGCAGAGCGCCACAAACACACCGATACGCCTTCCCTCACCCGACAAAGGGGAACTGGGAGTAAAAGGCAAACAGATTATCTCACACAAACCCTCAGGTGCTTTCTGAAAGAATTCATTTCTTTCTCTTTTTTTCCTCCACCATCCCACCCTCACCCCCCCCCCCTCCTCCTCCTCCTCCTCTCTTCCTCAAGATCTTCGCCATTGTTTCCTCCACGCTACCTGTTGACTGAGGCCTCCTTTCAGGGCCGACGGATCGGGCGGGGTTAAGGCACCTGTGTGGAGCGCCCGGCCAATGACAGGTGTCCCTCAAAGGCAGAAGGCCGAACAATGCAGGAAGAACACCCAGGCGTCGCTCCTCCTCCCCTTTTCATGCGGGGCCAGACTCCTTCTTTAACAAGCTCGCTGCCCTTTCCCCCGAAACAAAAGCCGCCGCTCCATTACGTCTCCTGGTTTGTTTATCCGGTCATTAACAGACAGGAGGTTTGCGGCCTCGCTGCTTTTGGCGTACGAGCAGGTGACTCTCGTCATACTCTCGGTTTGAAAAGCGTCCGTTTAATCTCCCTTCCTGCACCTGCCCCTTCGTATCGGTTTCGCAGCGCACACGGGATCCCGTCATATGATGCAACTTAACTTGTCTGCTGGCATGAACGTCCACAATCTTTCAGCCAATCATCAAAAAAAAGAGAAACGCAGGCCTTGTGATTATTAGTTGCTCATTTGTGGTCATGTGATGACCTTAAGGTCTGACCCAGTGATGGAGGAGGTCGGGTATGATGGGGATTAGTGACGGGCCACTGTGTTTTGTCAACATGACACAGAAAGAGGCCTGCTGGGGAGAGACTCCGCGCTGGGAATCGCCGATACGCCTCCAACTTCTTTATATAACTTCTAACCGAGCGTGGTTGAGTAAAACGCTCTTTTGTGGCCCGTCGCACACAAAAGGCGGAGCCGATGAGTCCTCTCCCCCGAGCAGGAGCCTCCGCTGCAATCTTACCTGTCTCTCCTTTCAGGTCAGCCTGGGAGGAAGCGCCGACTGGTTCTTCCCATGCTCGACTAAGCCGAGGTGTTCAGTGTCCCTGCCTGGAGAGGACGGGGGACTCCTGACATGAGCGCAGGGTGGGACGAGGACGAGGAGGAGGAAGAAAAAAGGTGGCTCGACGACAGAGGCAGCTCAGGTGGAGGCTCAGGGCTTTTTTTCTCCTCGTTTCGAACGACGCCGCCTCCTCCTATTGGTCCTTGCAGAAGGAACAATTCACTGGAAGCTTTGCAGACGGTTAGAACCGTGTTGGCTCAACTTGCTTGCTTGCTTTTGTTTAGCTGCTTACGAGTTGGACTTAGCGCGACGTTGCTCCAGAGGTAATGATCATAAAGCCTCTTGGAGCAGACAGACCGTATACGACTGGAGAATATTATATGATTACAGCTTATCTTAATGCCACAAAAGTGGCTGTTTACATTGTAGTTTACAGAGACTCAACAGTCTGTAGCTACGAACTACCAACGCGTGATGGCAAAGAAATAATGAGAGGACACGTTGAGCAAAAGATCGCATTCCACACGAACTCTTCAAGACCTTCGAAATCAAAGACCGCGCTGCATTTCATCTGGGAATATTAGGTATTTAGGCATTTACAGCTTCATAACTTTATTGGTGTTATTTTAGGCAAATTATAGCCATCCGACCATCAAATGTTCAGAGATGCAGCGCTGCAGGCCTGCAGCAGCAGGAGGAATTCCCTTCAAGTGGTAATTTGTAGAAGACGCTGAGGTTTGCCTCAAAGACGGAGGCCACACTCCAGCAAATGCCGGAGAGGAGGAGGAAGAGGAGGAGACGGGAGAAAAAAAAGGAATATTGTGAATGTTGCATTTTTTAAAAAAAATGCCTGACAGAACAAACTGAGACAAAGAGAAAGGATTTTAAACAGATCGAGAGATGAAAATAGAAAATTGTAAAGAATTGTAGAGCGAGAAGAGGACGTTTCTTTTAAAAGCGCAGGCATCGCGAGCAGGATGTGGCAGCCAGAGTCTGAAGGCCGGAGCGGGCGGCTTTAGGCCTCGCTGTAATTACTTTCCTCGGCAAACCGCAGAGGCGGCGCTCGGGCCTGCAGCGCCGCGGCGGCTCTCAGATGAAACAGCCGTCGGTTGTAAATCATATGTGGTCAAAACTTCGCATTCATCTTTTCAGAGTCATCAGTGCCTGAATGAGACAGGTTGATGAGGTGCGCCGACGTGAAACGAGATCTCGGAACGCAGCGAAGGAAAATCCCGAGCGAGCGTTCACGCGGACGCGGCGCGAGACAACAGGCGTGATGTCGAGGGAAATCGAGAAGCCGAATATCTTGTAAACACGCCGAGCTGAGACCAAACTCTCCAGCCATCCAGATTTGGAGTGGAGGAAAAAAAATTTACATTCCTAAAATGCATTACATTCCTCTGCTGATAATACATTAGTCTTGCCATTATAGTCACGTTTTGGATTAGCCTACTTTCCAACTAATCGCATGCTGGGGCAGAAAAAGTGCACACAGATCCTGAGCAGCTGCATCTGACCCGAGGAGTTCGTGCACAAGTCTGTGAAAGAGAGATTTGTGATATTTGGTGTTGAATCAAACTGATTTCAAAGCCAAACAGAGAATCCGACGATCGCGTTTTTGGTGGTTAAAGGAACTCAGATGATGCGTTTGGAACGACCATGAAAGGATGGAGCCTGCTCGCTGTGGGGTCTCACTCACATGAGTTCAGTCTTAACCCCCACCACTCCTTTCACTCTCTGACTTCACAGTGAAAGATAAAAATAAAGGTTTGACACTTAACTCTGAAAGTGATCGAACAAAAGTTGGCGAAACTTGCGAAAACGAGTCACGTCGTAGACTCTTGTTGTTAGAAATCCACAGCCAGTAAGTAAACGCTTCATCTTTGATCATCGCACTGGTTTGCTTCCAGCCTCCAGCCAATCACTGCCTTTGATTTGACCAGCAGAGTTGCGGACGGTTCAACGTCCCTCCTCCCCGAGACGGACGGAGAGACCCGAGTGGGAGCAGCTGAAGTCATTAAAACCAGAGACGCAAACACAAACACTGGAGTCGCCCGCTCCTCTCCTCCTCCTCCTCCTCCTTCTCCTCTCCGCGAGCTTATCTTTCCAACACCTACACACACAAACACACAAAGCAATGGAGCATGCAGAGGCACAGAGACTTCTGCCCGCTGGACATGAACAACAAACGTTCACAGGCACCTCAGCAATAACCCCACCCCTGACCCCCCCTCGCTCCCCTCCTCCCACTTTCCCGAACACTGCTCATTTATTTGTTTGCGACGTGACGTATGAAACCAGCAGTCTCCCGTGCTTATAATGGGATCAGTGTTTTTTTTGAGGTGAAAGGTCCAAGAATGGAGACCCTATGAAAACACTCATAACAGCAACAGAAAAGGAGAGTAGCACAGAGAAATAACTTCATATGGAGAGCTCTAAAGAGCACCAAAATTACAATATTGAGGATATATTATGAGGAAGAAGCTAAAAGAAGTGCAGGGTTAAATTAAACCTAAGTTCATATAAACTCGACTGGAGGAACGAGTTGTTTCTCAAGTTAAAACAAGAGACGAGGAGTTGGAGGCCAAGTCGGCTGCTGGGACACACACAGATGAAGACGGACGTCTCCCAACAACCACAACACACGCAAGTGAAGAGACAAATCCTCACTAAACGTTCGGGCTCAGACGAAACCACAGGACAAAGTTAAACCCGCAGTCAAAGGTTAATTCGCTGATCTTAACGAGGGCGGTTTGGACGTTTCAGGTCACGTCTGACCCCTGCAGACAATGAGAAGACCTCCACCTGTGGGTTTAGCTGTCTGAAGAGGGCGGGGGCGATTCGGTATCCAACATCTGTTGGGGTTTGGAGATGTCCGCAGTTTGTCGGTGACTCCCCAATACCTAAAGAGTGGTTTCACCCAAGCCCCCCCGTCGCTGACCCCCTGGTAGCACGTGCCTTTCCCTCTGACCTCCGGGTGTCAGAGGCCGTCGAGAAAAGGATATTTCACCCCTGATTTGGGTGTCTTATCAAGGATGAGAAAGGGTGAAAGAGCACGGGGCCACGCGGGGGGGTTCGGGAACACCCTCCCTGGGCGTTTGTGTGCATGTCCCGACACCCACGGAGAGCTTGCGACAAAGAGAAAGAAGACGGGGAAGCGCAGAGCAGATCTGTCATTTTAATGGTCACTTTTACGGCCCGGGAGAGCTGGACGGCGGCCAGACTGCCCATCAACGGACCGCAGCGCCCGCAGACACCACACAGATGCATCAGTGTGTGCGAGCTTTATTGTCCCGGCCTGAGCGACAGATGTATCCCTCCGCGGCCCTCCGCTCCACAGCGGGCTGGATTTAAGTAATTGCTCGATAGGCTAGTCGTAGCCTGAGGCTCTGAGGGGGGGGATTGTGCTTTTGAGAGCGAGGTCACCGTGTAGAGGACTCGTCACTCCTTCACGCTTGTGCTGAGGCAGAAACACCTAGGACGATTAGTAACAATTGGGGTGTTTTGCAGCTGGCTTTGCCCGAAATGGCTTCGCCTCTTCAGAGGATCCCCGCAGCAACACGATACAAGACTTCTGCGGGAGAACCGACCTGACGACCGACTTCAAATAAGTTTAAGCGCTTTGAATATAAACATGAGAGAAGTCAGGAGGCTTGAGGATGAAATTGGTGCCACAAAGGTTCTACTTTAAATTCATAGCGACAGTTTGTTCTCAGAAATTCAGTTGGAGAAAGTGTTCAAACTTCAATCTAAAGTTTTGTCGTTTGTCGTCGCAGAGAGAGATCATTCGAGTTCAACTTTTTTGCAAGTAACCAAGCACGAGAAGAGCAATCTATCGCTCCCGTTTCATACCAAGATCGAGGTCGACTCCGTTGCGTTGTTGTAGGGAAAAAAGTTGTGTTATGAGGAACGAAACAGCAGCATTGGTGTATGTGTCGAACACCTCTATAAACATCCAGGCATGTCCTGTGAGAGGGGGGGGGATGCATGGGAGTGGGTGGGAACCGCACGGCTGCAGCTTTTGGGAGAATTAACAAGCTTATCTGAAGGGCTGTTCTGTGAAAACAAGCAATCTGAGCGACTCCTGAGGAGCTGAAGACGTGAAAAGGCCTCCGCAGCAGTAGCACGTCTGACGAGGCCTCCAACAGGAGATCCCCTTTTACAACAAACTCAAACTGATCCGCGGCGACGACCCGGCTAATCTTACCTCGCCGCGGTCATCCGGAGTTTCACGGGATGGTTTGTTTTTGAGGCTAACAAGTGACGGAGGTCTGATCGGGTTTAAGTTTTGGCTTTGTGAAACGAGAGTGGGTCCAACTCACGTCGACGTGTGAAACCACCTTCAGTGAGCAAACAGCGTAGCTGAGCGTAACTGAGCGTCACTCACACACACACCATTAATGCTAGCTCACTTTAAGGTGCTCGTGCATCACTGGGTGTAAACACAAACAGGGGATTCAACTACCAACCCTGGAAGTGGAAAACAACCTGATCTACCAGCTGAGCTTTAATTGCTCCTCAAATCAAACTCATTTCTTCAAGTTTCACTGAGACACGAACAAACTTATACCTTTGATTTCCGATGTAGCTCAGTGAAAACAATTCAGGCACTCTGTCACCTCCTCCTCCTCCTCCTCCTGCTCCTCCTCCTCTTCCTCTCTCGTTTACTCCCTCCTTACCTGAGCGGGCCAGAGAGGCCAGTGAGCCTCAGATTAGCAGTGCTTTGGGGAGCGGGCTGCTGTAGCGTGCGGTAATGCAGACTGTCAGTCCGACACAGTTGGGGGGCGACACAATGCCTCCTTGTTCAGACTGGCCCTTCTGTGCCCCACCTCTCTACCTCTCCATCTCTCTCCCTTTTCCCCCCATCTCTCACTCTCTCTCTCTATCTCGCTCTCTTTTTGCCTCTAGGGGGGTTTATTCAAACCATGAAAACTAATGGCGCTCATAGCTTCTTCTTTTTCTTCTTTAAATGCCCTCACCGAAGCAAGCACAAGGTGGGAAGCGAGGGAAGGATCAAGGGATGGAGGGAGGAGGAGGGAGGAAGAAAAAAGAAAAGAGAGAAAAATAGATCAAGGCGGACATGTCGACTCCTAAACCAAACATAAATCAGCTCCCAGGAAACAGAGGGAGAAAGGGAGAGACGGGAGAAGAGGGGAGAGGGAGGGGCATCAAAGCATGGTTCACATTCTCCAAGAAGCAGGGGAAGAAAAAAAAGAAGGTGTGTTTGTATGCGTCTTTGTGGGGGTGTGTGTGTGTGTGTGTGTGCCTGTGTGTGTGTCTGTGCCTGTGTGTGTGTGTGTGTGAGCCTGTGTGTGTGTGAGCCTGTGTGTGTGCGCCGGTCTTTGCATGCGTGCCGTGGGACTTTGTTTACGGCCTAATTGACCAGCCGGCACATGAGTGAGGGGCGGACATGTAGAGATAACTAGCAGCGCCAACGCCCACCGCTCTCCTTCTCGACGCTCGTGGCCGTTTATTTACGGCTCCGTTCGACCCGCCGCACTTGCAGCAGACTTATCTGATCCTCGTCCTGCGCGCAGAGTGAACGCCGCGCCCCCTCCAGAACACACAATCGCTCAAATATGATAAATGAGCCTCACGTTATTAAACGGCGACTTAATTTCTTTTGCCTAAACAGAGACGGCGGAGCGTTTTTCAGCAGCTGCGTGCGGCGACGCCAGAGTGCCACTCAAGAATCTGCCCCCCCGTGCGCGTCTCCCTGTTTTCTTTGGGGCTTTTAACTCCTCCTTATGCAAGAGAGGGCAAGTGCAAACACACACCTGCAATGTGTGCATATACATCTCTGCAGGTAAACGGTTTAGGAATTAGACCCCTGCTTCAGTCCCCAATAACAGTCATTACCAGGAAAAAAAAACCCATCCAGCGCGACGCGCGATTGGATCCTTCGGGGCGGGTTTTTTTACGTATCGAACGAATCTATGCAAAATAATGATTATCATATTATGGGCTGACAGGCTGTGCAGTTTTCTGATGATAATAGGCGTTGATGAGGAGGCCCAGCTGATGGTTAGTCCTCGTTTCTTTGCCCACGTCGGTAATTTTGAACGCAAAGTCAGACGTCAGGCAGACGCTGTTTGAAAAAGTGACACCTACTCGCTGAAATTACAGCTGCAGCCAACGCAACGGCTCTGTTTACACAGTGATACCTGTTGATTTCAGTAAATGAGGCTCTGAAAATGCTGAAAGTGCTTTTAAACCAGCTTCACAAGACTGAAAAAACGAACATTTCACTTTATCAGCTTCACAAAGACCCAAGGACGCTAAAATGCAAGTATTTCGGCGTGCTGTCAGGACAGTATTGACTTATCGCTTTTTAATTTAGCCCGATAATTTCCCCGCAGCGGCCAAATCATTTATTAAGCGTCACATCAGTCAGAATTTAATCTCTTCCCACACCATATTTGCATTTTGGCAACGGGACAAAAGCTCATTTCCACTCATGCATGGCAGCAGCTGTAATACGCCACGACTCGACTGACACACAGCTCACCTTTAAAGAGACACATCTGCTCTGAAAACATGTTGGCACATCAGCGTTTTGCTTTTAATTCCACACGTTTTCTTTTTAGAGTTTCTTTTTGACGTCATAATCTGGATGAGTTGCATTCCAAACACCTCAACGCGGTACTTTTCGGTTTATTTCACGGCGTAAACCGGCTCGAAAGCTGCACGTTTTACTGCAGCGTGATGCGAGATGATTGAATTCACCTCCTGCCAGACTGATAATGAGAGGAGGAGGAGGAGATTCGTTTCCTGTAGTAAACACCCATCTGTCATCGCCGGCACCACTTTGTTGTTCCGCCGACATGATACCGGGCTCGGCCTCGTGTGTGTGTGTGCGTGCGTGCGTGTGTTTGTTTATGCACTTTTTGTATCCCGGGGGAGGACCTTACACAGTAGGTCATGTCTTTCATCACCATCATGTTGTGCGGGGCCAGACTTCCACCTTAAATTACACACACAATCACACACTCACACTGTGCCATAAAGTCACACACACATACACGCACACACGCGGCATTTATTTATGTGCAGTCTGCACCAACAGGCGTCTTTGTTTCGTTCAACATACATTTTGTTATTTTTAAGACTGTATGATCTGATGAACGACACACACATGCTTCATGTCTCCATATCTACCAACAGGATATGAACTTACACTGCGATACAGCAAATACTATGTCCCTCAGTTCTTCAGTTTAAAGTGTGTGCTTCTGGTCTGCCTCTAATCTTTCATGTTTTATGAGGAAAGTCATATTTTATCTCATCTTTCTTTATCTTTTCCTTGATAAACTGCTTGTAATTCCTGCACTGATCGCATTTCTGTGAAAGTGGAATTTCACACCTCTTTTTAAGACGACTATTGCTCAGCTCTTAATGTTTTATGTTGTACAACACACACACACACAGCTGCAGAGCCGACCGTCAGCTGTAAATTCTTGGTAAGCCGAGCGCACCCAGATAAAACTGGACCGACCAACACCGTCAACAACAGCGACCGAAATAAATCCGAAGATGTCAGCAGCTCCGTATCCGCTTGCAGTCGAACCAGCAGCAGCAGCAGCAGCTCGACGCTGTCAAAGTTTAATCGTTTTAGATTAAAACACAGTTGCTCCGTCTGTCCTTTATTTGTTCCTTTTGATTAGTGTTTGAACCCACCTTGATGCTAAAACTTTGTGAAAACAAACACTAAGAGGATTTGGGAGGATTTGTATTTGATAAGCAGATCCAGAACGCCATTCAGTTTTGATAAAATGCCATAAATCCTGTAATAACCCTCCGCAACCCGTCTTTTGTCCGGGATTTGGGTGGATTTGACAGACGAAATCTATGACGGATTTATGTTTAAACCTGCACCTTATTATTGTGAGCGCCCTCCTGCATTCACTCCCTCAATGAAAGAATTCTTTGAAGAAGAGGAGCATCCCACCCCCACCCCCCTGCTCCATTCAGACGCAGAGAAAAGGAGCCCCGCGCCGGGCCCTTCGCCGGCCGCCTCGCCGCCTGCCTCCACCGCAGCAGACAAAACAAGTGGGAGGCAGGATTTGTTTAGACAGAGCTCACCTGGCACACACGCAGACACAGAAACAGTGATCGGGCAAGCCCCAGGGAGGAGTGCAGGCGGCAGCGAGGTGGGGAGGAGCGGCGGTGGCGGTGGAGAAACAAGGGAGGGTTACATGATGCATGTGTGAGAGGAAGGGGGGGAGGGAAGGGGCGCCGAGAGGAGAGCATGGGGTTCGGCGCACTACCCATATCCAGAGCCACTCAAAAATCAAAGCGGATTAAGATTTAAAAAAGGGGGGGTGTAAGTCGCGCTCAGCGATAGGCGGAGGGGCGTGTTGGTGTGCGTGTCGGAGCGAGGGTGGGCCGGGTGGAGGGCCCGCTTGAAAAGGGAGCCTGACT
The DNA here is from genome assembly GCA_032164315.1 of Malacoctenus gilli. Lineage (NCBI taxonomy): Eukaryota > Metazoa > Chordata > Actinopteri > Blenniiformes > Labrisomidae > Malacoctenus > Malacoctenus gilli. Next base: position 6,902,762 of record JASSRZ010000020.1, read on the forward strand.
CAGGACTTGCTCGGGCGGTGGGGGGGGCCAGAAGAGGTGGATTTGTGTGTTTGCTGCAAAGTCACGAAGCTTAGAGCGCTTAGCTGGAGGGGCACTCAGCTGAGCTGTCAGCAGGGGGGGTGGGGGGGGGGTCCCAACAAGGCTACAACACTGATTCTACAACCAAAAATCACTTTTTCGGAACATCAGTTTCTCAGTTATTCATCTATCAATCGATCCATTCATCAATTCTTTTACCACAGACAGAAACTGAAAGATACTGAGACGTAGCAGACTTTTATATTTGACAGTTTGTCAAATTTGAAGACGAAAAATCCCGCTTTTTTTTCTTCCTTTTTCTCTGTTGGTTTTCATTGAGCCATCATATGCCATATTCATCTAATAACATTCAAGAAAAAGGCCTCAAAACCTGAAATATTCTCAAATATGTCTGGACTTAATTCAGTCGCTCAATTCGACATCAAACAGTGCTGGAAAAGTTTGACCTGAGCCTGTGACAGCAGTGTCGTATCGAGCCACAACCATCACAGATTGACGCTTATTTCGTCTTCTCTTCAATCGATTTAAAATTCATGACTCCAAGCACCGTCCTACGATCTCTCCTCTCCCCTCCAAAGTTGTGTGATCAGCTTCGACAGCGAGGACAAAGAGCAAGATGGATGATAACTCCCCCAAACCACACACTCACGGTTACTATGGGTTAACCTCAGTTGACCCCTTGGCCCCTCAACAGCCTCATATCCCATTGACTGGAGCTAAATGGGGTTTTTCTGCCTGCGGGCTTTTATGACGGAGAAAGAGAAGGAAAGTGGCTTCACTGTAACCCTTTGGCCCACGCAAAGCGTTCGGGCTTTCTGGTCACATCCGACCAACAAAGAGGAGATTCGGACGCGTTGGGAGGCTGAAAGAAGCGGCGATGTTTCCAGCTGAAACGCGGCCGGCGAGCGATCGCTGTTATCTTTTTCTGGCCTTTCTCCAAACAGCCACGCATTCATCACTTTCCTCACACAGCTGCGTGTTGACAAAAAACAATAATCTGTCAGCTGATAATGGCTTGAAGGAGACGAGACGGGGGAGCAAAAATAAACTCAAGTGATGCTTGTGCAGCTGTAGCGTTGGTTTGGAAAAAAGCGGCGATAAAGCCAAACATGTACCCCAAATGATTGATTGGATGTCAATGAAGATATTACGAACTGAGCAGTGGGCGATAAATGGATTTAAAGGAAGAAACAGTAAAGTTTAATATAGGTTAGTAAGACCCACAGTTGGTTCCACTGGGTTTCCTTTGGTGACTCATTGATGGGAGCAGATTGGCCTCCATCGACGATCCCACCATCTGACCGGGGGAAAGAAGTCTGACGGACAGATGTTGGATCTAAAGCCGCCACTTCTGTCACCGCGCAGGCTGGCAGCACCTGTCAATCAAGGAAGCCCGGCGCGGTCTCCAGGGAGACTCCAGCTGGTCAAGAATGCGAGGACTGAAGGATTTCTTTGTCCGTTGAGGTATTCTGAAGCCGTTCCCCCCCTTTTTATTCTGCTGCATTTCCAGGGGGATGCGTGGTCAGCAGTTTTCTGTATGCTTTGCAGCGCAGAGCCACCAGCAAGCAAACAAAGTTGGGGTGATGGTTTTTGACTAAAAACTTAAGAGGCACTGGAGGCAGAGAATCTCAATTCTGGAGGGGCACTCGGTAGAGCGCATACCTCTGCTGAGACGCCTGTGGCAGGGCTCCTCTCCGATTGAAATCACCTGTTGCCTGGACCACCTCCCTCCCATCCTGTACATTTCGTCTCAATCCCGTGAGGAACTTTGGAGTTCTTCTGTTCATAGACAAGCCAACTGAAAACACAACCTGCTCAATGGAGGTAATAACTTCCAAGCCTGTTCCTGGGTGCAGGGACCTGGAATCAGCTGGTCTTTCAGCCCTCCCTTCTTGCCTAATTACCCCCCTTTTCCCATCCACTCGGTCATATCACTTGTGACAACAACACCGCGACCCACATGCATGGCAATTACAGCAATGAGAGCCTGTTAACAACCTCCACTAGACCATGATCTGGAGCAGCTCGTTAGGGCGGCGACGCCGGCGCATGCATGGCATCACGCACAGGGGCCACATTACATGCATGTGCTCTTTAGCACCTCAGCCTTCAGCGTTTCTAGCCATTAGACTCATTAGAGGCCAATTAACACCGACACAAAGCTCCCTTCCTGTTTTATGGCACTGTAAACAAAACCTGCAGGCTCGCCTTTGGGCTCAGCAGAGCTCCGCGCTCTGAACGCTCAGCTCGGAATTACTCCATTCGCTAATGTGCTTCCTATTTGTGGCAGACATGAAAGTCTACAGCTTCGGTCACACTTGCTTGCACGTAACCCTGAAGTAATAAGCAGTCAGACTTACACTTGTGTTTGGGTCCATGTGGTCTGGATATGGAGCACGGCTTATCAGAGGAACGGCTCCGCTGTTGGCGTTTGTCTTCCTCCCTTGACTCGTAAATCTCATGAAAGTGGAGCATTTGGTCGAGACAACAGGTCCGAGTCACACATTAACCACATCATCCCATTTATCTCAATAGCATCATCAATGGGATGAGTGTTTTCAGCTCCACTGATAAAAACAAAAACCCAACCCCGATCCCTGAATCAGCGAACGAGGGGGGGGGGGGTCGTTTGAATTGCCTGATGTGGGTCACTCTGCGCAAACTGTGTCAGAAAGGGTCCAAAGATAAGCGCAGCGAGGGTCTTTTCCGCATGTTTAAGTTGCGTCCCGGCGCTTTTTTTTCATGTAGCAAACACTTGAGGCTGCATGCTGCAGCACGCCACAGGCACGGGTCTTCCTGCGAGGGGGGGTTTCATGCGACGCAGCACCTAAATCAAAGCTCACGCTCCTTGAGGAAGTTTGGTTCGAGGGTTTCATAAATGTGCGTAATGACTTATTCAAGTGCCAAACTGTGACCCAAACTCCGGATTGAACAGGAGTGACGCACTAGAGAGGAAATGCGCAGCACAAGTCAAGTGTTTGCCGTTTGCTCTGCTGCCTTCTGGAAATAAATCTAATTCGCTTGAGCACACAAGAGCCCGAAAAAAGTGAGAAATTCCTTACCTGAAAAATCTGAGGAGCCCTTGGTGAGATCGCAGAGGACGGTGACGCACGTTATTCCCAACAGGAGCGCAAAACTGACGGCTGAGAGAGTCCCATCTGGGAAGAACATCCTTAAAGCCTCGAAGTTTGGGGTTCCCTCCGAATCATTAGAAAGTCCAGCAGCAAGCGGCATGGAGGTTCAGCGTGCGCGTCGCGTGCAGGAGATGTGCAGTCCCATCATGTGTCTCCAGCCTGCCCTCATCCTCCCACCACACTGGCTCGCCGTGTGGGACCAGCCGGGATCGAGGTTGTTCTGGGCTGCCGCCTGTTGCACAGCTCTCTCGCGCTGTTGCGTTTCCAACTGCGTGTTAGGTGGTGGAGGCAGCCCACCTGCAGGAGCGACGCTCCCCTGCATGGTCTCAAAGACCTTGTAATTCCCAGCCACGATGCGAGTGCGAAAAATATCTATAACGTCACACAATAAAGCTTTTGTCAGATCTGCTATTATTTTACAGTCAAGTAATTTCAATTTAAATCCCTACAAAATAAAAACAGGCTATTTTAGTTGTGAGTTGTCACATTTTTGACCCCCATCTTTCGCTATTTTCATAAATTTCATTTCTATTATTATTTCAAAAACATTTATTTCAAAGTTCTTTATTGATTTAGGATCAATGATATAATACTGACTTGATATAGTTTGCTCGCACACATTTATTGTAGAAATTTTAGCAATGCTTTTAATTTCAAACACTGTTTTACATGGTCGAGCTGCTTTAAGTTAAAAAAGAAATGTTCAGAAACTTTAAACAAGTAGCGTAATTATGTGAAATAAAAGCTTATTTTCAATGAACGTAAGCGAACTGAGCCGTTTATCCGGCTTTATTTGACAGGTGCGCCATCGTGTGGTTTTGCAATGAAACTGCGGTTGCGGAAAACCCGCGGAGCAGTAATTGCTTGGACTTTCACGGCATCCGTAGAAGTTCACACGCGACAACAGAAGGTCAGTCATGGCCGCCTGCGTCAAAGGACTCGACAGATCCATCCTTTCCTTGAGATTGCTACGAAACTTGCAGCTGCAGAATGAACGTAAGTGGCCCGAAGGCGTTTTTTACACTTCCGGTCGTTGCTTTCAAATCGCGGAAAAATTCTCTGAAGGTTTTTAAACGTCCATCTCGAGCTAACGTGGCTAACTGTTCCAAGAAGCTAACACATTTCTGCTTCCGTGCTCACTTCTGCTGATAAACTGCAACAATTGAGGGATTTCTTTGTTTTTTTCAGGCTTTTTGTCCACATCTGTTTGCCGTCTTGCCGTTGGAGGTGACAGCGGGCCACCTAAATTCGTCCCACCATCCAAACCTGTCATCATAGACAAAACACAGTCTGTGGCATCGCTCAGAAAGTAAGGAGAATCTTGAAACATCTCTTTCCTTCTCTCTCATACACACTCGTCGTTTTGAACTCTTCACTTTGACGCAACTTCCTGTTTGTTTCCTTCTTTCTCCTCAGGTTCCTGAGCCCTGAGTTCATCCCTCCCAGGCAGAGGATAGACCCTTTCAAATTCTTTCTAGAAAGGAAAGACATGGTCCGCAGGAGGAAAGTCTTCGATATCCCTGAATTTTACGTCGGTAAGACCCTTGGAGGAAGAAACTTGGCCACTAAGTGATGTTTTCTCTTCTGCTCTTCCTCACAAATCACATTTCTCCTTTTGCTTCCAGGCAGTATCCTGGCAGTGACGATGGCGGACCCCAACGCCAATGGGAAAAGCAACCGCTTTGTTGGTATTTGTATTCAGAGAGGTGGAAAAGGGCTCGGGGCCACATTTATCCTGAGGAACATTATTAATAACCAAGGTGAAAGAGTCATTTGTAGCTGAAAATGCCCAAGAAAAATGAGTGAATTCTCTCCGTCAGATTGACTCGACCCCAAAATGTTGCTCTTAGGTGTGGAGATCTGCTACGAGATGTACAACCCTCGTATGCAGAAGATCGAGGTGCTGAAGTTGGAGAAACGGTTGGACGACAACCTGATGTACCTGAGAGACGCGCTGCCCGAGTACAGCACGGTGGACCCCGAAATGAAGCCCGTGCTTTTCTCACCCACCGGAGAGATTCCTGTGAACAAGGTGAGAGGAGACCCATGCGCACTAACACCAGAATGAAGAGCGTCTCTGAGCTCTACTGAAAGCTCTGAGTGAAAGATGTACGGTAAAGCAGAAGTTGTAGCTTGATCTCTCCCGTCTCTCCGCCAGCTCAAAGTCAGGATGCGTCCCAGGCCGTGGTCCAAACGCTGGGAGCGGCCCAAGTTCAACATCCAGGGGATCCGCTTCGACCTGAGCCTGAGCCAGAAGAAGATGGAGCACGCCCAGAAGTGGGCCAAGCCCTGGAAGGAGTACGACATGCTGCTGGAGTACGACACCAGCAAACTGGAGGAGGAGATCCAAGCCGAGGTCCAGCGGGAGATGAGCAAATGAGGGGACTCTGTAGAGACTGAACGACGAGGTCGACGAGTGCGTCTGGAGGGATCAGCCAGGTCGTCGAAAGGTTCTCCTGCAGCCAAGATGTGAAAAGTGTTCAGATATTCATGTTTCTTCATGTCTGACTGTAAACACATTCTTCAAGTGTCACCTGGCATCAGCAGCAACATGTACATATAAAGTGATTTCTATACATATTAAAAAAACAAGAAATTTAATTCCTTTTCTGTCTTTTTTTTTATGCTTCATTTTAAAGTTTGTACCTGTAATCGAACACTAGGTGGCACTGTTTCTCCACACATGTGCCGGCGCTCAGCGGTTATATAACCATCGCTGTGTTTTGAGGGAAACTCCTGCCATGCTAAAATAAACAAATCGTGTATTATTTAAACAAGTGATGGGAGGCCTGTTCCACAAAAACAGGGAGGCTTTTTTTTCTTAGATTCCTCTTTGAGAAAAAAAAAAACCCGGCGTGTTTAAAGGGAGCTTGTTAACTCGGTTGAGATTCCCAGATATAAGCGCGTAAAACTGCGTGCTGCAGGAGGACCCAGAAGCCCTGAACTCCGAAAACAAACTCCTGCTATTCAGGCGGCGCACAGCAGAGACACCCGGTAGTGTTTTACTGTTGTGGATGGAAAATTGCGGTGCTGAGATGGTATGTTAGAGCGTCAGCCGGGTAGTATAAAAACACTTGGAGTCCTTATGTTATGTCTGCTCCCCGTGAATGTGTGTGTGTGTATATAAACAAGCTGAATGAGTCCCTGCACTCTAATTTCTGCATATTACAGGATGAGACACCGAGAAAATGGTCTCTAATACTGGAGTAGCAGATGTTTGCTGAGCTCATTACGGACCACACAGATTCCCCCCGTGTGTGGAGATGTGACGGGGTAAAGAGTGTGATTATTCACGTTACATTTAGGGTTATGGGACGGAAAAATGCTTTCACCAACAACACGCTGTGACTCAGGAGCCACTGGGTGGAGTTAATCTTTTGGGTTTCTCTCAATAATTCCAGTCGAACGGCCAAATCTTTTGCACCTGTTGAACAAACAGGTTTCAGGTGCTGCACACGGTTTGTTTAGCTACCTATCACCCACCCTGGGCAGCTCCAGATTTGACCTGCAAGGGGGGGGGGTGAGCTCCATCTGTCCTGGTGTGTCCCGCGTAGTGTCATTAAGCTGCCCACTGTCCACAGCCGGGCCCCGTCACCTTCTCATTCCTCACCCTCCGTATTTGTGTTCGGCAACCGCTCGAGCGTCCTGGAGCGGAGGCAGGAACAGAAATGTTTACCCAGCGACACGTTACCGAGTCTTTTGGTGCCACAGCAACGCCGCTGGACCGGTAAACCAGATGATACCACAGAGTCGCTCTGCCCGAGTTACTGCCTACTGGAAGCTTCCTGCCAAAGTGCGGCTGTGGAAAAAACACACAGAAGAGAAGATTTTACCTCGTTTCAAGTCGAAATATCTTGTCACACTTCAAATAAAACATCACCTAAAAGGCATTTTGGTGCTGATTTTGGAGTCTGCCAACAGAACAAGCAGAAAGTTTGAAAACAGACAAACAAACCTTGAAACAAGCAGGGAAATACTTTGGATGTGATTCTTTCCTAATGTGATAACATATTCATGAGGAGAATCTACTTGCCAGATTTAGTTTTTTCCTGGGTGCATGCGTGCATGGGTGTATGTGTGTGTAGGCGTGTGTGTGAGGGTTGTGATCTTAACTGTATGTGCCTCCCATGCCCTCAGGTTGACTTTTCTGCACCTGGAGAGAAGTTAAAGCCCTTTGGCTCGGGGAGGAGATCAAACACTCTCTCTCTCTCTCTCACACACACCCACACAGTCAGACTCATATCAGCACCTCTGCCACCGACAGACACCTCAAACAGTGCCAACTGTAAACGTTTAGGATGACCTGTCTGTCAATCCTCACGGGGCGAAACCGGATACGCTCCCTTCACGGTCGCTGTGAAATCAGGGTGGGGCGTGGAGGTCCGCGGAGACTCTAATCCCACCCCCACCTCGGTCACATCCCACTGTAAAGCATGGAGGGCCGATGATAGCTGCAGTGCCACAGGACTATGAAGGTCAGTGCAGGAATGCAGGGAGGGACATACTCTCCTAATCTGTCTTCCTCCCTTTCGCTGGTGCTCCCATGACCTTCATCTCCTTCTCTCTCGCCGCGGCTTTGAAAAGGAGCCAGGTTGATGAATTGGAGAGGATGTGATACAGGGTGAGCAGTAACTCCCACAGGCTGGGACGTTTCGTTTTTTAGGGGGGGGGGGCGGTATGTCCTCCGTCGGGCCAATACAGTAAACGCCACTTCTTTCTCCACCTTTTTACGGGCGCCCTAACGTCTCTGTCGCCGCGTGATTTCTTACTCTCCTGTCCGCAGGTCGGTGGAAATTAGTTTCACTCTCTCCATCTCTGTCAGGCGGTGTGAGCTGTGTTTGAGTTGTCTGTGTGTATGACAAGTGCAACGGGATACCGGGCCACCCATAGGCCCCAGGTAAATTACACCCCTGTCACTGTGTGCGAGTGCATGTGTGTGTGTGTGCGTGCGAGCACGCTGGTGCGTGTGTGTGCGCGGTGCTCGGGGGCCACCCGTAGTCCTAGGTAAATTACACACTTGAGTTTCACCATATGTTTCCAGCGAAACGACACGGCCGTCTGCTCCTCTCTGCCTCTCCCATGGGCCCGACAGGGGCTCCTGCTGCCATCACTCTCTCTTTGTTACACACACACGCACGCACGCACACACACAAAAAGACAACCTGACAGTGCGACAGCTGTTAGGAAACATTACATTGCGAGCAGCTGATGGCAGAAGTTGAACAGGCACATATCGCAGTCGCTTCAATCGTGCGGCTCTGCGCGCAGCAACTCTGGCAGAGCCGCCCGGGGTCACTGGTTCATTCCCGGTACGGGAAAGGCGTCTCGGCATTTCGGGAATAAAACAATCCGTTGAATGTTGCACCCGGGATGGCTTCGCTTTCCTTCCAGTACAGCAGGGACGAGCGTGCGCGAGCTTTCCAGGAATTTAAGCTGCCAGTCTGCTTGGTCAGAGCTGCCAGAACTGTGAAAACTTCTTATTTGAGGGGGATATACTTTAAATAAAGTCGGCCGACATGTTTAATTAAAATCTTCTGGCGGCTAATTCCATGAAAAGACAAGAAACCACCAACGGTTTCTGTCCTGATACAATTATTGTCTGCGAGGCAGACAAATTTTCATATCTTATCACCCTGCGTCGCGCTGCATTCGCTGTTAACAATGTTGTTAAAACAACATTGTGTTATGTTCTCTCATTAAGATGAGCATTAGGACGGCAGTTAATGATAAGTTAGGCGCAAATATACCGTCCTGCTGGGAGAAATGCTCATTAGAGACGCAAATGTGTGTTTTCTCTACAGCTGGAAATCGTTCCCCAACAAAAGCTGCCTTCACTTCTGATTGGTTTACCTTTATTAAACTCTGTAAAGTCAAACTTGCAGAAAAAACACTTGGTTCTTTATTTTGTTTTCATTCAAAGTCTGACAAATATCAATAAATCATCACTGCAGAGAAATAAAAAGACACAAAGGCTGAATTTAGGAGGGAATTGGTGTGAAAATGGGGAGGTTTTCTGTCCACGCAGCAGAGTTTAACAGCGGCTTGGATACAAAGCGGACTAAAGTCGCTCCCGGTCATATGATCGGAGGAACACTGTGGCCAGACCTCGGCTGAAAATAATACTTGAACCTTTTGTTTGAACGTAATCCCGTTAGATGTCAGATGATCACAAAGACTATTTATATTTTCAGCACAATATGGCTCTTACTGTACAGCGGCTCAGTTCGAGCATTCAAAAAAGCACCTCTAAGCGAGTCGTAAGACCGTGACCAAATGTACTTTCATTGTTCGTGCTCTCTGTAAATTACGTTTACCGAGTGCGAAGCGGTTATGTATGAACATGATGTCACATCGAATATCTGCCAGCCCAAACAGCCTTCCTGCACCATTCAAAGGTCACAGCTGTCTGACTGCATCTCTGGTGTTTACATGTTCTCCGAGGAGGAGGAGGAAAAAAAGGGAAAACTTCTCTCAGAGGATGTCCCCGTCCACACGCCTCCCAGGTGAGAGCACCCAAGGCTGTTTGACGCATTCCTCACATTTCCTCGGTATCACTGCTTGTTCCTGCCAAAGCTGCCGCTGTGAGTTCAGCTGTGCTTTATTGCTCGAGACAAGCGAGCCGGGCCAGAACGCGGCGCCGCATTTCTCGTGACGAGGAAACAATGCGATCAGAGAGGATGCGTCTGGCTTCGAATGCAAAACGTTGTCACAAAGTTGACTGAAAGGGCGCTCGGTAGAGCGCATACCTCCATGAAAACACCTGTTAGAAGTGCTCTTTCAACCTTTTTGGCCACTGCCCTCTCTTAAAGGGCCACACACTCCTAAAACTTGCCACAGAAATGACGTTTTTCAGCATTTTCGATGAATGGATGATCACATCTCTCCACAGATTTAATGACACGTTTTAGATGCTTTCTTTCAACCATCCTGCAAATTTCATCCAAATCGGCCAAACACTGTCTAAGTTATTGTGTTAACAGTCAGACATTCCCACAAACACAGGCGAGAACATAACCCCCCCTTGGGCGGAGGTAATAATAGTTTCACTTTCTTGCCTCTAAGGGGCGCCCTCCTCTTTGTCTTTCACCTACTGGTCTATTACAGCTCTCAGTTCCCCCTGCACAGCTGGTCTTCTTCTCTCCTGAGCTGTAATTGCAGCTCTGTCCTGGGAAAAAGAGGGAGGAAATCCCAGAGCTTTCGCCTCGCAACAATGACAATAAAAAAGAGGTGAGGAAAAGAGGAAGAAAGCATTTCAGCTGAGATGAAAGAATGAGGGGAGGGAGGGAGTTAGAAAAGAGAGGGGGGGGGTTGGTGGAGGAGCGCTGGCTCAGGAGTGCACAGAGAGAGGTGCAGGAAGAGAGGGAGAGATGAAGGAGAAAGCAGGGGAGGAGGGATGGTGTTGGTGATGGTAGTAAACTCTTGAGTTTATTAACCTCATTTAGTTGAGAGGCAGCGAGTGAGGGGAAGGGGAGGAGTGGCGTGTTCATACTGTGAACGCGGGGCTGGAGTTTGCTAATGAGGGCTGCAAATGCACACACACACACATACACACAGTCAGACCCACACACACACTCACACTTTCCTTAGCTCATTCCCTCGCTCATACCAGATTCACCTTGATCTAATGCCAAGTATGCAGGCGGAACACACATCCATGGGACTGGCGAGCACTAACGCCGTCTTCCTGCCTCCGCTCATTTCTTCGCTCATATCAAGCGCCGGCTGAACGGCATTTTTACCCAAACTGCTCTCACAATGCGTAAAAAATCGGAGCCGAGAAAGCCGTCGCACACAAGCGACGTGATCCCCGGCCGGACCGAATCACCTCAAGATCGTCGGACGCTCTCCTTCCTCGTGCATTGTCGGCGTAAATTATACGCGACGCTGAGCGAAACACGTCCGCGTGTACGGAAAATCAGATTGCGCCTCGGTCCGCGGGCCGCTCTCGGCTCCAAAAGCTTATCTCCTGGCTGTGGGAGAGTGATCCGATGCAAAGTTTACATCGCGAGACCTGAGGTCAACAAGAAGGTCGATAAACAACGGAGGGTTTCATCTGAGGTCTCGCGAGGTAACGCGGCCGATCCTGCACGCTGGCTGTGAAGCGGAAACGACGCGGCGATTCTCTCCAGAGATATCAGAAACCTACCTCAGATGACTCCTCGTCTATCCCAACGTCAACTTAAACTTTTTCTTTTAAACTACAAATATTCAAACACAATCAGATTGAAGTTAAGTTTATCTGTGTGACAGTTTTAGGTGGAAATTTTGGTTTTGTTAGAATCACACTGCTCACAATCACTGGTTTAGATTTCTTAAGACAATTGTGTTGAGTTGTTCAATTAGCGCGAGATAAGAGAGCAGCCTTCATCTCGTCCTGATAGCAACCCCCCCAGTTCATCCGTTAAACTGACCACCAATGACCTGAGATGGACACAAAGAATGCACACTTAAGACGCTGGCTGAAGACGAATGGGCCGAGATGCACTCTGAACTATTGACAAATGGCGCGAAACGCACACGCACGCACAGTGCGGACGCACTCTTCCCATTCACAGTGAAGATGGATGATGCGGCGGAGATGCTCCCTGAACTGAACTGTAGCTGACAAATGAACGGACCCCCACCCACACCCCCCAACCCTCCCGTGCCTGTGCCGACCCCCTGCTGTGCCGACCATGGGTGGGTTATTTTGTGATTTGACAAGGGTTAAGAGACCGTTCCTTCTGCTGACTGGCAGCTCGACGAGATGAGCCATGCAATCGTTTTTTCGGGGGAACTATCCTCTCTCCTCTTGGGAAACACGTGTTCACGACCATATTTGGTCGTAACTTCCTGAGCTAAGAACAATATCTCCTCATGGGACGTAAAATTCATCAATTATTGCATCAAACTTATCGATTTCTGTGATATTTAAAGCTGTTTTTGAAGTGCTTGAAAGCCTTTCAGATTTCTGTTCGTCCAACCTCACTGTTCGTCACATTTTTTCGTTCTTCGAAACACTTTTTCTCCCTAAATCAAACCATTTGGGGAACCACATGAGCGCTTAAACACACAAAAGCCCTAATGTCAACCTACAACTCTGTGAGTGACAGCTTACCAAACACTCTTTGAACCGTTGCGATGCAGTAAAGCCCTTTACCATCTGGAACCCAAACCAGAAAAAGTTAAACTAATTAGCGAATATTTGACCCGCGCCTGATATAAAAACAAATCTTGCAGCGACCGGAGGATCCCGCAGCCAGAATTCATCAGCTCACCTGACTCCGGGTTTTGATCTTAAAGAGGTGTGACCGGCCGTTCGGGGCGGCTCGGAAGCTTTTGTCTGACGTGTCACTACAACTGGCCATTCGGCATGTTTCACACACGCTATCATTAAACTTTTGACCCTGCCGCTTCTGTCACTGAGTGACAAAACTCCGGCCTTTTGAGCCCAGCGACGGCCGCCGGCGCTCTGGTCATCTCTGCGGCGCTGAAACCGCCGGTCTCGTCTCCATTGTCTGGCTGACCCCGTCATCACTCTTCGAGGTCACACACCTCGGGCTACAGGTCAGATAGGAGCGCTGAAAACGATAAAAGTCTACAGTAGACGCCTCGCGCTGATGATTCTATCTGAGCCGCGATCTGGAAACGACGCACCATTTGCCTGCGATAGCCCACGGTACCGAATTACCGGGACCTGCTTCACAGCTCATTAGCGGGCAATAATATAAGAGGCTTTAATTGTTTTATTGGTCGTGGCGCTTGACCTTCAATGAAACCAAGCGGCATTTATGATCTAAGGTCATGAAATATCATCTTATATCCGGAGAGAATCTCGTCTGGCGACCCGATACTGTGTGTTGTTGTAGCGTGTGGGTGTGGGATGGCTGGTTTCCGTGGTTTTACTACAGCTTAGCCAGCTGATCGCCCTGATAACAATGTCGTATCCATTACCCGACGCTCCGTCCAGCCGCCATTACAAATACCCTGGAGGTCGCGACCTTTGAGCCACTCGGCTTTCCCGCTCCTCTCTTCATACCGGCCCGCTGGCCGATACCATTCAATACCCCAGGTCCAGTTTCCCCGTCGGTATCAACCCGCCCCCCCCACACCACAGTCCCCATAGTAGTGTCTGGATGGGGGGCTGTTGGCGCCTAACCAGCAGCAGATGTGGCTCCGCAGAGAACACCGGCCCTCATTAACTTCAATGGATTTCCTAATGCGACAGCTACCATATTTCATTTACCGCGCACCCGGACCCCAGCGGACCTGACGGGGGCCAACTGATACTTCCATCCTCTCGCACTGCAGAGTGGTGACGGTGGGGGTGTTGGGGTGGTGGTGGTGGGGGCTCGTGCTGGAGTGCGCGCTGAGGGGTGAGGAGGAATGAGTGAGGAGAGAGAGAGAAGGTGGGGAGTAAAGCGATGTCAGAAACCAGAGCAGAAGACGCGACCCCTCTTACCGAGAGGAAATCAATTAATTCGAGCTTTTTACAGCAGCCCGTCTGGAGAGGAGAGCCAAGTCAGCAGTCTGAGGCAGCCTGCGAGCTCCCATCATATCACAGGGAGAGGAGGAGGAGGAGGAGGAGGATGGGAGGTGGTGGTGGTGGGGGGGCTGTTTGGGTGTTGGAGACAGACGGGAAAGGATTGCGGAAAAGAGATAAAAAAAAGAGAGAGAGAGAGAGAGGAACAAGGACGCTAAGGGAGATGGATGCCGAGGGAGAGAGGGAGTGAGAGAATTTATAGCGCTCGGTCTTATTGTTCCTGTACACGTGAGCGTGCACAGCTGGGGGAAACGAGGGAAATGGGGTACAGATGTAGTGTATCAAACGAAAAAAGGCCCGGACTTCAATAGATACATTACGATGCGCTCCCCCGCTGAACTCTCTTTCTCAACATCAAAACACTTCTACCTTTCTCACCCTTCCAGCTACCACAACCCCCCCTCCCCCCCCCCATTCAACCCCACCTAAGCCCTGCCACCTCAATCCAATGCACGTTTAGCCGACCACCTTTTTCTTTCCATCCAGTTGGTAGAATTCAACATTTCAGCCTCACTCACTCTACTTTTCGGACACAGCAGGTATCGGACTTCGCCGGCCCGCCGTGGCCTCCTTTGAACTGCGACTGACTTGTTTTAAAAGCCGGCCTCGACACACGTTACACTTACAGATGTTAGCAATGTCCAACCTTAATGACACGGGTATATTATCATGCCCCAGACGACAGTACATCACAGCTGTTCACACTTCCCCTCGCCAACCCCCTCCCTCTACCTCCACATCCCTTTAACACACATACAAATCATTATGAGAGGACATATGGAAGTAGAAGGGGAGGGGGGGGCTTGGGAGGGTGGGAGAGGACTGCCTGCACCCCCCGCTTCCCCCACCACCTCGGGAATCTTCAGGATTTACCCCGAAGGTGAGGAGGAACAGGGGGTATTGGCAGAGGCAGAGAGCGCGACTGGCTGTGACCCTCTTGTTCTGCAAGTCCTCCCAGCTAACTGAGAGAGAGAGAGAGAGAGAGAGAGAGAGAGAGAGAGAGAGAGAGAGAGAGAGAGAGAGAGAGAGGGAGAGGGAGAGGGAGAGGGAGCTTCCCTAAGGAGTGGTGAGCTGAGACGCTGGATAATTCCCGGTGCTTTCCCGGTGCCTATAGAGGAAGGGGCCCCTCTGGATTTGTCAGTTGTGGCTGCAGCTGTCTCTGGGCAAAATGGACCACAGTGGACCTGACACTTGATCTCTCTTCTCGCTCTCTCACTGCCTCTTTCTTGTCCTTTTATCTCACTCACTCCCTCCCTGCACTGGCTCTCTGTCTGTCTTGCTCCATCATTCCTTTCACTGTCTCATACGTGCTCAGTGTCTCTCCCTCTTTCTTTCTGTTCTTGCCCTCCCAAGAGTGTGTTTACACAAAGTTGGCTGAATTTACCAATGCGCATTTTTCTCAATTTTAACCTTTCGGGCCCACAAACCTTTGCTATTCTTGCCCATAAACAACGGTTTTGCAAAAAAAACAAACGCGAGTCCCAACTTTCCCGCTCAGTCACGACCTCGACGGACGTCAGCGGAAGCAGAGCGGTGAAACGAATCAAACACCTGAGTCAGGCTGGTGTCGTTTGCTCCAAGGGATAAAATCCAATATCCTCTCGATGGTCGTGCTGTTTCGACAACACCCCCCCCCACCACCACCACCACCTCCCTCCAAAAAATGTGCAAATATAATCAAATCAATCCCGAGACAAGCTGTAATTCGAGCCCAGAACAGGTGATCAACTGTGAGCAGAATGGAGCAGATGGGAGATTTAAGCAGCTGAGACTCAAACGAGGATGGCAGCGACAAAGTCTGGGCGTTAAAGACGGAAATCAGACTTCAAAAGTCAATATCACAAACTCAGATTTGTTCTCTGTTTCTTTGGCCTTGACTGAATATACTTCCAGGGAATAAAAAACCCCCAAACTCTCTGTTGGTTTTTTTGCTGTTTTTATGTAAAGCGAGGATGAGGATTTTGTTGCTGTCACCAGCTGTTGCCGTTATCATGATCAAGGCTACAGCTGGTGGGTGTTTTCATTGAGATTACCTTCATCAAAATCAACAGATTTTGTACTCGCAAAATAAACATATATGTAGTCGTTATCGATGTAAAGAAAAGAACTTAACAAGAAAGAGGTAACACAAAACACCAACAACCGATCCTCTGAGGAAAAAGGTACGAGGCCTGAGTATTTTATAAGTAAACCAGATGAGGACTCATTTTTGAGACTCAAGAGCAACACCCGTGAACTGCCCTTTGCTTTTATTTTGAAGGTCCCAGCTTGACATCCACGAGACAGTGTGTGTTTCACCACGTGTTTGGCATCACTTCGTTGTCACCTCTAGACAAACAAAGTGCTCTAATCTTTCCTTTTCGCAATAAAAAAATTCATGCACAAGTGCAGCTTATTCAATATATCAGAAAATAGAAATGTACAAGTGTCGGAGGAGGGCTGGCAGTTTTACACGGCTGCTCTCTTTTGCCTCAGGTGAAATTAAACTGATATATTGCAGCCGGTACCTGAGAAAAAGCATCTCGGCGCTCTTTCATTCTCAAGTAATTGACCTACTTTGTCCATATAACACATCTGGTTCCCAGAGACGCGGTCAGGCCCGCAGTCTCTATAAAGTGAAACACCATCCATAAAATCTCCATTAGAGCAGGGCTGCCAGGAGGTCGCCGTGAGGAGAATCAGGGGGTCACAGCTCCACTGTAACGCCTTCACACGGGGGGTTAGAGGTGAGTGCTGTTGACATTCCTCCCATGACTGTCTGATATCAGGGTGATCAACCAGGGAGAAGCTCCGGGGGGCTCCACACCCGCTCAGCTCCCGAACTCAAACATTTACGTTTGGTCCGGCGGCTCTCCATCCGCCCGCCCTCCCTCCCTCCTCGTCCCTCCTTCTCCACCGCCTGTGCATCTCGATCTCCCCTCCGTCACCTAAGTGTCTGGTGGATCTCCAGCGAGGCGGCGGTGTCACACGGGGATTGACCTTGGAGAAACAGTACCGGAGAGTGTTTATCTGGCTTTCCTCTTAGCTAAACCAGATAAAAGAAGGCGGGCGTGATTGATCGCCCACTCTTTGCCTGAGCCCTCGTAGCTTTTCTGTTAGCAGCTCCCTGTGAGCTACAGTAGAGGCCTGTGAATTATTGCCTTGTCAAATTCCTCACCTCCAGAGTGCCGCTGGCCTTGCCGAGCAGGTAAAAACTTCAGAGGACTTTCTTTTTTTTGGGACATTCAACTGCAGTTTTGTCACCTCTTTGGACAGAAAGCGACTGGAAAGTTTGGGTTCTTACGATCGTGTCGTCTGTAATTTTCGCTTTTATCCAATCCATCTAATCCAGCCGTAATCGGATTTTGCTGACAAACAGCTTTCTGGACATTCTCCAGAGATCTTGGCAACCACCTGCGAATAGTTTGGAGTGAGACCTTGTGAACTTGTCCTGCCTCCAAGACCACACGGACCCAGACAAAGACATGACCGAGACCCGGGTTCAGGGAGCGCTAAGACCAAGACATGACTGAGAACCAGGAAGTCCCGGGACCGATGAATTAACTGCACGAGCCAGGAGAAGAAACAAGTGGCGTTGCTCGACAGATCTGTATTTTGAGCCCTATTTTGTGGCCTTCTGACATGACTGAAACTCAGAGACAACCAGCTCCCCAGTCTTCAAGCAGCCGCTGTGAAATGAGGTTACAATTAGGAGCCTTACAGTAAGGAGACAATTGAAGCAAACACACCCAGCTTTCCCGTAGGCAGCCAGCCACTGGGGCCCACTCACAGTGTATCTTATCTCCGCTAATCAAACACACCAGCCTCACAAAATCACGTGTAATTGGAGGTTCTTTTAGTTTTTCCAACCTCTCTCCGCCCGAGCTCTGTGAAGCTGACTTCCCCCCGCTGCCTCGAGTGTTTAGGAGCGAACAAACAAACAAACAAACAAAAAAAAAGTTGGAAACAGACAGGCTGCAGCAGGGCAGGCTGGTCAGGGTTCAGTCCCCAGGACAACGGGACTGTTGGTTTTCCCCCTGGGAGGTGTGTGTGTGTGTGTGTGTGTGTGTTGTGTGAAGGGGGGGGGGGGCTGACTTGTTGTTTATTACTATAATTTGTCTGAGTGGCTCTGGGGGGAACTCAGGGACCTCTGAAGAGGGGCGGGATGAAGCCTGGAGTGTGGCCTGCTGTGCCCGAGATTTGGGCCTAATTTCCAATCCGTCTAACCTCCACCTAAACCCGGCCCTCCACCCTCCCAGTAATCTTCCGCCTCATTCCTTTATCCCGAGTCGCAGCGGCTCTGGATCCTCTTTGGATCGGGAGGCCCACACAAAACGCAGACCATCCATCACGCGCGTATTTCACAGGTTCTTACAACATCACGTTCAATTCCCTCCCACACAAGGTGCGGGTGGAAAAACAGAGCGATTAAAGGCGGGAACGTTGTGCAACATCTGTCGCAGAGTCCCTGAAAAAAATCCCTCACACATTTGAGAGGTGTTTGTTTAGATCTTTTTTACCCAACGTCGCAATTAAAGGACGGATGAAAGTCAAGAGTCGTCCTGCAGATGTGATTTCCTTTTGGCTCCGAGTCATTCTTTGGTAATGATGAAGTCTTTACAACACCCGCTTGAATGCCACACACAGCTAGGCTGCTGCTTACAGTTGAGAATTAGCACTTAAAGTCTTTAACAACACGATGAGCTCTGCTGGATGCTGCAAAATCATTAAGAAGCAAATGTTGTGACTAAATTAGACGGAAAAAGATGCTAAAACCCTAAATACTAAGTCGAGACAATCACAGCAGTCTGTGTGTGTGTGTGTGCGTGTGTGTGTGTCTGTCTGTATGTGTGCGTGTGTGTGTGTGATTTTTTTATTGTAATCCTACATAGGAAGTCCTCTTACCCGTCTCCTGCCATCACTGACATGTCTGTGTGTTGCGTCCTGCAGGGGTGGGGGGTGGGGGGGGGGTGGATGTGTGTGGGTGTGTGTGTGTGTGTGGGGGGGGGGTCACTTATTCCCAGAGTAGGTTTA
>JASSRZ010000020.1:6922819-6933805 GCA_032164315.1 Malacoctenus gilli
ACACACACACACACACACACACACACACACACACACACACACACACACACACACACACACACACACACAGTCACACTGAACATAACTAGAAGTAAACACAACGATGTTATGAGAAACCTTCAAGTACTCGAGTATCACGCATCTTAGGGATTACTTATCTTTACAGAGTTTTTTAATTTCAACATCAAAACATGTTTATTTTGTCCTTATGCAACCATCAGTAGGATTCCCGATAAACAAACACATAAAGAAGACAAAAACAATCCATTAAAAGCTTCAATATAAATTAAATTGTGTGATTAAGATTTTATTCCAATTCACGCTGCTAAGTCGCAGCGAGTCTTGCGATTATTAATGTTAATATTCCAGCAGGTCGTTAACGCAGCGAGTCATAATACACGCAATAAAACGACCATAAAAGCTGAAGCAACTAAATTAAAGTTCTACATTATTGATTTCCGTTTCATCTCTCTTTGTGCCGAGACTGGAGGAGGACGCTGAACGGCAGGTTTAAAAGGTCGCGCTCTCGCACACATTTGCATACAAACACACACCCTTCACACGCTTGGGGATAATGGAGCAGCTGCCTTTCTCAAGTGTTGCCTGCTGTGTTTTGTCAGCAACTCTAAGTCCAACCGTAACTGTAATTACTGTTGCACAAGACCGAGCAGACAATGGAGGGGAGGGAAAAAAAAGGAAAAAAATAATAACAACACTCAACCGCAGTAAAAGTCAGCTCGTCCTCCGACGTGTGTGTTGTCGCGACACTCCTGGACACACCTGCCCTGCAGGTAACGGAAGATATCGGATGAAATCCTCCCAAGTGCGCTGAAGGTTTAGGAGGAACGTTTCTGTCCTGCGACGCTTTTGCACATTTGCACTGATGGGTGACGGCGTTACTCCTTCTGGCCTCGCCGGCGCCTGTCGTTTAGAAACAACTGAACCACATCCAGGAGTTTACCGACCACGGCGAGGGAGCTCGCCTCTCTGGGCCGGTGAGGGTACGTCACAGCTCATTTGCGGGTGGTGGTTAAAAAAGAAAGAAAAAAAATCATCTCTGGCTGCAGGAACCAGGAAGCGCAGACAAGTACGAACTCATCCCGGGAGCGAGGGGGAGGGCTGTAACGGCGAGCGCCTAACTGCCATTGTTACGAAAGCAGGCACAGAGTTCGTTTTCTGGCTTCGTGACGGGACAAGCTCGCGCGCTCTCCCAGAGAAAACTATCGACGGGATCTCTCCGCGTACCTGCAGGACAGGAGGTGCCTCTGAAAACAATCCAGCAGGCTTCGGCCCTGTTTTAGGTAACAACGGTTTAAATGCGGCAGGGGGAAGAAAGAGAGAGAGAAGGAAGGGAGGAAGAAAGAAAGCATCCCACCTTTTATCTCACAACAAGACACTCTGCAATTAGCCCTCCTGCCAATCTGCCTCCCCCTTATACTTTTTTTCCTGCCTTTGTTCCCTTTCTCTGCGCTTTTTTTTAGAGCCAAACTCTTCTTTTCTTTCAGTCTCTCCTCCTCCTCTCCACCTCTCATTTACTCCCTCTGAACTCCCCCATTGCTCCCCCTTTTTCTCTTTCTCTCTCTTTCATTTCATTTATTTCTGAATGTGCCCCTTTTCTCTAAGACTCCCTCTTTTCTTTTTGCCCCCTCCTCTCCCACCACTTCTTCTCCACCCCTCTCTTGTTCGATCCCTGACTCAACTTTCACATTCCTGGAGCATTCCTGTAGGATTAGCCTTTAGCATTCTCAGGCTATACAGAGGCCACGGCCCCCCCACTGTGACGGTGGCAGGCACTAACGGACGGCGGAGAGATGTGTGTGTGTGTGTGTGTGTGTGTGTGTGTGTGTGTGTGTGTGTGTGTGTGTGTGTGTGTGTGTGTGTGTGTGTTCGTGTGTGTGTGTGTTATCCTCTCACTTTCTTTCATCACCACTCCTTTCCTCCTCCCTGCTTACTGACCTATTCCCATCGCGCTCAGCTTCCAACACAGTCAGCAACCTTCGTTCCTCAACCTCACGGCTAAAGATCCACCAGACCAACCTGCACACGTAAGCCACTAAATCATCAACATTTTTTTTCAGAAAAAACCTTACTCAATTTTTTTTTTTTTTTGCCAATTTTTAGTCCTTTTTTGGCTCAGAAAATTGAGAAAAAATGACAACACTGACAAATTACTGGTCAAAAAAACCTGCAGAAGAGTGAAATTGATTTATACAAGCTGAGGGGTTAATTCAGCATATAGAAAACTACCTGTACACAGTTAAATCTGAGAGGAGAAACTCATTTATAGCTCTGTAAAATATTTTGTTTTGGGCGTAAAAAAAATCAGTCGTAAATCAAAGGAAGGAGGCTGCACACCAACCTGTTTGCAGGGCACACAAATGTGGACAGACATGAAAGGTTCTCCATTCAGGAGCAGGTCTGTGCAGCGATCAAATTAACAAACAAGCCAGTTGAAGTTGCACCATAGCGAACGGAGGCGAGTAAATAAACGGCCCGTGCATCTCTCTGATGGAGTTTACAGTCGACAACAGCGGCGCCGCTGCTCCAAACAGATTAATGTTTATTTCACTCACACTAATGATTCCTCAGCACCACTGGTGGGATCGCTGTATTGACCCGTCCCAATTACTGTCAGACTGGGCGGACTGGTGGACTTCGAGGGGAGCAGGAGGTGACGGAGATCGAGTGAAGCGACGTAGAATAAAAGAAAGGGTTTGTTAGAAGGAATCACGTTGGTACAAGACAGAGTGACGCAGAAAATCGATGTGCGGCGCGCGCTCCCCGCACCCCCGATTCTCCGTCTTTTTCGTCTATCCTTCATGTTAAAAGGAAAGCGCGATGAGGTCATCGCCGGCTCTTTCCTGTTTGTTCTTGTGTTTCTATAAGGGAGCTTTGTGTCGAGTCAGTGTTACAAGCCAAACTAGTAGCACCGGCCGACCACATGTGGAAACACTCACATCACCTCCCGGGATAAAAAAAAAAAAAACTTGGCAGCGACAGATGGGAGGAGGGAGGAGGGGTGGGTGAGGAAGGGGGAGGGGGGGCGAGTGTGTGTGTTGGTGCGAGAGGAATAGAGAGACCCTTTTTTGCTCATAAGTATCACCTTACTTCAGCCAAAATAAAAGTGCGATCAGAGCCAAAGACGCACCTCAAAAACCTCTCAGCTGTTTCCCCCTTCACTCCTGCCAACATGACTCATTTCTATCCCCACCTCCCCTCGCTCCCCTCCCCTCCCTCCTTCCCTCACTCCCCCTCCGCTCGCCCTCTGTCATAAACATAGTCTCACTCAGAAGCCTTTCCAAAAAAATTTTTTTGCGCATAATTCAACATCCGACGCTCCCGAGGATCCGTTTTCTTCGCCGAACACATTGCTTTTC
The DNA here is from genome assembly GCA_032164315.1 of Malacoctenus gilli. NCBI lineage: Eukaryota > Metazoa > Chordata > Actinopteri > Blenniiformes > Labrisomidae > Malacoctenus > Malacoctenus gilli. The sequence continues at coordinate 6,926,197 of JASSRZ010000020.1, forward strand.
TTTTCGTTTAGCTTCGCAGCTCCTGCCCCCGGTAGTCCTTGGCTCGGCTCGCGCTGCTGGAGTCTTTTCACCCCGCCCCCCCCCGCTGCCAATTTCTCTCCTTATCCATCCCTATATCTAAATCCCTCTCCGCTGGCTCATGTTGCTTCTCTTTCTGTAAATGTACTGTACAGTATTCTGTTCCTCCACATCAAGCTGATTGCTTTCTGTCAGGCTGTGCCGCTGGAGGGGCCCCCAAGAGGGCCCCGGTCCCTCACATCTAAACATCTGTCCATCCCATTACTGTAGCTGCCACTGAACCTGAGCCCCCCCCCCCACACACACACACACACACACTACTCACGCTGACAGCAACATTGGCGAGAACGAGAATGATATCCAGGGGAATGCTGCGGTTCCCGGGTGTCTCCTCAAAGCTCCTGATTATACGAGCCAGCTGGTTGAGAGACGTGAGGAGTCGCCAGGCGGTGGCGTCGGCGGCGCCGGCGTCCCACCCGGCATCCGATAGGATCCCGGATGTTTTTAAAAAGTGAGGGTATGGTCCGGAGCGTGTAGGTGGTGGGGGGTGGGGGGGTCCGGTGCGAGGATGGGAAAGCATGGCCTGCACCGGGCATCAGTCGGCTGGGTCGTTTGGCTGGAATGTGTCTCAGGAAACTCATAATGGGGCTTAGTGTGCGCGCCGTCTGAATGACTGTTGTCTTTTAGCACTGTGAGGTACAGAGGAAACAGATACGACCAAAGGTGGTGGTCGTGGCAATGATGATGATGATGATGATGATGAGAAGATAGAAAAAGAAAGCTACAATAACACAGGATGAGAGCAGATAGACGCGCTCTTCATCCTGTCAAACGCAAATTGGCTTCAGTGAAAGGCAGCAAATCAGCTTTAAGTCCAGATCAGATCATTAAAACACAAACTAAAGAGATAAAAATGAAATTGTGGAATTTTTCTAGGCTGAAAAAGACGGAAAAACACAGGAAGGTCCTCAGAAAGAGGCACGAAACCGAAACAGCTCGCAAAATGCGGCCAATCTGTATCTATAAGTGGCATTGATGGAGGACGAGCTGCTTCGGCTCTGCTGGGACAGTCGATAGCAATTCCAGGGTGACGCTGGAATTTGGATAACCAAGTGAGAAGCAGTCCATGGGTGGATGAAACCAACATCCATCACGAGCAGACGTAGTTACCAAACCAGAACCTCTTCCTGAATAATCACTCAGAGCGCGACTCGCCGCGGCCACGTCTGCCCGCTTCATTGTGATGTCTGACGATTGTGTGTGTGTGTGTTTTATTTGCAAAGCTTTGTCTGCGTCACAGCGAGCGGCCGGCGGGAGCTCGACGCCGGTCCTCCGGGGGATTCGCCGCTCGCATGGACTGAACGGGTCTCCGCTGCGACTTTGACCTCCTCTGGGACCACATCAGATAAGAGCCGCTGGTAAACACCGGCACCCAAAGAGGAGCGAACACAAAGCTGCGATGATTAATGACGCGCAAACGCTTGGGCACACATGGTCACAGTGTAAATGCAGGGACAAAAAAGCCACTCTAATGCCGGTACGCTCACGCAGGCACACATATACACACACAAAAGCTGGGCTGACCTTTCACCTTTGATGCTGGCACATTGAGTAATGAGAGGTCATTTGCCTCAGCTAAAAACGGTTAGGTTGTATGACCAGAGGCACAACCACACACACTGCAGCCGCTCACAACCGCACAAACGCACTTTTTTTTTGCATAAACAAACAGAAAACACAAACGCAGATATCGTGTTTGTGTCTGAAAAACATACAGATGCCTCTGAAAGTACAGATGTGGCTTCGTGCACGCGCTCCGGCCCCACACCGCGCGCTGGTCCCGCGTAAGTGAGATGTCTTCTGTTTCAACAATGTGTGCAGTGTGCGCCGCCCGGCTTTTTCCTCCCCTGGCAGAGTTACCCAATCTCCTGACACGCATTCTGCATGGATGACGGCGAGCTCTTCTCAAGACGCCGCCGGAGCCACCCGTTTAGTTCCGCCCCGGCTCTGTACACGCACAGTTCACGGGGTCAGAGGACCGATGGGGGTGCCGGTTATGGAAAGAAAAAAAGCCAGCAGACAATGCCGATCGCCCGACGGGCCGCTTTGATCGGGGGGCCGCGGCGGTACCGTCGCAGTACAGTGGCGGGTAGTGTGGACTAAGAGAAATACAAGCGACCTTCGGCGTGACCCTCCGGGGGGCAAGGCGCATGAATTCAAGCCGCCGAGAGCACAAAAAGTCCTTGTGTTGACCTTCGGGAAGATCGGCAGAAAGAGTGGGACTGTGTGAGTTCATGTGTGCGCGCGAGTGTTTGCATTTGTGTGTTCTTGCCCGCGGCTATTCCCTCACCTCCGCTGACCCCCGCCAGAGGCCTCAAAGGCGCGGAGGTGACGCTCCCTGACCTCTGACAGGATCCCGGCCAAATTAGAAAACTCCACTCATTTATTATTTCGGGCCCCGACGTTCCGCGGATAACACGGGAATGCCGCCCCGAAATCAATGACCGGGTCGCGACCTGCCTGTTTACATTTCGGTGATTATCATTCCTCGTTTATTTACGCGCCGGGCCTCCCGTTAGCAGAGCGGTCCGGTCAGATCCGAGCGGGTATACGACTACTGAAACAGACTCCACGGATGAGTCAGCAAAACGCGGCGGAAAAAAACCCGACTCCTCCGGTTCTCACGTGCGGACGTATTCTCTTGGAAACATCGGTTGGAGCGTGACATCATGGGATCGAGGCGTTTGAATCCACCCCAAGTTCGATAACCAACATTTGTTCATAATTGCTGGCGTTTTTTTTGCGCAAGCTTCTGCTTGCAGCAGCTGCTGAGCCAGCAACACCCAAGAGCCTCTCCCCAGCTGATTCTCCGAGAAAAACAAGGAGTGAGTCTTGAGAGACTTTCAATTAAGACACACTGAGCTAGTTATACCAAGCCTGAGGTCTGGCATGCAGCTCCAGCGCGCACTCACTTCTTTTTTTTTTTATGGCGCTCTCAAATCTATAAACTCACTTATTACATAAACATATTGCAGCGGCAATAAAAATGGAGGCTCGCTTTGGCTGATTAAGACGCGCTGCGGTGTTGGAGGTGCGTTCGGGAACACAATAGGAAAAAAAAAAGCACGACGCTTTCGAGCGTTACTCAATTTATGTGTGTGTTTTTCATTCTCCGCGTACGCTTCGACGTAAGTGAATGCGCGCCTGTGCCGTCGGGGAGCAGGATGTGTGCACGAACTGCAGACTGGGGTTTGGCACGGCCGCCAGAGCGGCTGGCGAAGCGTGGAACGAAACTGGCACAAGGTCATGTTGTGACGCTGCACGTTGCGCAAAAAAACACGGAGCAAAGCGCACTGCAGGAGCCACAACACGCTGAAAGGCAGTGAGAAACGCACAAAGGATGCTTTCACACAGTCGGCTCGCCGGTAGTGGGAGTGATGCAGCAATTTGCAGGGCCGCGCGGCGACTCCTCAAGCACACGTGGACTTTCCCCTCAACTCCATGCTTCTTTAAACTGCTCGTTCCAGATCCTGAACGAGTAGCTGGAACTATTCTTTGAGCGTTTAATAAGCCAGTCGCCCTCGGGGAGCGCATACCTCCTCCGAGGTGCCTGTTAACCTTTGCTGCTTCAACCTCTTGTGAGCCCAACTCATTCGAAGGGCCAAACGGTCTTTTAACGCACCACACAAACGTCTTTTTTCCTCATCTTGGATCGCCGCATCACCACCCAAATTGAATCACTCGTGCTTCGTACCTCCTCTCAACAATCCTGCAAGTTTCATCAAAATCCATGGAGTATTTTTTGAAAGATCCTGCTAACAAACGGCCAAACCAAGGCTCTTGACTATGTGACCTCCTCAGCAATGTAGCTGTCATCTTTCACTCAAGCACAAGCACCAAGGAATCAAAGATCAACGCATCTTAAGTCTTCGGCTTTTATCAAGCCATGTTTGTTGAAGTTCTCAAGCCGCCACGTCTCCTCTTTCTCGCATACATCTATTTATAGTCAGTAATGGATTGTAGGGGGATCTCTGGAGCTCCCATCGACACATCCTGCTCCCTATAGCCCCCCGTGCGCTCCACGGGACCTCCGCTTCCTTCCAGGGTTACAGCCCAGGCCTTGGCCTTTCACCAGGTGGCTCCTGTCTGGTCACCAGCCTTTTTACATCCCCCGGCCTGTCTGGGACGCGGTAGGCGGCGCAACCTTGCCGCGTGTGCTTACCTTGACATATTTGGTGGCGACCGAGTCTGCCTGTCTGGTTGAGTTGCACTTTTTTGTTTGGGCAAAAATCGCAGTATTTATGTCTGCAGAGTGATACTGGTCGATCCTCCGAGTCACCTTGGAGGATTTATCCTTTCAAGTATGTAAGCTACCAGATACGCTCGTCGAAGTACTTGCCTTTTATGTACGTTCAGGTGGAAATGTGGACAAACCTGATTCTACACATCATCATTTGCAGAAAGATCTAAAGCAAGAAATACTTTTTAATCTGTTTTGTGCTTTTATTGTGATACAAAACATACCGTTTTCTCTGGTTTTCTGATGGTCGCGGCCTTGGTTATGATCTTTGACTCACTTGCACTCCCTCTCCATCTCTTCCGTTGACCATATATGTCTGGGAAGTCGCCTCAACAATGCGAGCCCAGTGTGGATGCACATCCTACCTGATGCTCGTTATGTTGTGCAGGAAATACCGAAACATGAATGATTTTCAGTCTTCGAGGGCGTGTCGGTTTTATATCCAGCAGCTCTGCCTTCCTATGTCTTACTTATCACTTCCACTCGGCTCTCAAGCACAAGTGTGTGTTTGTTTGTCTTTGTACACAACCAGGAGATGCTGTTTAAATATTTGTGTCCCAGCATGTCGATTTTCAGCAAAACCTTTGGTTGGAAAATCCTTCCTCCTGTCTTCCTGACTCCTTTTAGGTATTGTGTGTGCGTGTGCATGTGCATGTGCATGCGTGTGTGTGCACGGCGGATGTAGGACGGGGGATTCCTCGCCCAGACACCTCGGCAACAATCAGAGGGACTCGGCGCAGTTTCCTGTTTGACTTTTTATTGGCCCTGCAGTCATCATTGAGCGACGCAGACAGGAAGTGCTGCACCACTGCATGATGGACAAATGGAGAGGAATATTAAAAACACGAGAGGAGAATGTGCGGATACACTCTGCGGTCTATTTCGGGCTCTGAAAACACACACACACGGAGACGTCTGTACGCGCGCGCACGCACTGAGGATGCTTCGCTTCCTGGCCTTTGCCATCAGTGAGTCAGACTTTTTTCAGTGCTGCTTCGTATTTTGTTTCGGAGGCCTTTCCCTTCCTTTCAGATGTCAAACAGCATCAAGCCTGTTTTCTTGTTACATGACGCGAGGAAACCGCCGAGTGGAAACAATAACAACGTTACTGCGACTTTAATAAAAACTCTGGTTTTTAGCTTGTAACCGAAACGATTCGTGCAGTCAGGGTTTTTTTTTTTAACGTTCAGCCTTGAAAACTAAAGCAGATCCTCATCTTCACATTAAATAATGAGGTAAAGTAAAAAATAAAGTGATCCTTTATTGATTTCCTCGAGGAAATTCCTTTATTTCTGCATTTAACCAACCTTAATTATGGTCAACCTTGGCTACCCATTGAAGCAGTGTGGATTCAGCTGATAACTGAGATAAAAGTACTCTTTTTGTGTCTTGAGATACATATAAATTTATGTATTTATCTGCAGATCGTGAATATTTCTCAAAAATTTTGAAGGTGCTGTTTTTCCTTATTTTACCGTAACTGGCCTAATTCGTCGCAGGTTTAACGGCACTGATTTTTGAGCACAAATCTCAAGCTTCATATTATTGCATTCATAATTAACTCTTCTCATCACGTTCACAATTTACATAATCCAGCACTGAAATGTGTTTTCTTCTGTCTTTACACATTCGATCACTCTTTCTGTGATTGAAGTTTGAAGTTAATGGTTTCTGTGTTTGCTATTCAGCCTCACATCGTTTGTTACGATTTCCAAACGATTCATCCGCCCCGCTTCCCACGTGTCCGTTTCCCATCACGCGCTCCCTTTTCCCGGTGGACTTTGGGGTAATCAGTCCCCCTTTGATGGGGACGCAGCGCAGGGAGAGACGCACGCGGGACTGCGCCTGAAAACAGCCGCCGCTTCGGTTGCAGCGTTGATGTTTTTCAAGCCGGCGCAGCGGCGATCTGGGAATTTTCCACTGAATCACAGAAGAAAAACAAAAAAAAGGGCTGGGAGGGGAACACGGCTTGCACATGCAATCACAGAAAAATGTGCATCTTGCATATGTGTGCTTTTAAGTGCAAAAAACGAGGTAAACGGAGCACCGACGATGACACACGATGAGCAAGAACATCCTGTGAATGTGGATCGAATTTGCCTTCTGTGGTCAGTTTATACATTTTGCTTTGGTAAACAAGGAAACGTTATGGAGGTTTCAATTATGGGACAAACACACAGCACGCAAAACAACCAGGGGCAAAACATTCAAATGGCGAAAACTTCCTCTGACAATAAGGAGGCAGATGAAACCGTCAGGAACTAAAAACTTCCATATTTGCATCCATTACTGTTCTCACCACTAATTAAGATTCACTCTGACACTAATTTTCCACTTTTGTTATCATCAGTCTTCATCGCCACCTCTCTTTTCCGCACGAACGAGATCGCTCTCGTTATCTCCAACTGTAAACACAAACATCGTCTCATCTTCACCCTCCTTTTATCTGGTTTTATTGTGAAAGGCGCCTCCCGAGCTATTCCCATCGCAGCTCCTATTAAGAAACATCCCCAACAGGGATGGGTTATAATGGACCGCTTTATTGCGTATTCATTTTAAGCTCTTTAATTCCCCCGAAGAGTTCATCTCCCTTATTGCTGTGTTGGTGTGAGCTGGGTATTCCATTACATCATGACCTTCTTTCGGGGCCTCATTAGCCCACTCGTTATCTCATTAGCAAATTGAGTGGACCTCGTTAGCACCTGCGAGCTCCGGCAGGATGGCACGAGTTAAAACTATGCTATTTGTTAATGAGATTGGGGGTTGGGGGGTGGGGGGGGGTTGCTCCGATTTGCGTGCGTTCCAGTTTTGGTTTGATTTCGCATTCAAAGAAATCTGGGCTGGGCCTCGGCGGCGGTGCGTCTTCGCGTCGGTCCGACCGAAAAACTGGATCTTGTTTTTATGGACCCCAAGCTTGAGTCGCAGACTTTTAACGTCGAACAACAAACAGACAGATACATTTTCAAGCTCGCAGGAAGGGAGTCCGCGCTTCAAAACGAGGAAGCACAACAAACGCGGACAAACAACAGCGAAATATTTCCTCCTCCAGAGCTTGTTTGGATTACTCCTTTATTTGCGTTAAGTGGCAGCGCGATTCTGGCAGTGGAGCGGCCTGAGGTGAAAGGCGAGAGGAGGCGGGGGTTGGAAGGTTGAGCATGTCCTTTGGGTTAATTTGGCTCTATTTTGTTGGTGGTCATGGCGAAACGGTGCATTGCCCAGAGGGACACGCTTTTTCTGGTGAGGCGCGGGGGGGGGGGGGGGGTGTTTTTTTTTTGTGAAATGGGGGGGGGG
>JASSRZ010000020.1:6958136-6968555 GCA_032164315.1 Malacoctenus gilli
CACACACACACACACACACACACACACACACACACACACACACACACACACACACACACACACACACACACTCAGACCAAACAAAGTCATTTAGGTCATGCATGTTGGGTCATTGGACGTGACACGACGTGAGGGCTAAAATTATGAGCCCTGAATACCACGGGAGGAGCGTCCAGCACAGGAGGAAGGAATCACTCGTCACACAGACAAATGGAGCCTTTTGCCGCTGATGGCTCAAAGTTTGGACAGCTCCTCCTCTGGACGGCCGACTTCCTGTTTAGATCCGCTCCCTACAAGTCCTTGGCGATAATATTGAGAAGCCGCTAACGGCGCAAGCGTTCACCTGAAATTTACGGCGCCGGTTTCCTTCTCCTTTGCCTCCGCCAGCTAATCACCTCGCTCCTTTCTCCTCCTCCTCCTCCTCCTCCTCTCTCTTTTCTCCCCGAGCACTTCCAAAATTCTCGTAACTCATGCTAATCTGACTGCAGCAGACTGACAGGACGAAGCATGTTTGCAGGAAGTGAAACGTTCCATTTTCTTTCGTCTCCGAGCGGCACATCGATGATCTCAGGGGTGATATATCGGCCGGCAGTGCTGGGAACCCAACCCTCCAGGAGGAATGCATCCAGACGCACACAAACACACATGCGCCGGCACACTGAGGGACACACACGCACACACACACTCAGACACACAGAAGGCCTCTCCTGCCAGAGGTGTTGAAATGCTTGTAAGTCTTGAAATGCCAGTTCAGACGCTCAACTCGCCTTTCACACACTGCGCGGCCACAGACAAGAGAGCTGACAAATGGATGCGTTGAAACATATTAACCATCTCCCTTTGTGAGCGGACAAACATTTAGTCTGGCTAATGACCCCTGAGGATCAAAACAAATGCGGAGGGAGATAAAGATGGGTATGGGGAGGGAGGGGGGAGGGAGGGAAGGAGCCTAAAAAAGAGCATTTTGACCTCCATGAGGGCTTCACAGGGTTCACGTTTGACTCCGCAAGTTTTTCTGGATATGATAGCGAGTGATACGAGGAGGAAGTGTAAGAATTAAATACCCGTCCGTAGACATGAGGGTGGCGTTGGAAAACATGTCTGTGTGCGGTAAAGGCGGATCCGAACAAAAAAAAACCTCGCGGTATCGCGCTCGACATCGGTGTCCATCAATAAACACGTCACTTAGCGTAACGCTATCTTCCTCCTGTTTTCCTCTCCGGCCCACATCGGCCGTTTATCTGCAGGCAGTGATCGCGCCGGTTGTGCCGCGATTACACGAAGAGCGCCGCGTCTTATCCGCTATCAAACGCGCTATCAAAACTAGGTAACAGCTGCGCGATGCAGTCGGGAGGAGGAGGAGAAAGGAGCCGGGGGGAGGAGGAGGAGGAGGAGGAGGAGGAGTAAGGAGGAGGAGATGGAGGAGGTCATCTGGAGCCATAAAACAAATGCGTCTGTTTTCACACTGGCGCTGCTTTTATTTGGTTGTTGGCTCTAAACAAAACATCTGTCAGATTTGGGCTCCTGGTGTTGAAATCCAACTCGGTTAAGTAACGTTGTGAGAGAATAAATCTGAATTTACAGCAACAAACTAAAAGGAAATGTTGAATTTAAAGGTTTCGCACATTAAAGCTGAAGTCTGTGATATTTACTTCTATTAAGCAGCTATTGTTTGTCCTCTTTAGGCATGAATGACAACCTAAAGCAACAGATGCAGAGACTAAAATTCACTCTTTCATTCACCAAGAAGACTTAGGTCTGATTTTTGCTTTGTTTTGATCACTTTGAAGTGAACAATTTGATGCTCACACTTTGTTCAAAGTTGTGTTTTTGTATCACAGGCTGTTTTAAAAATTTCTAACTCAGATTTTCTCTCTATTAACATGTCGAAACGTATCAATTTCTCTCTCTTTTGGATACGAGGGAAATTTTAACGGGTTGAGCAGGTGGTCTGTCGTAAAAGGCTGAGTCACCAAACTCGAAAGGCACCAGACTCAGCTGATGTCAAATCCAAATGTCCGCACTATTTCATTTATTAGCTCAGAGTTTATCCGCCGGTTTGTGGTCCTTCAGGTTTGTGTGACCGACCTTCGACACCGACAGCAGTCGAGAACGGTTTCCTTCCCCTGATTCACAACGTCACCGACTCACCAGAGCCTCCAGTTTCTCTGACAAAGAGCAACAATGGGCCAATAAAGCTGTCGGGCCCAAAGTGGATTTACGTGCGACTCTTTAAACAGCTCCAACGTTTCTCCCGGCCGCGTCTGGAGTGCTACTCGGAGAGTGGCGGCGCGGGTGCTCTTTTCGGCGTCTCGGCGGGTCAGCGATGGAAGGGCGAGTGGGGCGGATCGCGTCCGACGGACTGGGCCCACGTCGCCGCCAATCTATCAGCAATATTGATTCCCGGTTGATCGCCACGCCATCGGACGATGGTCACCTTCAGGGCCAGTGCATCGATTCATTGTCACAGCGTGATCCATAACTTGTAATGTGATCCGTGCAACGACAGTAATGCACAATTACCCCCCATTTTACGCTTTAATGGGAACCGTTGAAGGCTGCAGCTGATCAATAATAATGAATAAATAAACAGAAATCGCTGATATACGCGGCTCCAAACGCGCTCGGGAATCACCTCCTGTCAAAACTCACTCTATCTGTTTCTTATCCATACTTTCGCTTCAACAAAAGAAAGCACGTGAACCGCATATCTCCTTTACATCTCTGCAGAAACTCCCACGCGGCGTGGATGCCTCGGCTGCGTGTGCATGAAATCTCTTAACGCATTCTTCACCTGCTCCACCGCCGGTAACTGACGTTTCTTTTCTCTTTTTTTTACTGGTAGTATGTCCTGTTCCCGCTTAGCAACACCCTTTTATTAAAGCATTTAAGGCAAACATCCATTTCGGTTGGCAGACACACACACACACACACGCACGCACGCGTACATGCCGCCAGCTCCCACATTTAGATGAAATATCTGTGTTTCGGCCTCGCTGTTAAATGGGACGTCCATTATTGTGATGTATTCTATCAATGGAAGAAAAAAACGAGTTTCCCTCCCGTGGGGAACGTGGCCTAATTTTCATTTCCAACCGTCTCCAAACACGTTTGCGACTGTGACAAAGGAAGGTTTAACCTGGGTGGAATGGATTACTCCAGGAATCCTGGCAGGACTCAACCGAAGCATTACTCAAGCGGAAAAAAAGTGCTGTTTACATGCCCCATGAATCATCTGATGTGCCGGTTTAATTGTACAGGTAGACCTGTCGGCGCACTCAGACGCAGTTGGAGGGCAAGACCTAACAAGACGTTCAGGCACACTTTTGGCATTCTCAAAATCCGACATCCAAAAGGCCAAAATACTTCCTCTAGAAGTTCCGAAAAAAGGCTCGAGGGGGGAAAACATCCTCCAAAAATAGACATGGGAAAATAAACAGTCCTTCAAACTCTTATTTGTCGTATCAGTTTGGATGCAGAAAATATCGCCACAATCGTTGAAATATGCTTTTTTTTTTTTTTGGCTGCGGCCGCTCGCTGAGGAAATGTTGGGGAGAGCTTACAGAAATTCCTCTGGGCTTTGTCACAACTCGCTCCCTCTTTTCTCCAGAAGCCGCGTCTCTTACCGAACGTGGGTGAAGTCATATCAGGCAGCACCATTAAAAACCCGCCGCTTTCCCTCTGAATCACCCTCTAATAACAGGCCGGCGCTACTGAGCAATTGTGGCACATCAAGCAGACAATCACTCCTGAGCTCAACAATTTAGCCACAATAATAAAACGATCACTTCATCTGTTTGTTTTTTTATTGATCGAGTTAGAAATAACTCGCATAATAAATCGTTTATTTAACGGAAGCGCAAAAAATGTCTGTGCCGTCACTGAGGAACCCTTATTGTCAACGTCACCTGTGACGCTGGAAAGTTCCGGAGAGCCTCAAACATCTGACGCTGCGTTCAAGAACCAATGGCTGCAAACATCCAGTAAAACATTGATCCGAGACAGTAAAGTCAGAACTCACGCTCACACTTCATTGGTTTGCCATTCAGTGACATGAAGGGAAAAGTTAACGCCTGTTTGGGGTGATTCAAAGGTGAAGAAGGGGGGGGGGGTGTTTTGGTGTGGTCTGTTGTAGGGAGGGAGGGGGGGGTTCTTTCCTCCTCGCTGGAGCTGAAATGTAATGATGTGGATCATGGACAAACATGGCCTCTTCTTGCCAAACAGAAGATGCCACTGTGGAAACTGACATGATTGAAGAAGAGAAAAAGGCCTGATGACTTACGCAGGCCGAGGGCTGCGAGGGGTGAAATAATGAGCCGTGTCCGAGGGAAGAGGAACATGCAAACTCAACCTAAACTCAACCATCAAAGTCTGGACAAAGATGGACTCCCCGAAATGAGGAGAGACAGAGGGTAGGGATGCCACGGCTTCTGATCGTTTAGAAATTTATGCGAGAAAAAAGGAGAGATTTCAAGGATTTAGCGTATAAAATTAGACAAAAGTAGTGACATAAAAACCAAACATTTGGGGATTTTGATTAGGACGATTGAGCCACAAGAACATGGAAACAGATGCTCCTCGATTATCTGTTCGTGCTCCATCTCCCGTCTGACTGAAGCTCGGCGTCGTCATCAGAACTGTGCGTTCGTCGATGAGGCCCATTTGAATTTCATGCATGAAGCGAGCCGGTTTCGACATACAACGTATAGCGACTTGAAACGAATAAAAGACTCAGCGCGGACCTTAATCCAATAATGCGCCTGGCTCTGGTGGAACCTGCTTTGCACGAGGGTACATTGATGACAGCCGCCGAGATAAAAAAGAAAAGAAGCACGACCACAGCAAACAGCATTAAATGAGCAAACACGGCGCAGATGAGCACGACTCTTCCCTGAGCTTTAGGTTAAAGCCACTTCAAAGTCGGCGTCACATAACAGTAAAAATGAGTACATCCTGTACGGGGAAAGTCAGAGCATGAACGGCATGAGAGGCAACGTCGCGGGGGAAAAAAGTACACCGCGTGCAGGCCATGAATATTTACCGCATCACGGCTGAGTTGAGTCGAGGTGACGGTTGGATGTACATGAACCCGGCGTCGCCGCCGAGTGTTTACACTCGGAGAGCGCCGTCAATAGGAGACGTACACACAAGCGAACGCCATCGCAGGCAGACGGCGTTTAAAATATTAAAGGGACGTGCGTGCTCTCTGACCCGACACAGCCTGCGGTCCGTGTCACCGCAGCAGATTTTGCGCTCACAACATGCTTGTCTTTGCACTATCCACTGGGGTGACTTATGAATCTTTTATCAAAACTGGCCTAATTGCTTAACCATCCATGTGCCGGGTCCAGTGGTGGGACGGCAGGGAGGGAGGCTGGGCATGCCATAATCATCATAAAAACAACAAGCAAAGACGCCAGCATTGTTCCACCTCCGACAAGCCTGAGTCATCTCTATTTACCTAAAGGGACTCACGTCGAGGGCAGAGGGTGTCGGTGCAACTCGCTGCAGAAGATTGTTGCTTTTGTTCTGTGTTTTAAGCGGCAACTTTCACCAAAGCGAATGGAAATGATCAGATGTCATGATTCCAGTCTCACTGCGAACATGAGAGGGAATATCTGTGCATACACTCGTCTCACCACTGATTTCAAAGGTGAATTTAGTCATCCTGTGTGTCTTTGTCTCTCTCTGAGAAAACAAGGCGCCGGACACCGCTTCCTGCCCCTCATCCGATCTCCACCGTACAAAAAAACAACTTTCCTTTCTGTTCTCACTCCCACTCTCTGACCTGCTTCACAGCAGAAGAAGCCGGCGCTGCTGCCGGGTCAGTCGTTTGGGAAGACGAGCGCGCTGCTGGCAAGAGCCTTCGGGGAGTTTCGAGACCCTGAAGTCGTCCCTCCGTGTCCCTGGGAGCTGAGTGGAGAGTCCCAGGAAACCCCCCCAGCACCACCAGCCATCCTGTGGACCAAACAGCTGCAGATCCTCAATTTGTCTCCGCCTGTGGTCATCTGAACTAAACCTCAATCGACTCCCTGCAGAATTTATACTCACTGCTATAAGGAAATAACCTTTAAATAAATATTTTCACTTGAGAATTTTTGGGAGTTCAATTAAAATGATAAAATCACAAAATGTGTGGGTGGAGTTTTTATTTATTTTCCTTTTATTCTTTATTGTTTGTAAATAAAAGTTTCATCTGACACCTGGCGTTAAACGTCATTCCTTTAAACGTTTTTCCTGAATGAGGGAATATCAGCAGTGTGCGTTCGCCTGTGCCTGTTTGCATAATTACAGATGCGCCTTTCCTCCTAAGCTGTCATTAGAAAAGGGAATGGGAATGACTCCAGGCTACAACCACCGCTTGCGGTTACGTAACACGCTCTTCTCGGATCCTGTCTTATCCCGGAGACAGCTGAAATCTTCCCCGTCCTGCACAGCCTGTTACGCGAGAGGAGAGAGAGGGGAGGGGGGGGGTGAAAAAAGCTGCTCCCTAAAATTTTAATCAGCTTTTGTTTTGTTTTTTAACCCCCGACAGTCTTGTTTTTCTTTTCTTCTTCTTTTTTTACTGTCTGGCTTTCACTGAAGAGAAAACAGCCCCCCGTGTTGTGGGGGTCTTTGTCTGGGCTCGCTCGGGCTGCTGGTGATGTTGCGCGTCGCCGCCGCTGTTCCGCGTGTGGCCGTGGGAGGGCGCAGTGAGCCCGACTTTGTCTCTCATCCAGGGATGCTGGTGGTCCGCAGACAAAAGAGGGAGTGATGTTTAGGAGAGTGAGCGAGCGAGAGAGAGCGAGAGAGAGAGAGAGAGTGCGAGAGAAGGGCAACGAGGGCCCGATGAAAATATCTCCAAATGATCCTTTCAAATCTAATTAGGAAGCATCAATCAAAAAAAGACGCTCGTGTCATTTGCGACCATGAATTTTACACGACTTGTGATATGTGGCGGTCATTACATAAAGTGGCTTCAATGCTGCTTCCAGAATAAGGATATTAAACTGTTTTGATGATGCTCAATTCTATAGGTTGAACCATAAAGGGGGGGAGGAGGAGGGGGGGGGGGTGAAGAAATGTCTTCACTTGGACAGTTTCAGCCTCGGGTCAGCTGGCTGCTGCAGTGCCCTTGAGCACTGCGAGCAAGACGTGTAATCACTAACGGCCTGTAGGTTTCTTTAACTGCTTCCTCGCCCATCCCGTCTCTGACATCCCATTGGAGACAGACCACAGTTTGCCCGAGGCTACCAATAATATATCATTTCTATCCTTTTCATCCTTCTTTGTTTTGCTGTTTCTCTCGCCTCCTGTCTGCGTTTCTTTATATATATATATAAATAAATCCAAAACTCGGCCCCTTTTCTCTCGTTCTTGCTTTACAATCTTTAGGCTCTTTTGCCTCATTCACCTTGAAAGAAAGCTGCCCAGCCAGCCTGTCTCTCCCGCGCCGCATCAGACCCAAAGCCCGACTGTACCAGCCCCCTCGGAGGGAGGAGTCTGCTCTCCTCCCGCAGAACTGAGTGTATAACACTCTGCAGCCAGCCACAATGTGTGTCAGAGGACTGTCTGTGCTCCCAAAGTAGATGACTGCACTAAATCTGGTGTCTGTAGCACTGACTGCGAGATACGAGAAAAATTGGTTCGCGCGTTATCATCCCAAGTCAGGACGAGGTGAGCATCTTTTTTCTCGTTTCAGCGTCGCAGCTTTCGAGAAAGCATCAATACCGTCTCGTGTTTTCAGGCAAAACACTCTCAGATGAAACTGTTGTCATTTTTTCCCAATTTTTCCGTAAACACGTTTTTGTGTCCTGGTCCCATGTTCCAGCGTGCTTCAGTGAGTGGCGCTTCAAAGGGACATTTCGCACAGTTTGTGCGTCACGGTCACATTTACGCACATTCTCCTGCGAGATTTGTGCGGTTTTTAAACCCCTCAGAGGAGTGAGTGTGGAATTTAGTGCGGCAGTCTGTGTGTCTGTGTGTGGGCTTTGACTCATGCCTCTTTTTGTACGGCGCACTTTTCAGGTGTGATAGAAAAGGGGGCAGTGAGGGGCGAGACGCTCTGTCACGTTGGGGACTAAAGTGGCTTTTTGTCCGTCCACAGGTTTTCCGATTGTGGGATAGAATGCCGGCGAGCATTAGTAAAAACTCCGACTTGGAGTTTGACTCCTTACAACCATGTTTCTACCCGGATGAGGACGACTTCTACTTCTGTGGTCCCGACTCAGCGCCACCGGGGGAGGACATCTGGAAGAAATTCGAGTTGTTACCCACTCCGCCCCTCTCCCCGAGCCGCGCAGCGCTACCGGGGGAGCCGGCGACTGCCTCCCCGGAGGCAGACCCTCTTGGCTTCGGCTTGGGGGACCCACTGGACTGGGCTTCGGAGCTGCTGCTCCTGCCAGAGGACGATATCTGGGGGGCGTCCGACGATGGGGACCTCTTCGGCTCCGCTATGGATACTAACCCCAACAGCATCATCATCCAGGACTGTATGTGGAGCGGCTTCTCCGCCCGGGAAAAGTTGGAACGCGTCGTAACGGAGAAACTCGGCAAGGCTATTTCCTCGGCCACCGCGAGCGGCAGGAACGCGTGCGCCAAGGCGCCGGAGGTGGAGAGCCGCAGCGCGGTGTCAGAGTGCGTGGACCCCGCGGTAGTCTTCCCCTTCCCGGTCAACAAGAAGAGCGGCGGCGGCGGCGGCGGCGGCAGCAGCAGCAGTAGCAGCAGCAGCAGCAGCAGGGACGCGTCTGGAGCCGTTAACGCATCCACGCTCCACGGGAATGCGTCCAGTGATTCCGGTGAGAATCTAAACAGACCGCAAAACCACATGATCCGCTCCTGGACAGTCTGATGTCAAGTCCAGACTCTATTATTATTATTATTATTATTATTATTATTATTATTATTATTATTATTATTCGCCCTGAGCTCTCTGTAATTGGAGTGACTGGAACTTGTTCTTATGACTGGCCCAGAATCGGATTACCTCGTTACATCCCGCACACACACACACGCGCACACACACGTCCACACAAACACACGCATACAAACACAGAGGAGTAGTGACACAGTGAACGGGGGGTTTATGTAATCAGCAGGCTCTTCATCCGGCAGATGGCAGTAAAATGGGGAATTGTGTGCCTTACTGAACTCAGTTGGCATCCGAGCCAAACAAAAAGACACCACGCACAGACACACACACGCACTCACACTCACACTCTCTCCCACACTCACACAAACAGACACTCACACGCGCGCGCGCACACATACACACATACGCAGACCTGCAGGCAGACCAGGTTGTCGGAGGAGGAGGAAGAGATGAAAAGGTGTTCAGTAATGGGATGAGCTGATAAAGTGTCTGCTTCACAGTACCGCGGATGCTTTCATTCCGCATGGATTAAGGGGACAATTTGCCCACAGTAGGTGAGAAATTGGCACGGGTTTTAGACCGTGTGTTCCCACTGCTGGCCCCAGTTCACCTGATAACTAGAATTAGCACTTTAAATAGTTTGACTGTAGTTCAAAGGAGGAAGGGAAAATAAACTAAAAACCACACCACAGCAAAGAAGTTTCACTCCCTTTTTAAGAGTCAACTTGTGTGTAAATGAGGAAATTGATTGGAGTGTGTGTGTTTAACGGGACTAAGACTTCACCACCCGTCTCTGCTGCCCATGACTTTCCTAAACAAACACTCACAAGTCCTTATCAGCGTGTTTTCGCTGTGAAACAGTAGTACAAAGGCCCCCAGCTTGGCACAGGGGGCAGACTCAGCCAGCCTTGCCAAACACCTCCTCCACAGTGAAGAAAAGAGGACGCAGGAGAGCCCTGACTGCTTCTTTTAGGTGGGCGGGGGCTGCAGGGGGGAGGAGGGGGAGGGAGGGGGGTGACAGCTTTGAACAAGCGCTCCATCTCGACAGCTGTCTCCCTGGCGCCGCTCCAGTTCCGAGGCTTAAAGGCTGGTGATCCGATCGCCTGCCGCCCCACCGGCCAGCGCGCAGCGCCGCCACAATGCGCTTCCGCCGCTCGCGGCGTTAAGACGCGTTGCTCTTTGTGTTGCGCGCGTTCTTCGCGCTTCGCCACAATGGGACAGGGGCGACGAAAAAGCTCACGCACAGGTTCGTCCCTCCAGGCCAGTCTGAGGAAGAGGAGGCAGCATGACGTACCTGTAAGGTGCTCGTGGCAAGGAGACTAAAAGCGCAATGCTCTTATTTTGAAGGAAAGCGCGTATCTATATTCCCACCAGCTCATCAGCTGAGTTGTACCATGATGAGTGGCACAGCAACAACTCAACCTCACATGTAACAGCAGCGGCCACGCCCCCTCCTCCAGCCAGCTGTGCCCAGCTCTGTTTTGAAGGCAGCAGCCAAGTGTGTGTGTGTGTGTGTGTGTGTGTGTGTGTGTGTGTGTGTGTGTGTGTGTGTGTGTGTGTGTGTGTGT
>JASSRZ010000020.1:6979009-6995425 GCA_032164315.1 Malacoctenus gilli
CCCCCCCCCCCCCCCCCCCCCCCCCCCCCCCCCCCCCACAGTAGGGGGAACATCTGGACCTGTGAAAGGGATCCCAGACAATAGATCATAGTCGTGTGAAAAACAAAGCGACTGAGGTGTCACGATCAATTTCTAACGGAAACTAGAGACGGTTTCGTCCCTTTTTGGTGAGTGTTCATGTATATGATTCACTGTGAATACAACCGTTAGCTACCAATCGAATATTTTTCGCCGGTTTCTTCCTTCTGTTCCAGCCCTCTCTGTCTCTCCTGCCCCCCCCCTCCCCCCTCCCTGTTCCCCCGCCTTTGTGGGAGCCCTACTGATGATGGCTCTTTGGTCCATGACCAGTCCATTACAGGCCTGTCTGCCTTCGGCTGTCACTTCTCCCCGACGGATCAGCGGGCTTCAGACTGAGCCGCCCGTCTCCGTTCCAACAACATCCACCAGCTCCGGCGCTTTTCCCGACGGCGCGCGGATGCAAATCGCTGCTTCTTTATCAGATCCCACGAAAAACAGGTTCATGCTGCCGTGACAGCGCGCCTCCCACAGTCACCCTCCTCCAGGTGTGTGGCGACACTCCGACGATGACGAAACGAGGCTTTTAATTACTGAGGCAAATGTGTCGAATGCGTCCAAAAGACCCCAATCCACCAATATAATATGCCTTTCTAAGAGGATGAAATATATTAACATATTTAATTAGTAGCTTATGCCCATCGCTTGTGTTTGACAGCTGTTGAGTCAGACGACGGTATTGTCCAAATATGAGTCATTACACCCTAATCTAATCAGGAAAAAAAAAGCTCAGCTGGGGATTGGGTTAGCGGTTTTTTTGGGGGGGGGGGGATCCGTCAGCAAACGCAGCGGATTACGCGCAAGGTTAATTATAGGAGCATTGGATTGAGAGGGGACGACGGCTTTAGGTTAAGGTAATGCTGTTCACCCAGCGCAGGACGCAAGATCAGCGCCGACACCGACCGTGGTGTCGTGCTAACTCAGGCGTATCATTGATTACTTTAATTGGTGGGCTGGGAGTGGGCATTATTGGATTTGATTTACAACCCCCCCCCCCTTACCACCACCACCACCACCACCTCCTCCTCCCTTCAAAGAGACACTTCAGATACAATCCACCAGCGCATTGGTCATCATCCGGCGTCCGCACTATCTGGAGCGTTCAGCGTCCATCTGGGATTTTTTACATCAAACGGACGTCTCATTCACACCTCCTCCACCGCCCAGCGTCCTCCAATACGCCCTTCAGCACATCGACTGAAATGTTACAGAAAAAGGCTCCAGTCAGGACTTTTTGAGTCGCTTGTGAAGAAAACATCCAATTTATTGACACAAACAAGACTCACATCGACATACTAAAGCAGGAACCTTCAGAATAAAAGCAGCTGGCCGTTTTCCAGCGAACATTTTACTCTGCAAATCTAATTTTGATCAAAATTCATCTCAAGCACTCATTGGAACATGAATCATCACGAGTCCATGCGCCAAATTTGGGCTTGCTGTTTCCTGAAAGTAAAGCTGATTTACCTTCAAGGCATCTTTAAACTGCTACAGTTGAAGTTGCAACATAAATTCAGGTTTTCACCTGACTGAAGGTCGATTTGTTTCCGACAACATTTACTTTGGCGTCACGTGGGACGAAGGTGTCGGGGCGGGGGGGAAGCACCAAGAGGTTGGCAGTTGGAGCAGCTGCACTGATAAGAACTCACCTGCTGAAAATCCCATCAGCTAACAGGGGATTTACAGGGGGGGGTGGGGGAGTGTCGAGCATAACTTCCTTTTCGTTTCTGCCTTCCCTAAACACGGAGCGATCATTTTGCATCATTTCACAGTTCGCGCCACGCCCTTCCCGTCCTCTGTCTCTCCCGTGCGCACACAAAGTTAAATAAGACGCACACACACCCCAACACACTGACACATTCGAATGAGTGGGCGCTGGGCATGCCGTTGATGCTCTGCTGCAGCTTCATCCATCATTGATAATGGCTGAGGACAGCTGTGTGTTCAGTACCCCCCATCCCCCCCCCCCTTTACCATCATACCACAAGCTTGAGGCGGAAGGATGAATGAGAGGAGGGGTGTATTTATCCGATTCTACCTCCAAATCGCACACGACTCGTTCTGTAACACTCCCGAAACATCCACACCCCCCCCCCATCCCCAATAACAGCCCCCCCACCCCCTCCACCTCCACTCTAGAGAATACCCGCCAGGGGGGTGAGGGAGGGGGGCAGACCCAGATGGCTGTGGCCCGCAGCGGCCTGCGTGTTGCCGCTATCTGGCCCCAGATCTTCACCGGAGCTGAAATCGGAATCAGTGATGCAAAGCAGAGGTACACACACACACATGCGCACGCACGCACACACACGTACACACACGCCCGCACGCAGGAACGCACGCACGCACACCTCCATGCTCTGTTATGCGCGCATTTCTATGCCCACTCTCCCTTTTGCGACACTTCTTTCACACACACACACACACACACACACACACACACACATCAATAAGCACACATCAAACGAGGATGTGGTGTTTAGACTGGAGCTAATGAAGAGATAACAGCTGATGTGATTAGTTGCCACATGAATGGAGTCTGTCAGGCCTCCACTCGGGTTGATATCACTGACCTAACACGTTGCCTTCCCATTCACACTGCAGGCGATGAGGCCCAAATCCGTTTCTTCGCACATCTGTGGCTCAGATCTAATTTGTCAGGACTGACTCAACAACACAAGCGAAAATCTGTTGAAATGTTTTATTCAAATCAGGTTGGAGCCTCATTTCAAAATCGGGTTCCTAAATTGTTTTCATACGAGAAACATTACTGTCGTTGCTGCAGTTTTACGCCGACAGGAGCAGCTTTTTGCTCCACGGAAGGCCATAGAAACGTTGCTTCACTTCTCTCTCTCACCTAATCTGTGCATCTTATCAGCTAGCGCTCACGACTCAAGAACATGTAAAGGAAAAACTTGAGAAAAATGCTAAATTTAGAGCAATCGACACTGAAGCACGCTTCGCGCCACTTCTGGGCAGGAGATTGTTCAAACTGGAATCTGATTTAATTCACGTTTTTAGAGGAAAAGCGAGATTGTGAACGGAAAATAACAGATGGAAATAAAACTCTAAATTAATCACTAAGGCTTTGCTGTTTGCTTGAGCCGGTGAGAAGCACCTCGAAGGATCTCGACTCTTTCGCAACGAGCGCATTGCGTCACGGCCTCGGCGGTGGAGAAGGAGATGCGATATGCTGCTGAAGCCAGTTTTCTCAGTAAACAAACTGCGAATGTCAGTTAGGATTTAGGGCCTTTGTAAGGGGAACTCGGCCCATCAGATCGGAAACCACCGGAAGCTTTTTTATCTTCAGACGTTATTTTTCTGTGTGTGCCTGTTTTTTGACCCGAAGTGTTTGTCAGGTCACATTTACGCACTGTCAATAAAGCAGTGGAGAAGTCAGTGTCAATAGAGAGGTTTGCGTCAGGTCAGCTGGTGGGGACTTCCAAACGTTTCTGTTCAGTTAAACGTCGGATTAGGACGGGTCTTGTTCTGAAACTGCAGCACATATAAAAACAGATCCGGAAGTCTTATTTGCAGTGTGCAGGAGCCCAGATTGGGAATCTGCATTGTCTGGTTTTCTATAGAGTGTCTGCCGCAGGACGATGATGAAAACGGAGCGTCATAATCTGCCATCGCCGAGCCGGAAAGGAGTCCGTTTTATTGTCTCGCGGAGAACAATAACGGGCTTTATTTCCGTGACTCATTTTCACGTATTCTGGCCTAATCTGTAATCTAAACAGTACACTGAGGTCAGTTCCAGTAAATCTCCACAGATGGCAAGCTAATGTTATTCAATTAGCAGGTGATGGGGAGCGGTGGAACTCGATCCCCAACAAAACACCAGTCCAGCACACTCCCTTCTATAAAAGACACCTGTCAGAAACAAGAGCCTCCTTTACGCCGGCTGTTAAAGAAAAGCACTCTCCTTGTCTCATCATCATTTAAGACTTAGGCACTTCAAAGCTGGCCAGGTACAATGGCAGCGAGCGGGCCGCCTTCAAAAGAACAGCAGAAGTTATGGCGGGCTGGCAGCAGGGAGAAGAATGGCCCTGTAAATCATAATAGAGAGGGAAATATAAAAGACGAGGCGGAGAGACGCAGTTCACCTGTTCTCTGTAATACAATCGCTTAACGATCCTCGGGGCGCATTGTGAGGCAGGGCGCTCCTGTAGCTCGCGCCCTCGCTTTGTGCCCTGCCGGAGCGCGCAGATCATCTTCCCCCCTCTCCGCAGACCCCCTGACCTTCTCTCTGTTCCACTTACACACACACACCCATCGAAATTACCCTTACTCCTCACAGATTAAGATCAATGTCAT
The DNA here is from genome assembly GCA_032164315.1 of Malacoctenus gilli. Taxonomy (NCBI): domain Eukaryota; kingdom Metazoa; phylum Chordata; class Actinopteri; order Blenniiformes; family Labrisomidae; genus Malacoctenus; species Malacoctenus gilli. Next base: position 6,983,399 of record JASSRZ010000020.1, read on the forward strand.
TCATCGCGTTTAGAGTATCAGCCTTTGATTTGGACCAGAGAAAGGAGAGGGAGGGCACGCGGGGGCACCTGGGAGCTGGGATGTGGATAGGAGGAGGAGGGGGGTAAAAAAACAAAAAACTTCGCCATTAGATGGGGATGAAAGTGGCTTCTTTACTTTCCCCTCCAGCTTGTGTGGGCGTTATTTGAAGGCCAGTTGATCTTTGAAGTCACTGCAGGTGAACACGAAGCCTCGCGATCTGCATACGCGGCGTGGCCGTCGTCCAAAGAGTCGCGCGCGTCCTCGCCGAGATCGGCGCTTTGTTTGGAAACACACTCGGCCGTACTCCTGGGGTGTGTCTGCAGGTGCGAGTGAGAAAATCTCAGGTCCAGACATGGGCACGCTGAAAGAGACCGCCATGACACCGTGACTCATCTTCTGCACCATTGTTCGGCCGCTCAACCAACGACACGCTGTTGATGTCCAGGCACAACATGTGGGGAGGGAGGGTGAAACCGAATAGGACCGAGCGCTTTGATTTATAGACCAGGGTCGTCGTTGAATCTGTCGCTTTAGGGGGCACTCGTACTGAAGCTTTTTGTTCCACGTTCGTTCGCCTCGGATGGTCCGCGGCGTTCGGGTCGGTGTCAGAGCTCGTCTGAACTCGGACGGGAACCGAAGAAGTGATCGCTTCTCAACTCGGCTCGTAAACCCGTCGCTGTCTGGATTGGCCGGAGCGGCGTGCGGGCCAATGAGCGAAATAACCCTGCCGTTTCACCCCCGCCGTGCCAATCCAGCGCTCTCATTGGGACAAACGAGCAGGCTGCATTTTTTCCAGTCTGGCCCATGCTGTCTGCCCCCCCACCCCCCCCCCCCCAGCCAGCCCACCCAACCCCCGTTACCTCTGCCTCTCTCAGCGTTACCACAGGGAGTCCTCTGTGTATCTAGTCCCTGACCTTTGACCCGGCCCATAGGTAAGCTTAGCTTTTGGACAGCACTGACCCTTTTCTATAGATAGCGCTCTTTTTTCCATTGAAGTTCCAGGCTCTCCTATCTCGACTCTCTCTCTCCCTCTCTCTCTGCTTCCCAACCACCCCCGACATCCCCACCCTTGGAGCCACCAGGGTATGTGACGGTCTAAATGCCCCCTTTTGTTGGCAGAATGGACCTTTTGTCTGCACCCCCTGCATGTGCTGACTAAGGGACATCCAGTGAGCCCACTTTTGAGTCCACACAGGGGGTATGAGAGAGGTGGAAACAGAGGGTCAGCTTAAGCCTTGCAATGACACCCCTGCCCCCCTCCCCCAAGAGTGTTGGAGGAATTTCCTGATTCAATAACTTTTTAAATAGCTGGCCTCTCTGCCTTTATACACCTCCAATAGGGGCCACTCTCATCCTCGCACCTTCAGTCCGGCGCACGGACTGACCTGGACCAAACGCCGCGTCCACAACACAGCTACAGACGCGCCTTTCAAACGTGTGAAAACTTGACCCGAGGAAGGATCCGAGTCAGATTCGAACGTTTCCTATGTGAGTTAAATGTTTCACGCTGCAGAGGAGAGAAAAAGGGGGGAACGTTTTGTTCTCTTTCACCATTTTGAAGCGCAGTTTTGAGTCATTATTGAATAAGAGGTACTTTAATTAAAGGCAGTTATGTTGAGGCCTTCATCATTTCTGACATTCTCACACAAACGTTTAAAGCTAAAAGCAAATCAACACAGAGTTTCATCTCTATTTGCTCAATAAAGACTCAAATGAAGAAGAACTGATCTCTCGACTAAATAATCGAGTGTATGAGCTTCGGAGCGCCTGTCAGATTTCATCCTGTTAAAAGAAATAAGGGAAATGAAGTTACAGTGTGATTCATCAGGGGTCTGACAACACTTTTACTGCTCCAGGGCTCCGCAGAAGGACAGTCTGGCCACGTTGAGCCGTTCGCTAAATGTGGGTGGCGGAAAATGTCAAACACTCGCTCTAAATGGGAGTTACAAGTAACAAGCCTGTTTCTAAAGTTTAATTCAATCACTCAAGAAAAAGAAAAGTTGCGTGAAGTTCAGAAGCACGGCGCAGTAGCTCATCTTCACTGCTGCGCGTTCTGACACATCTGATGGCGCTGATGGGACACTTTTTGTCTTAAACATACATTGAATTGCAGAGCGCTCCAAGTGCTCGCAGAGCCTCGTGGGGGCTGCCGAGAGCGAGGCGATGGGGGCTGACAGGGGAGACAAAGCGGCAAGACATAAAACAGATAAACGAGAACGGCAGCATCTGGGATTATTACGTTATTTCAGTAACGAGGATCTGCTCGGCAGCAGTTTGCGGACCAATAATTAAACCCCATAACATCCCTTTTTAATAGACTTCCATTAACATGCTTTTAAAAAAGAAAAAAAAAACCCTGCCGCTTTCAAGTAATGCCCACTTCACTGCGTCCACGAGAGCGCACATTAGTGCTGAATAGTATTTACTGGCCATCCTTTACACAAGTCCCTTTAAAATCTAATCCGCTAATGTATCCAAATCACACGCCTGTCCCGGGCCATATATCTTTAATTGTACGCCGGGCCACTTTAACAAGAGTCAGACGGCTGCTAAAGACTCCCCCCTACATCAAAAAGCCGCCGCCGAGCACCTCATATCCTCTGCCGTCACAATGCTGCTGTTTCACCACCCATGTTCATAAAACGCCGTCCTCTCCTCCCCTCCTTCCTCGGACCCCCCCTCCCCTCCCGACTCCCCCTCGCCTTTCACTTTGATTGGGCTAATTGTGTTTCCTGCTGAATGCAGTAAACCGAAGGGGAAGCAAGGAAGTGCACGTATGCACGTACCCCGGAGCGAGCATACAAACTCAAATTCACACTGTAGGCAGCTTTTCTAACAAGAGGCCATTAGAGACAATAGGTGGGCTCGTTCACTTTCTGAGGGTCCAATTTACATGGCGGTGGCAGGTACTAAAGCCTCTTGAGCCCCTTTGGAGTACGGACTCCTTTTCTAACACCTCTCCCTTGGTCATGTTTCGGGGGGCAAAGAAGCTCATTATAGCTGCTGTCACACATGCCCCGCTGCCCTTAACTTCTCTCAGCTTTACCTGAAGGAGCCCAACACATGCGAGCCAGCGTCGCTCGGACTGGACATCACGCCGGCTCCGACGTGAAACCCTTAGAACAGCAAACTCAGCTCGCGAATTAATATGACAGGTCCTGCCGATGAAATTCAGCATCAGCAGGTATTTCCGGGGGGGGTTCTGTTATACCGGCAGAACAAATGAACGTCTGTCAGGGTGATTTTATAGCCTCTGTCTAATCAGAGAAACTGATTTCTGCAGCACTTTTTAACACCACATTCCTACACGTACGTACGACCTTTGACCCCAGAAAGAGAGTGACATCACAAAAAGCGAAAATGCAACCCGCTTGCTTATGTCCAGAAACTCCGGAGTGGACTCAACAAGCCTGAAAACAGGGGTCTTGTCAGTGTGAAAAGTGAAACTGACTTTGAGCAGAGCAAAGGATGCGGCATCTTTGTAACCATCGCGATGCAATTCTGTCTCGTGAAGTTTGATGTTTTTATGCAAACCAACACACATTTTGCTTCCTTTTTTTCTGGTCTGGTTTGGTACGCTTTCACACAGCACTATTAAGAGTAGACCAAACACAGAAGTGACACTTTTTTCCAGAGTTCTTTCCTCAGCCTGGACTTTCCAACTTCAGACGACTTCTACCCCGGTTTCTTCGGTTGCCCCGATGCAACACGTGGCCCCTGGCCGGATCTGACAGCTCATCGGTTTTCACCCGGGGAGTCATCGCGAAAAACCACACTGTGGTCGTCTTTGTTATCTCAGTCTGTCACTGTTTCTCCCCTCATGCCTCTCCTTCGCTTTGTGGATCCGGGCGAGCTCCTGTTGACCCGAGGGGCCTCTGCGGTGGAAGTGGGCAGGACCGGACCACTTCAGAACCCATCTCGAAACCACACCAGACCCCCCTCGCCCCACCCTTTGCCATCAAGGGGAGTTTTTCCTCCATTCTCCACTCTCTCTGTGTGTCTGTCTTTATCTGAAACCTCATCCCTCTCTGCTGATGCCGGCGACCTGCTCCGTGTGTTGCGGCCTTGGCAGTGGCAGACCGTGTGTTACTGAATGGGAGGAAAGTCATATGTTTGCAGTTTGAACCTACAGCCCCAATTAGAGGCAGCTGTTGCTGCGCTATCGCACCACATCGTAGGAGAGGAGGAGGAGGGAGAGAGAAGGGGGGTAAATTTATGGTCTGCGTCTCCGTGGCGACCCCTGTTTGATGTGCAGATAATTAGGAAGTGAATGACTTCCTGTGGGTTGCTGCTGGAAGGGCCGGCTCAATACAATAATAAAAAACAGAGAGAAAGGGAGGAGGGAGAAAAAAAAAGAGGAGGGGAACAGCTGAGTGGCAAGATGCATATTGTGGTAGCAGGGTCAGGTGGTGTGCCAACAGAAGCTGGAGGTCGTTTGCTCTTTATAGGCAGCGCTGCCGAGCGCCCATTCCTGTCATAACGTCCTGGGACCCCCAGAGACCCCTCGTCTGTTTTCAGTGACGCACTGAAAAAACAAGTCGCAAGCTTTGAAATCCAGTTTTTTAGGGGGGGAGGAAAGAGGGAGGACACGAATCAATCAGCTGTGTTCCCGAAAAATCGCTTCTCCAGTGAAACAGACTTCCAAAAACTTGACCCCCCCCCCTCGCCTCCTCCACTCCAAACGGCGGGGGTGTCACATTTCAGTCACACTCAAAGACCAAATCAATCAACGCGTTGCGAGAATCAGCTTTCTTTTCTTTTCCCACATAAATCCTTTGACTCTCACCTGAACACGTCGCTACAGGTTCGCCGCTCTTAAGATATCTACAAACTTGGCAAGTCGGCTCAACTGTCCAAGTGACAGAAAGAGAAACGGATGAAAGAACGAGAACATTCAAACGTCGGCATCGACCGTGATTACTCATCTTTTATCAAATACAAGAAAGTTGAATACATCAAAGAGAAACTAAGTGCTTTTCATGAAAGTCGGCGCCATAACTTTCATAAATTTTGTTGACAAAAGTCTCTGCTGCTGATTTGGCTCTTTCGCAAGCGAAGCTGAAACTTTTGGGCCGCTCACGTGGATCAAAGTTGGCCGACCCTGATCGGGAGTAATCCTGTGTCAAGGTTTCAAGACCAGTTTCTGTCTTTTGAGGGAGGGGGGGGCGTTCCCCCGCAAACAGCCGTCCATTCAACTTAAGCTAAATACCATCTTCTTGTTTCGTAGCAACCTGTTTTCTTCCTCTCGGTTCATCACCACCTTGCATGTCATTTCCACTCTGACCCCTCGAGCCAGAAGTCGTGACCCTCCCGCTCATTGTCAGCCCCCCCTCCTTCTCTCAGTTTTTCCCCCCAATCCCGAAATCTAATCTCAAAAAAGGCCTCTTGACTGAATATAAACAGCGATTGATTCTTCAAATTCCTCGCAGTCAAGTGGTACGTCAGTCAATAAAACTTTCTAACAGACTCTGCTGGTCACTGTATGAGCCACAATGGGGCCAGATTGTGATGCACGGCCCCCTTTGTCTCTCTGGAGCATTTCTCGTGAATGCAGCACAATGGGAAGGAATGCATTGGTTTCTGGTTGAGTGCTAAACCTAATCAGGGAGATAACAATGTTCTTTAAAGGACAAAGATAGACCTTAAGTATCCTCCGCAGCATCAGATTAGCTTGTTACCACCGACACCCCCCCCCCGTGACCGCCCATTCATGTGCGACACCAGGCTGACTCGAAACACAACCACACGCATGAAACAAAAAGCTTCTTCATGTATCTCCTGCAACATGCATTCATCCCGCTGGTTAATCACCGAGCAGACCGAAGTCAATGAATACAAACAGTGACTTTTGGTGTTTTTAAGGCTGAACATTTCCTTCATTTGGGGTCGATTTCTGCTTTGTTTATAGTGTATTAGAGAAAATCCTTATTAAATAAATAAAATTATTGCAATTTTTCTAAAGTCATACAAAACCTTTCTAAATTTTGACAGGCCAAGTTATTTATCTAATATTGGGACATTTTCTAACATGATTAAAAGAGTATAAACTCTTCTGAGTGACATCTGTCCAAAAAAGCTTAGATTTGTTTTCAATAATGATAAAAAAAAAGTTGGTTTTAAGGAGTAATAAATATCTATTAATTCACCAAAGAAGACTTTAGACTTCATGTAATTCTGCAGAATGTTATAAGGAGGTTTTGCATGAGGTCAACAATCCTGTTTGTTCAAGTGTTTGTTCGTTGACCTTTCGCACTCACGTCCCGTGTCGCTCCATCTATGAAGTCATAAAGGATGCCGGTTGATCTGGGTTATGCAACAGGAGTCGCACACACACACACACACACGCACACACATGCAGACACACATCATATTTATCACAGTCAAAACACGCCAACCAAGGACCCTCTCAGCTCAGCCTCTTTCACAGGAATGCCGTAAAAAGGGAAAATATTCTCCTTTGATAAGACGCTGTTTTCTTACGGGCGGGCAGAAGGGGTCCCTGATATCTTGTTATGCTGAGCATTTGTTTTAGCCGATGAGAACATGTGATGTGTCTGAGCCGGTATCTGTATTCCCATTACAACATGCGCCTTGGTGCCATGAGAAAGGCAGGCCTGCCTGCCTGTTGCTGGTGGAAAAAATCCAAGGCTTCCGTCAAGACGCAGTGTGTTCCAGGGCGCTGCTTTACCATAAAGCTCTCAAATTCAAATAAAAAAAGCATTAAACTTCAACAACGGGGCTTATTTCTGCCCTCTTCTTCATTTTTTTCTCCCCGAAATTTCCATTTTTTTCCTCGGTTTTATACAGAAAAATCACGGGTCTCGCTCCCCCCTCGGCTGCTTTTCTGTGCTGAGGGTCGTTGACAAAAGGAATTGTGCAAACGAGCCTTTAAAATCCCTAAATGGTTGTGGCCGACGCACAATGGGCCAAAGAATGCGGGCGCTGGACAAAGGCCGGCCCTTGCCCCGCCACTCCGCCCTGCAGTGATGGATCCGAACGGACGCATGAACGTGGGCTGGATTTGGGGCTGCAGAGGCACCACCTCGCCCCCCACTGGGCCGAGCAAAAGGGACAGGCCTCAGGGATACACTGGAGCCCCAGCCAAGGGCCTCAAAACAATCACGACCTGCTAACTAGCCTCGCCATCCATAGGCCTTGATTGATATGGGAAACGCACGCTTGCTTCGCCATACCGCAGCTTCCATCACTCTTTATCATCCTCAAAGCCTGAAATTATTCCCCCTTTCAAAGCAAACACTGCGCATTAGATGTTGGGCAGCCATTAAATGCTGATTTTATGTACATAACAGGTTTAAATTACCCCCATAATCACGTTTTCTCAGCGTCCGGCGTTTCTGCCGGCTGTATCGAATGGCTGCGAAATATGAAAGAGCGACGGTGAAATCAGAAAACGAAGGTATGGGCGAGTGATAAAAAGTGTTTTATTAGTGGGTGTGACCCCCTGAAGGCTTGCACGGCCAAGACAACGTTAATTTGCATGATTCGAGGATATGCTAAATGCGCTCTGACAACCCAGAGTGAAGCTATAGTGAAACACGATGCGTTTGAACACAGTTTAACAGACAGGAGGTCGGCAGGATTATGGCAGACACTTGGGGGTCAATCGAATGAATGACCGATGAGCAATCATCTCTCGTAGCGACCTGCCACTCGTGACAGTTTTGTATTGTTTCGTGTCGTCTGGGTCGCGCCGCACGGTCCGGTCGACAAGCACAAAAACATCCTGCTGCACTGGCGTAACGCTGCCGCACACGTGCCACTCAAGTACAGTGAGTAAACACACACAATGATGCAGGAACGTAACCGTTAAGTGGTCCATATCCAGGATGCAGGTGCAAAGCGGCGGGCCATTCTTCGGCAGCTGATTTCCGCTTTGTGAGTGAAAACAAGCGGGAAAAGGCTCGCCTGGTTTCCGACATTTTCAGCCAGTAATTCAGGAAAAAGAAAGAAAAAAAAACTGTTGATCGCGGTGCATTAAGGCCACCGATTAGCGTCTGGAGGCCCTCCGGGTCAAATTTGTGCTTTTTGGTTGAAAAAAACAAAATTCAAGACTGGAGGTTTTTGTGGGACGGGGGCTAATTTCTCAGAGATGAGGGCAGCAAATCACAATAATGCCAGACTGAAAGGACAAAGAGTGCTTGTTTGGGGTGACATTTTAACAAATCTGTGCTATTACAGTTACAAAGGAACATGTGACTGTTTCACGATGAGCTTCAAGCAGCTGGTAAATGGTGTGTGTTTGCCACTGAGGGCCATGTTGTTTCCAGAAACAGTCACAAATAAAGGAGAAGCTTTAATCGACTTCACAATAATGTATATTTGTTCTCGGATGCACATCCCAGACACACATGATGTTCTCTCATAATTTCATCAACGATATTGGGTCAATTTAAACATACAAACTTGTAATTACTTAAGATTTCAGACACAAATCACTAAAATGAAATGTGACGAACAATAAGTTTCAAAAGTCCGAATTAAAATTCGTGAGAAACAACACACACGTATCCGCAAACGTGTTTTAACTGCACCCTTCCCCTTTTTACGCTCACTCCTGTTTACTCACTTTATGACAGGTTAACAGCAGCGAACGCTCCGGTTTCTCTTTCGATTTCTTTGCGCCATCCCCAAACCTGAGCCATAAAAGATGGATCAAAGCCCCGAGGCGTGAATTTATACACAACGGCGATAAGATAAGAACGATGGAGCGGGGAAAACGTTTGGGACGGGAGGTGACGATTGCGACACCTCATAAAACACAAACGGCTTATAAAACAGATGACATGTCAGATGTCAAAACTTATATAATTGACAATACAGAGAATAAAGAATTGACCTCTTAAGATAGATGAGTGACATTCGGAAAAGTTCCCTTTGATGTGAGACTTTATGCTTTATTGTGCGTCATCTTTTCTTCTCATAAACTTGCAAATAACGACTTCAGTCGCCCGTTACTTTGTTCCAATCTCGCCGCGTCGTCGTCGGCGACGGGCCAATAGCAGGGAGAGTGAACGGCGTTGGTTTTGAGGCTGCAGCTGTTCCTTCATCAGTATTGGTGTTCCCTGCGTATCGCTGACACAAACACATGTTGTAGGAAATCTTCTGAAAGGGGTTCACACACCTCCTGTGTGTATCCAGTGAAAGCCTGGGGCCCGTATTACTCACAATGGTGGTATTTTCAAGTCCTGACTTCATATCCTGCCCCCGTGTTTTTGTCTTTTTTTTTCGACAGGGGGGCCCCCCCTAACCCTTGTGGAGCGTGCACCCCAATCTATGTAAACTCCCCCACCCCACCGCCCCTCCACCCTCGCGCCCCATACATACCTCAGCTGCACTTAGAAGTACATTGATTACATAACTGCCACACAATTGCTGCGGGGTCGAGCCGGCAATCAGGAACACGCCGCCGAACGGAGACGTACTCCAGCCCTGTTTAATTTTTAATTCCAGACAAAGCCCGCATTCATTCACAAAAGCAGGAACAGGACGGTTAAGCTGAGCTCTGTAAATGGTTAACGCCACTTTCCTTTCGTTTCTTGTAAGACACACACACACAGATGCGCACACACACACGCACGCACACACAAAAAGCCCTTCCTTGCACTTGTTTTATTGCTTTTGAGTGGGTGGTGTTAGTGATACCTCTCTGATTCATGCTGCTGTTTGAAGTAGGATCATTTTTCCAGCTGTGTACATGCCATTCACCCAGGTATCCACCCACGGACGTAGTAACGCCGCTTCGCCCCCACCGCCGACTCCGACTGGTAATGGCTTCAGGAATGCGGTAAAAGACCGGACTTGAAAAGTTTCGCCACCAGCATCAAATAAAAGCTTTAAACCAAAGATGAGAAAGGAAGTCCCGCAGATGGAAAAAGGAGGAGGGAGGGAGGGGGGTGGAGTTTTAGAAGAAAAAGACAGTTTTCCACCTTTCGGGCAAAGTATGCAAGCACGAGCCATGAAACCGTGGATGTATGGAGATGTAAACGGAGAGAAGCGGCGGTGATCGCTTCGTCACGGCTCGGGATCGGATTTCGGGTTGCAGGTTTACTGTAAATCGAGGCCGGTAAATTAATCCAGCCGGGTTTTTTTACGAAGCCGGCGTCTATCTTCGGGGCGAATCGGGGCCGGCCGGAAACAGACTGGGCCTTCCGACGAGCGCCTCACTCGAGGGCGACGTTCAGAGAGGCGGATTTTATTCTGGAAGTTTCTCACAGACACATTTTTTTTGGGGGGGGGGGGGGGGCTCTCTATGGAAAAAAGGTTTGTAACCAGTGAGACTAAGATAACATTCAACATTACTCAACAGGACAGTTAACAGACACTCTGAAACTGGAAAATTCTCGGATTAGGATCCAGAATTCTTGTGTGAATGCATTTTTTTCTGACTTCATCCAGTGTAACTTTACATTTTCATGATGGTCTAGGAACCAGGTGAGACTGACACAGGCTTTTAATGTGCTTTGGGGGGGGTGGGGGTTGACTTTCCCTCCAGGCCGGCCCCAATGCCACCGCAGACCTTTCTAAAGAGGAACTATAGCTACACGCTATTAATGTTAGCCACACTCCCCGACAAAAACAAGGAACAAAGGCGACACAACACCCTACGCGCTCCTTTAACCAAAGTCACGCCGGCAAGGGTGCGAGCGCAATAAATTAACGTCCGATTAAAAATGGCCGTCTCGCCCGCCAAATTGTCATCAAGTGGCACCATTGATACGGGCAACAAAACCCGGGCACATCACCAATCACCCACTCAATGAGAAAAGGAAGGAACTAAAAACAACATTCTTGAGCAGGTCGGTCTTTCATGAGCTAGATGTGGAATAAGGAGAGGGGGGGAGTGGGGGTGATGGGGGGTGGGACTGAGGTTCTGGGGCATGTAAAGCGGGGTACACAGGACCCCACAAAGGGGCAGAGAAGGAAGGGCCACCCTGACAGCCTCGCTGGTGCAGGGTTTTTTTTTTTAATGGGTGCGGGACGACTAGAAGGATGGAAGGCAGAAGCTGGGAGGGGGTGTCCCCCCCCCCCTTCAAAGCCTTTTCCGCTGGTTCTGAGGCCCGGTGGATGGAGAATGTGGGTGGAGGGGTGGAGGGTGGGTGAAGGGGTGAGAGTAAAGGAGAGAAAAGGAGAATTAGGGAGCCCTCTCTTTGTCTGCTGGCATCAGGGGGGTCGGTTAGACACTGAACGCCTCGGGAAGATTAACCGGCCGGGCCCGGTCGGAAGCTGAAGAGTCGGTGGGTGGGTGTGTTGGAAGAGAGGGGGGGGGAGTGGGGGGTGAGCAAGGGGTGGGGGGGTATAATGGGAGCCTGCTTTGTCTCTGGTCCACGATAGGATGCTGGAGAGGAGAGATGGAATGTAAGAAATGGAGATTGATTGATTGGTACAGTGGACGGAGATGAAGGGGGAGGCGGGGCGGGGGGGGGGGCAGAGCGGGAGGACGTCGGCGCTAAGCCTCCCGGCCGCTGCCCGGGTTCTCATGCGGCGAGAGACAGGGGATCAGCGGCCGGCAGTTCGAATTTCTGAAATATGGAAAGAATAAGGTGTGACGGACTTGAATGGAGGGAGGGAACAAGAGTGAAAACTGACAAAAGTTGGGGGGGGAGAAAAAAGAAACAGGGAGACTGTTAAGGTGGGAAGGAAGAAACGGGGGAGGAAACTTTAAGGGTGGGAGGGAGGGGAGGGGAAGGAGGGGGGGGGGCTTCCTCAATACGGATTAGTGCAGCTCCACAGTGGGGAGAGGGAGGGATGGGTGAGAAGGAAGGGAGGCAGGAGAGGATGAAAGTTGGGGTGGGAGGGGAGGGTGAGAATGAAGAATTGCCATTCGCTTCACTCACTTCACTACACAGGAACAAAGCATGATGGGAGGTACTTGACATAACACTCTTCCAGGCCATGTTGGTGTGCGTGTGTGCATGTGTGCGTGTGTGTGTGTGTGTGTGTGTGTGTGTGTGTGTGTGTGTGTGTGTGTGTGTGTGTGTGTGTGTG
>JASSRZ010000020.1:7001569-7012955 GCA_032164315.1 Malacoctenus gilli
ATACCTTTGTGCTGTGAAAAGGGAGCCCTTTGACAGCTCCATTATAAAACCCGCACTGGCCAATTATCTGTTTTAGGGTGATTGTCTGGCCTCCCTCTACCCCGGACCGCCCTTTGATCCCCCCCTCATCCCTCCTTGTGTCATTCTAGATCTGTGCGCAGGTATAATATTTCCACCTGGGAGCCTGAACGCCTCTTTTAAGGTTCCACTTGAATCATTTCTGCTGCCTTTAAAGACATGAGGCGCACACACACAAAAAAAGGAAAGCGCTTCCTCTTTTGCTGCTGATGAATCACGGATCATTTCTCCTCTCATCATCTCCTCTCTTTCTCTTTAGCTCCCCGACCCGCTGCCTGTGACACTGGGAATTGTGGGTATTTGAATAACGCAGATTGCAAGTGGCAGATGGCAATTAAATAGGAGTAAGGAAGTAAAAGCAGCAGGGAAAGGGCAAAAAGTAAGGAAATTATGAGAGAGGAAAAACAGAAAGACCCCCCCAAAATTGGAGGGAACAGGAGAGAGGGGTAAAATAAGAGCAGGAAAGAAAGATAAGAGAGCGAGAGGGAGCATGACAGGGGTCTCTGCTGGTGGTTTGTTTGATCAGGGAAGCGCAGCAGTTATCTAAGCGCGCCCCGTCTCTCCGTACAGTTCAATCATCAGCGCCGATTCATCCAAATGGATCCCAGAACACCTCGGTAGCCCCCCGTACAGTAAGCGCCTTCTCTCCCCAGACAGCGCTCTAATAAAAGCCAGACCCACATAATCACTCGCACACCGCACCTCACTGCACATACAATCAATCTGTCGGCTCTGCCATAATTTCTCAAACTATTGTGATTAGGCCCATCATAAAAGCAGCCGAACAGAACCAATTGCCAGACATTACGGAGCAACTTCAATGCGCGTCGTAATCTCCGCACGTCTGCCGCGCGGCATCAAACGAAAGGCCGCGCGCATACCGAAGCGGCGAGGAGGGGTGGGGAGTTTCTCCACTCATTGGGCCCAAAGTCTCCGCGCTCGAGTGTGTTGTATTCATTAAAGTGTGTGCCGATCATCAAAGGCCAGCGAGGAAGACAGTGGAGCGGCAGGGATCGGAGCATCCCCACAGCGGCGTAGCGACACACCACCAGACAGCGTCGCGCACAGAACAAGGCGCACAAAACAAGGAGCCCTCTCCCGAGACAGTCGGAGAATATCATGCCTCTTCAGGCCGCCCGTAACCCGGGCAACCCTGGCACCGAGCGGTACCCCATTCCAGCCCTGCGCCCGCCTCACCCTTCCCTCTCGCCCGCCCACCGCCCTCCCTCCTTCTCCCAACTCACACCCGCGGGATCCTTTAGACTGCGTCCAGCAGCACGTCAAGTTCATCCCCCTCACACCCTGCTTCCCAGCGGGCTCTTGACTCAGACTGGCGCGCCACTGGGGCTGAAAAAAAAAGAGGGGGGGGGGGTGTTTGCGCTGCTGGTCCACCCCGAAGTGGGGTGCGCCTGTGTGGGGTACATCTCAATCAGCGGGAGCACGGTGAAGAGAGGAGCCCCCCCCCCCCTCTCCATAACTGCACCACCTCATCGGCACCTCTCGCTGGCATGGACGCCTTCATACCCTCCCACTGTTGTGCGAGAGGCGGGTGGGTGGGGCGGGGGGGGGGGGGCGCCTTTGCCCACCGCTTCCATCTCTGAGATGTCTTTTCATTTGGGGCTGCTCCCACTGTCCTGGTGTGAATGCACTGACTCACACTCTGCTCTCTGAAAACGAGGAGCAAAGAAACAATGCCAGGCTGAATAAACACTCGGAGGAGGAGACGGAGGGTGAGGAGGACAGACGGCGGCTTAACAGGGACACTGATGGCTTCATACGACAGCCTGGAAGAGAGTGTTCCTCCTCCTCGCACATTTCACTCCCGAACGTCTCTCGCCCCGGCCCGGCTGTCTCAGCAGAAAGCAGGAGAGGCTGCGCCGGCAAGACGACTCGCCGAGCGGGAGGGCGGGGACGGAAAGATGGAGAGCAGAGGGAGGACGAGACGAGACAGGGCAGGACATTAACACAGCGGGAGGCGCGCGAGGAGACAGAAACAAGGGTGATGCTCAGCGGTGGCCTTCCCCCTTCCCCATCTCCTCTCATTACTATTTCATTCTTGCCTCTGTCTGCACCTCTCACCCTCGTTTCCCCGTTCGGTTTCCGTCTTGCTCTCCCTCTTTTTGTCACATCTGCCCAGAGGCAAGTCGAGCCGAGGGTCGATACACAGAAGAAGGTAAACCAAGTGAACGGGATGTTTGCTGAACTTCTGAAAAGGTTAATCACCGGCCACAGCTATTCTCAGCACAGAGTATCAAAAAAACACATTTTCTCATGATAAACGAGCCAATTTTACCACGAATATAGCAAATACTTGAGTTTTATTGCAGCCGCTGTAACTCTTTGGATAGTTTTTTGGAGTATAAATAGTATTCACTCAGTTCAGGGGGCGTTATCAAATATTTTATAGAGTTTACTGACATAATCGTCCGCAAAGTGACGAGTTAAAAGTGTTTTACGACCCAAAAATGTAGATTCAAAGACTTTACGACAAAGAAATAAGAAATATTTGTAATCTTAACTCGGAGGAGCAGGTTCAAGGGTTTATTTTCCTTACATGAGGAGACAGACAGAATCCTCTGGAGACCCCCTCCCTTTTCTTCACTGCCTCGTCTTCCTCTAAGTCAACAACACACGCACACACACGCACACACACACATGCGTGCCTGCACCCCTCCATCCATCCATCCATCCATCTCTCCTCTCCGCCTCCCTGGGGTGTTTCCCACTGACCCACTTTTCCCCTCTTACACCCAAACAACTCAACAGCAAAAAGGCTGATGTCTGATTTCCAGTCTAGAAACTCTGAAGGTGTGTCAGCAAAAAAAGAAAAAAAACATAGATAAAAAAAACATGTTGCCAGGCCGACGCCAGAGGAGCGACTTTATTTGCATGCGGGATATTAAAGATGCAAAATGCCAGAACGTGAACGAAAGTGAAAAATCAAGATTTGCGGCGCGCCGGGTCCAGCTGGCGTTTTTATGCGTGTGCGCCGGTTATGTATAGACAATGTCACCTTTTCAATGAGCGGCTCGGGGATTAATTATATTTTCCTCTGCTCCTTGCGTCTGTAAACCGCCGCTTGTGAGCCTGCGTCTGTCCTCTGCTCACCCTTGGGTGAGGAGTGTCATTGCCGGCGTTGTCACAGCTGAACCGCTCAGCAGCACCACAGACTGAGCGCCGCCTGTTCGAAGCAGACATGTCAGCAGATTTCCAGGGCCTAAATGCTACTGTGTGTGTGTGCGTCTGTGTGTGTGTATGTGTGCGTCTGTGTGTGTGTGTGTGTGTGTGTCTCTCTCTCTCTGTGTTTGTGTTTGCCCTTGTCAGCCTCTGTGTTTTCTCTCTGCGATGCATGGAAAGTGGAAAAACGCTGTGTCGGGACATTCTGCGGGCCGGAGTCTCTGTGTGTCGATGGTTGGCGACCAGTTTAACATGCAACGCCAGTCGCTGGCTCGCCCAGCCTGCGTCTCTGCTCAGAGGTCGTCAAAAGTAAACAAACGCATCTTTTAAACGCGCTGCCTTTGTCTTTGTTTTTCCTTATCGTACTGCTGCGTCGGTTCGTATCGTTGTATACAGATGGAGAGTCCGGTCTTTCGAAGACGACTCCAAAAGACATCGCACAACAAATAACGGGACATCAGCGCAGCCATTAGAAAGCGAGCAGGTGCAGCGTAAAGTGATACAGTGAAAGCACAGCCTGCCGTCCTTCATCACAACACTGAACACTCCTAAAATCGGAGATTTAGTTGAAAAGCAAAACACACAAGTGGGTTTATTGGAACCATTCATAAACGCAGCACTTGACCTCGCTTGCCCTCCTTGCTGAGAAGAGGTACTTTTCTGCTCTATTCAGGTCCACCTGCTTGAGTTTTTGGTGCGAGTTTGCTGTGGTGGGACAGCAAGAAAGCAAAACTCTGACCAGTCGCTCCAAAAAGCAGCCGAACCAGTCAGTCTCGGGGTGTCTGCGGTCTTTGGTCTGAATGCAAGTGCACCAGAATGCGGACCAACTGAGACCAGAGAGACAGAAGTCAGACTGCAGAATCTGAGATGACTCATGGAAACTTTACTGCACTAACGCGTGTAAAAGCTCCTTAAAAACCTCCTCCAACCTCCAGATTCCCGTAACAGTCGCTTGCCTCGAAAACGTCCCAGTAAACGTGTTCGGTCAACTCTAATTGTTTTGCAGTGACATCATCTTCCCGACTGATAACGCTGATGAGATGCAGCAAAAGGAATTAAACCAGTTGTCTCACGCCTCGCGCAACTGTTGTCGCATAATCTGCCAATCAAAACTAATGAAACAATTTTCACACAATGACTTAAGTTCCGATCTTGTCAGGCAGCCTGTTAACAGCCCCCCCCGAGCAACGTGTGCATACATGTGTGTCTCCGCAGCGTGTGTGTGTGTGTGTGTGTGTTTGCGGCGCATTCTGTTCTGGTAGCGCTCGGGCCCCCGTCGGAGGATGGCGGCTTGGCGCTGGCCGCGGCTCTTCGCAGCCAAACACAGAGAATGTTCTGCCAGCTTTATCTAATATCTTTTCAAACACTTTGCATTCCTCCGTAACTCGCACAACAACTTCTGCGCTCGCCGCTCCCCGCCGCCTCTTTCCCCCTGCTGCTCTGTGGGTTCCTCACAAAAACTTCATTGTTCCTTCACGTTTTTCACTCAAGGAAAAATTTTGAAAAATAGAAGAAAAAAAACAACCTTCAGCGAGCACTTTTTCTGCATTTTTCAGTGGCTGCATTTTTATGGTGTGACTATAAATATGACTCCTGCATATGGTGGGGTTGGGACTCACTGCCAAAGTGGCGCTTTGCATTATGTCGCGACAAATGTTTAAAACTGCACGTGGGGCGTATAACCGCGAATACAGAGTCCTCAGAAAATCCAGGCAAACGATATAAATTAAAGAAGAGACGAGGGATTCGCGGATTTTTCTCTTTCGAAGAAGGAGATTTCGACTGCGCACGTGAGAGAAGTACAGGAAGTTAAATCCAGGTTCCCCCCCTGCGGCATCCAAACCGTTAATCAATCAACTCTTCCCACCTTAAAAAAACAGCTCTGGGCTGTGATCCGCCCCCATCATCATTCTGTCACCCTCCCCATCCAAGCGCAAACCCTCCGTCCTCCACCCACCGCCGAGAAGTACATACATACCAACCCCACACTCAGCCCGCCGCTCGCTTTCCCACAGTTTCAGCCTCTCTCTCTCTCTCTCTCTCTCTCTCTCTCTCTCTCTCTCTCATGCTCTCTCTCGCTCTCTCTCTCTCTCTCTCTCTCTCTCTCGCCCTCGCTGTGTCTGTTAAACCCTGATCCCGGAGCGCCGCGATCCTTATCAGAGATCAGACTTCCGTTCAGTCAACTGTGACGCCTGGAAGTTTAAAAAACTCCAGGTGTGACGAAGTCTCTGGGAAGGGTCCGCCTGTGTCCCCCCCGTCCCTCAACGCCCCGCAGGACCGAGTTTATACATGAAGCTAAGCGGATTAGCGGCAGTTATGACACCAGCGTTTCACAGCCGTTTTTTTCAGACATTTTCGGAAACTCACCTCCTTTTTATTTAACCCGAATAACACGACTTACAAGCGCACATTTCTTTTTTTTTTCCCACCGTTGAACAGAAGCCGACTCAGCAGTACGTCCTCACACCCACACACGAGTGCATGTGCAGCCACTTGTCTATAATCACTCGGAGCAAGCTGAGCTGTAAAAGACTTAAAATGTGACATCAGGTATGCAAAAATGGAAGAGCGAACAATTGCTCAACGCCACCACGCCCGCCCGCCCGCTCTCAGCGCATTGTGCTCGCGGCACATCCATCACGTCAGAGTCACCTCGCTTGCCTTTAAACGACTGCGAGACAAAGCTGTTGAGAAACAGTAATCAGCAGGTCAGAGGAGCAGGCCAGGGGGGCTGCTCCGCGAAGCGAGGCCCGGACCGGGAGCCCCCCCGGTGTGATTTACACCTCGCAGCGGGTCCGACTCATTTGGAGTCAGCTGACCTTCGCTTAGTCTCGACTTCTGCATCTTCAGTCGTGATTTTCTGTCCGTTTTTTCTTTCCATCTGTCCTCTTGCTCTCAAAAACCAGCGCAGCTCCGATCTCGCTCACCAGATCGACGGTTTCACGAACTCACGCACCTCATTATTGTTCGGTGCAGCTTCAGCGAGCTGAGCAACACGTAAAGTGCTCCGTGCACCAGTTTAACGACGCGAGAACATTTCTGGTGGCCGTTCTGTGTGTGGAGGTAAAGGTGGCGGCGGCGGCGGTGGCGGGTGAGCTGAAGGTCACACCCTTCCTGTCGGAGCTCCGCTAATACAAGGGCAGCGATGTGCGTCGCTACGGGAAACGTGGACCCCAGCGAGTTCCCCGTTAAACGGTCCCTTCTCTCTATCCCTCTCTTTCTTTCACCGTCTTCATCTCGTCTTCTGTTTTTTTTTCCCTTTCTCACACACACCCACATACCATCCTCGGCGCTGGCAAGCTCCGGCCCATCCAGCCTCTTGCGTCTTCCCGTCTCAGCGCCGTCGAACGATCAATCACACGATTTGATGGTTCTTATTACAGGCCTGGCTTTCCGGGTCAGGAGGAAGGAATCTTTATAGCGGCGCATACGGGCAGTCCCACAAGTCCGCGTCCTCCGAAAGAGGACGACAGCCTCACACAGGTGTGATTTATTATCACTTTTTTTACCCCCCTTTTGTGGGAAATGTCAAACACTTTTTCCCTCTTCGATCCTCAGTGGAAAACCATTTATTACTTCCACTTGATGACTGAACTTGAAAGTTGAACAGGTTCGTTTTTATCTGAAGGAAAGAAACTCGAGAAAACACGGCAAAGTCGGCCCTCGAACTCGCGGACGCAAAACAAGAAAAAAGCTGAGAACAAATAAAATCTCAGTGCTGAACACACAGTCGCGTATTTGCTCGTTTACTGCCTAATGAGTCATAAAAGACAGCAGCAACAAGAACTCTGATTCCCGGTTAGTCACAACATTTGGCTGTTTTACGTTCTCTCTCTCTTTCTCGGCAGTCTTCAGCGCTTTCTTTTATTTAAAAAAACAAAAAAAAGAGGATTTCTCCTGCGACTTCTCCGTGAAAAGTTCTGTCTGGATACCTGCACATACTTAGAACACAGTGCACCATTTGTCACTCGCGTGTCAGCGAATACGGAGCATCATTGTGTCCTTTTCACGAGAGCCTTTAAGAAGTGCTCTCATGTTGCAAAAAAAACGTCTCGGCGCGGCTTCAAGAGCGTTAACAGGGAGTTCCGGCGAGCCAAAACAGTCGCCTGGCCGCGGCCGGCGCAGGTGAGACACCGCTTGGGAATGCGAGCGGCGATGCAGGCGCATTCAGCCCCTGCAGACGGAGGGAGGCGGTGAGGGTGATTGATTCGGAGCGCCGTTGATTTACATTGCAGCGCTAGCAGCGTGGCTGATGCCCGCGTCCGTGCCAGCAAACATCCGTCGCCGGGGCCAAAGCTGCCGCTCGGGCCAAAAGGTTTTTTTCTCTTTTTTTTTACCAGCACTTTAACAACCTGGCCGCCTCTCCTCCCAGCTATTATCGCTGGATTCCTGCGGGCTTGTTTAAAGAACTGTTTTCTTCCAGTTAGTTTGCTTTTGTGTCGCAAACAATGAGTGTGGTATTTGGGTCAGAAAACATCTACGCGGGTGTTTACTCAATGTACAGTAGCGCGAGCCCTCCGCCTATACGTGTGGGCGCGTTTGGGAGTGCGTCAAACTCTCCGCGTAAAAAGAGGTTAATGAAGTGGAGACATAACTCAGCGCGGCGCTGGACGGCAGGTCCTCTTTCTTCCGTGCTTAAAATCACACGGCACCTATTTTTGGCCCCTGCCTGAGTGACAGCGCGACCCCTAAACCCTGACCTTTACACAGCCTGACCTCCCGAGCCTGTTAATGGAAACAGGAAGGTATTAGGGGAGGAGGAAGAGAGCGGAGGAGTTCAAGGGGTACAAGGGGTCAAGCCCAAAATGATGCATTCTGGCCGGACAGCGGAGATGAAGGCCGCCGCGTCCCCCCGCAGACAATAAGGCCTCAGTTATTGGTCTATAATTTAGCCAATTGATTACCCCAATAATTGTTACCATAATGAGCTGGTGTGGATAGCCGCCTGTTAGTCAGCATGTTTGTGATCGTATTTTCATGCCTGAGTGAGTGCGTGAAACGTCGCAGGTGTGTCCTCGGCAGCCGCAGCACCGTGCCGACTCTGTCAGCGCGTAACAGACTCCGTCACCGGCAGCCGAAAGCTTGAAACAACAAACTGGATGTCGTCTCGTTCAGTCTGGGAACCAAGCAAACAGAAATTAAAACTCACAACCGACAGATGAACGAATAAAAGCATCCAAACTGTTTCTTTTTTAAATAAAGTGAGGGTGCTTTCGCGCCAGGATAGTTTGGCGTTTGGGCTGAAAAAACCCCCCAAACTTTTCATAGCGAACAAAACTGCCTGCAGAACATCACAAAATCCGCCTGTGCTGGGATGACGTGCAAAAACGCCAAGGAAACGAGTGATCACAACATGTTGCCATAGTTACACTTACAACAATTGATGTATTGCCCCCCTCTCTTAAGTCATAAAGACACACGACCAATGTAAAAGCCTCATACTGTGTTGGAAAAGACACAAATGATGACAAATGTTCACAGGTGTTGAAGACAGGTACAAAAAAAGAACAAAAAGGAGTATATTGACAAAGAAGCTTCGTTAAATAACTTAAATGTACAAACCAAGGTTATGTTTTCCCTTCCTGACTGACTAAAATAATCTTGACTCTTTCCCAAGTGTGAATTAAACTCTATTATGCATCGTGAAGATCCCTAAATTGTGTGTTTCTCGACACGCGACCTGTACATGCCACATTTTGACTGCAGTTCAAGGAGCTGTGGTACTTTTTTTATTGGATAAATGTAGTACTTTAAATGCCATTCATCTATCTGTGACCTTCAGCGCTGCTAAGAACGTACACAGTGTTCACAATCTGAAATATTTCCAGTGGCTCTTTATAAAAGACATTAAAGAAATTCTTGACCTCAGGGGCTCTTTCACAAATGTGATTTCCCATGAATGTGGCTCCTTGTCTGTCAACCGAATGTTTTTTTGCCTCTTTTTTTTTTAATTTGCACAAACTGGCAACTCAGTTTAAGTCAGTGATTTGCGGTCGGCTTGGCCGTACATCCCCATGAATGAAAGAAGCGCTTTCTGGCCCCTGCAGGGTCCCGGGGTGAAGCTCATCTCGGGGTCAGCGAGCCCACTGGGTGTCTCGTGCCCCGATGGGTACACGCAGATCCAGAGGGGGCGGCCTCGGCGCGCAGCGAGGTCAGAGCCGAGCGTATCAGACAACACAGATGATATCAGCACCAGTTAGCACGGAAGGGGTCGACCAATTACGCCCGTGTGTATGTATGTGTGTGTCGATGGACTAGGTCAGTGAACATGTCAACATCAATAGTAGGGGGTTGTACATAGTTCACTGGTTAGCCCCGGGGGGTGTACGGGGCTGGCAGCAGGAAGGGGTGGGGTGGGGTGCGGGGGGGGGGGGCTGATTTTGACTTTTCACAAACAGGTTTTTAATCACTGGGATCTCTGAGGAGTTCAACCAAACTGTGTCGGCGGTTTGTTTCGGGAGAAACAAAAACTCATCCCGGAAGATTACGCGGTGCGGCAAAGTGTGAGATAGCTCCTGCGCGGCGGTGTCGGGTCTCGTCTCGTCTGGGCGACTGTGGCGCTCTTTGTCTGCTCGCCGACCCCCGCGCCAGTTTCCCGAAGGGGGCAGGAATGCTGTCTCATTTCCAGATTTCCTGCTGATAAATCCAGGTGAGTGACAGGGATGACACGGCCTGATCCCGATATTACCGCAAGCTCCTGGAATTCGGGCTCCTTCAAAGCGCCGCCAACTTCCCGGGCTGCGGTTTCGCCGCTCGCTGATCCCCAAACATCGCTGCCAGCATATGAATTTCCCAATCTTCCCGACTTACGGCGAACAAGGCAAAACGTATGTACTACATTGGGGCTGGATCCACCGACTCATCCACCTCAAGAAGGGGAAAAAAAACACGGGATTTGACGGAGTTTGGATAGCAGATCTCCGCAAAATTACCATTGAGGGCCCGATGCACGCTGCTCCACCGGCCCGCGTTCCCAGCACATACTCGGCAATCATAAAACGTTGATGAGGTTTTATAGTGGTAACACTGGAACATGCTACCTTGTTTAAACACAGTCATCATTGTTCGAATTGGTATGATGTGCTGAGGGGGAGTCAAATAAAAAAATAAAAGGAAAGAAAATCACGCTAATTGTTATGCAAGAGTGTTGCAAAAGCGCAACAATGAGCGTGATTAACCAAGCGTGCCATACATTCATAGCAGCCCAGTGTCTTGAAACTCGGCTCCAGAGAACATAATGTCCCAGCGATGAACCAGCTTGAATGTTTTGTCTCAAATTCAGTTCCAATGATCAGTCTCAAGGAGAGTCTCACCTTTTGTGGCGCCTCAAACGTCAGTTTTAGTTTTATTTACTCCCACTGATTAAATAAGGGAACGCAGAATTATGTGTCAGCCTTAATAATCAACCAAAAACGGGACAAATCTGCATTTAAATTGACATAATTAACGAAACACGTCTGAATTAACAAAACAGCGACAATCTCATTCAACATTCGACCTTCTTCACTTGTATCGCTGCACTGAAAAAAGCGCACAGATGCACAACACAAGTAATTTATTTTGCCTTTTGAAGCCTTTGTTGTTATTGTGCGGCGCTGCCGCCGATCAAAACCGCTCTGATATCCCGAAAATCTCCCCCAGAATTCATATCGTGTCGTTTCCTTATTCTCCTGGAACAAAATGTTCCCAAGGGGACGCTTCAATTATATATTCTAATCCAGCCCGCTTGTGCGCTCATTAGTAACCGTGGAAACAGATGTAATCTGGTGTTTCCCATTATGTGTCGGTCTTGTGTGTCCGTGGTTTCGGCAAGAGATGAATATAGTCGGTGTGTGTGTGTGTGTTTGTGCGTGAATATAGGAGGAAACAGAAGATACCAACAGTAAGGGCCTGGAAAGGGACGCATAGGACTTAAATCTGTCCTCTGGAACACATAATGAGGATTTGTCTTCCTCAAGAGGGACAAAGCATCAAGTCCTCCTTTGGAAAATCACCGAGATGAAAACAAGTTTTAAGGTCTGTCGAGCTGAGATTCCACCTCAATCTAAGTTGATACAAAGTGTGTGTGTGTGTGTGTGTGTGTGTGTGTGTGTGTGTGTGTGTGTGTGTGTGTGTGTGTGTGTGTGTGTGT
>JASSRZ010000020.1:7013496-7029129 GCA_032164315.1 Malacoctenus gilli
GTGTGTGTGTGTGTGTGTGTGTGTGTATGTGTGTGTGTGTGTGTGTGTGTGTGTGTTGGTGCATGCGTGTGTTTGTTTTGTGCGAGTTTGTTTAATTTGTTTGTCCATATGTTCAGACTGCAGGCTCCAACAACATACATCCTCGGGTGAGGAAGTGCTAATTTCTCCGCTTCCGTGGCGTCTGGGTCCGTCTCCGCAGCTGTGACCCGACACAGAGCAGGCCGGCGCGGAGGTGGCGGCGCTCCCCCAGAAAGGCCGCGCAATAATGGTTTATTCTCTCCTCCGCGCCCCCCCCTCTACCTCTCCCACCAATGCGTTTCTCCCCTTCACTACCTCTCTATGAGTCTCCCCTCTTTAGGGCACTTCTGCCACCTATAGAAGAGTGGCCGTACCTCTGTGCACAGGTTGAGTTCCCCATTGACCCCCACGATTAATGAAAAAAAAACCTGCGCATTCGCCGCTACCTCACCGCGCCCCATTCCTTATAGAAAAAGGCTTCTACCTCACCCTCCTCCTGCCCTCTTGTCTTCCTCCTCCACCTCCTCCTCCTCCTCCTCTTCGTCTTTACTAGCCTCCCTCCTTCTTCAGTGGCCCTCCTGCTGCGATGCGGTTGGCTCCTTTGATCTGGCCCAGCGCTCTAATTAGAAGGAAGTGAAGTGTAGGCCAGTGAGGTCACCATTACCCGCGACCCCTCTCATCGACCACTCCAAATGTCGTTAGGGAGCGAGACGTTCTCACGGCGTTGACCCGCCGGCCGCGGTGGCGGGGGGATCTGGATCACGTTAGGGACCCCCGTAAAAATCAGGCACAATTTACATCTAATTTGAGTTGCTGCAGAGGTCAGCGTGCGGCGTCTCGTTAGTGTCCATCCGAGGAAGGGCCAGAGGAGACCCGCGCAGCGCTGGACCGGACCAGCGAGACCCTCGTTAATCCGGCAGAACCGACTAAAGACGGCGAGTTTTATGATCGAAACAAATACCGGCTGTGAAGTTGACAGTTCGTAGCACCAAAGTTTTCCCCCAATTAGACGATCGTTTTGTCATGAAAAGTGAGGATTAGGCCTTCGGGGTTCGACTCCACGTCTGTCATAACGGGCGGATTTATCCTGAAAGCAGCAACGTGGATTTTGAGATGCATGTCATAAAAGCAATGATTGGCCTCTGTTGGAGGATAAGAGTGATGAAACAACAAGTAGGTCTGCCGCTTTTGATCACGGCCGTAAAGTAGCAGCAGCTTACAGTGTGTGTTGAGGGATAATGTGTCATTACTTGAGGGATGTGAGTCACCAGAACAGACCCGCGCACACATAAACTAACAGACCCGAGGAGGGGAAAAGAAAAAAAGAAATGAAACACGCTAATCACACTTTGACTCTGCTTGTTAAGGGTATTTCCTCTTGCTCACTCAGACTCCCAGGGTGATTGAATCTCCCAAATCCTGTCGAATCTCTCTTGCACCGAGGCTTTGACGCACAAAAAAATAAAGAAAGACGCCGTCAACAAGCACCGCAACCTCGCGCACATACCTCTGCACGTGCATGTGAGGACACACATGTTCATGGGAACGCACATCATTAGCTTCATCTGCTTTATGTGTACCTGGCCAGGAACCAAGTATGTGAGTACACATGATCGCCCGTAGCTTCCCAGAAGGGAACATAGAGCGAAGGGGGGAGGAGGGGGGGGGAGGGTTTTAAGGTAACACATCAAAGCTGGAGGGGGAGTTTCACTTTGGATGGGGTAAAAAAAAACACATCAAACGACCCAGCTCCGCTCCTCACCTTCCCTCCCCTCGTGTCACTCTCTCTGCATTGTGCTGTACGAAAGCGAGGGGGGGGGGGGGGGGGCTGGGTGCAAAAAAATCCATAGATCTCTCTGGAAACGTCTTTTCCTTGACAGTTCAAAGGTGCTGTCAGGACGGGAAGGCCAATGATTTAATATGCAATGAAAATATACACCGTGGCTACATGGGCCCAAACACTCATTATGTACTCGACCCTCAATTGGGGCAATATTACCAAATTGATGGGTGTGTTTCCGAGTTTTTCGCCCGAAGGTGGTGAGCGACGGCGAGGTGTGCACAGGTGTGTTCATCTGTTCAAAAAAAGTGACGGAGATGATTTACCGCGTGCTTCACAAACGAAAAAAGTCACGTCATGTAATTATCATGTCAAGGATTTTTTCCCCCTCCGCGAGACGGTATGTACGTGTAGGCGCAGCGCATGCACACGGAGTTCAGTCTGGCTGGCATCCAGAGAGTTGATTTGGACGGATTATGTTAATCCATACCTGCTCTGTGTCTGTCTCCCCATGATCTCTGAGCCGACTTAGGTCTAGAGCGGAGCCACCCCTCATCTGAGAGCAGGAAGTCCCCCCCGAGAGTGCTGGAGACTAATAGATCTCCGAGACGAGAGATGAGACTTTATGAGCGCGGCTTAGGGATCAGTCGCTTCCTTGAGTTTCCACCGGGGTAATGACCCTGGATCTGACGAGCGCTCGGCGGCAAGACACACTTTGGCATATGAAACACTGTGATTCATATTAGTCAATGTGTGCTCTGCATTAGCTCCTGGCTACTGCAATCGCTGCACTGACACTCACGCAGAGTTAAATGCATCCTAAGGAGAAGCATCCCGTGATCCAACACGTCCATCAGGCTGGGAGTTTGGAAATCAATCCCGCTTCTGTCTCGGAAAATCACAGAAGCTTTGGGAAGCGATTGTTTGACTTCCATCAAAACGATGCTCGATCGCTCGTCTCCCGTGGATGCTGCCGGGTTAATCCTGAGCAGACAAACAACCCTCGTCGGCCTTTTCCTGTCTCACTCTGCACTTTAATGAACTTCCTATTTTCTCAACTGGTGTTGAGCAACTCCCACGTAAACAAACTACGGCTGCTCATCGTGAAAAGATACAAAACCAGCTGATTTTCTTCGTTATTTGATTCGTTATTTCTCCGTGTTGGTTTTAAATCTCAATCTTGAAACCAGCGTCGCCTCTCCGTTTCTTCAGCAATGCAGCAGGAACACTTGTGTCCACACTTGTAAAGAAATAAACTGGTTCAACTGATCCGTGACGCAAGAACTAAACACGCTGAACAAAAAGTGTCATAAAAACATTTGCCCCCCCGCCCCTCGCCTCGTCCTCCCACCAGCCTCCCTCCCTCCCTCCTCACCAGGTTTCCCCTAAATGCATCGTAGCTCTGCGGCTGCTTTCTGCATGAATAGTATTATTATCCCCTGCAGATGAAAGAGCAGAGTCCTCTGCTCAGTTAAGACCCGAGCTGCTGTTTGATCCTGATAAAAACACCCGGGCCAGATAACAAATGCACTTACACACCCAATCTCCCTCTACAAGCAGCTGGAAGTTATTCATTCACTCTCATAATCAGAGCAGCCCCACCGCTCCCCTGCGCGGTGCCTTTCAGCGGCATGCGGAAGAAAAAGGTAACTATTAGAGAAACAGGGAAGCGACATCAATTAAATCAAATCATCAAATTAAAGCTTCTACGCAGCACTCGGACCGTATCGCTGTGGCCTGGCTGGCTTTAATCCACCCTGATTGGTCTTTTTGATTCTTTGATCTGTCGAAAACTAAATTTAAATCCTATTTATGGAAGAAAAAAGGACAGAAACATTTAATAACTCGACTTTTGTCGTCTCGAATACTGATTTTAGCGATGAAATTACCAAACGGTCACTGAAACCTCCAACAGCGCCGGTGTCCTATTCAGATTACTGCCGTGTTTATGTTTAGAGCAGTTATGTTGTTCGAAAATTGCCACGTGAGACCCCCTACCCGCAGTGGTCTGAACTCTGACCCTCACCTGTCGCCTCCAGGCCGGACTGGCCTATCAACCCCCCCCCCCCCTCCCTCCTCCACCCTCCCTCTCCCCTCCCCCGAGCGAGGAGGGCCGGCGCTGAGGGCACCTGTCTCCTGACAGAGGTGAAGCCAATCACTTCTGCAGCACTGGAGGAGTCGCCTCTGTGCTCCAATCCTGCACGCACGCACGCTCGCACGCACGCACGCACGCACGCCTTCTCACCTCTGATCTCCGCACATACACACCTGAACACCCGATACTGTTGAGTCAGGCCTTCGCTTGCTTTTCATCTCGTCACCTGCTCTGTTTTTCTTCCCTTCTCTCGTTCTTTTTTCTTTTTTAATGAACAGCCTCAAGGCGCTGCGAGATAAAATCCCAGTGAGACCTCTGACGGATCCTTTTGTGTTGTTATAGGTCCTTTTTTTTCATAAAATATAAACACAAGTAGAGCGAACAGTGTGTGTGTGAAGATTACTGGACACAACTCGCATACATACATAGATACGCAGTTCCACAGATCAAACACTTCTCCCTCCACCATAAAACTCAGAGCACCTTTGCAAATGAGGGTCAACCAACGTCTGCCGGCGTCTTTTGTAACCGATAAACACACCCAGTCAAACATCCGTTCTTAAGTACACAAGCGCACGTACGACACCCACATAGGAACTCGCCGCGCACGAGGGCAACAGAGGTAGAAGCTCTGAGAGCGACTGCGAGTATCTTGCGTTGCTAAATTTAAACCAAAGCTGTAAGTAGGTCCCGGCTCCTCAAGTCGACCACAGCTGTACGCATAGAGGAAGCAACCGACATGCGGGAACGTGGTTCGTTTGGGGGTTAATGATTATAAGACGGCGATGGGAATGCAGACGCTGGTGCTAACTGGGTCACAGGGCCAAGGCCGCAAAAGTTCCTCCCCGTGGATGAAAAATTGGGGATCATTCAGCATGTTTCCTGATTTTTTGGAGGCGCCGTGAAATCACGTGATGCATCATTACGTCGAGGTTAAGCAAAGCAAAGAAAACCCCCCCGAAAAAACAGGAAGCAATTAGACAAAACGCATTCCTTTATCTTTGGTTAAGCTTGACACCGAAGAAATAAACAGCCGCGCCTTAAAGAAAAACGCAGCATTCACATGATAATGCTGAGTAACACAGCCAACAATGACTCGGAGGAATATTTTCCCCGGAGCGTTTTCTCACTTCATGGATTTTATGCTCATTACATGTAAATTATCTCCCAAAGGAGAATCATTCATCCTTTCAACTCGGGGTCATTGTGTTTCCGACAAAAGGACGCTGCAGACGCTGTGTGATGTTTTTCGGTATCATCTCAAGTGCTGCGATTTTCTAAGTGGAATGGGTGGGGGGGTTGGGGGTTGGGGGGGGGGGGGCGCGAGGAGCTGCCAGCGATAGAAGTGCGCGTCTGCCCGCGAGCATAGCTGCGCACATTCACATGCACGTGAGTGACGGCTGTGTCGGCGCCGAGTGACAGGGACCCGTGTGAGTGGTGAATCACAGTGACAGTGCATTGGGGAGAAAGAGCAGGACGGCTCCTGTGGACCAGTGACCTCTGACCCCGGGTGTCAGAGCGCAGGCATCCCCCAAACAAAAGCATAAAGAGACCGCGAGGCCGTGGAAGCAGACAGAGAGAAAGAAAGAAAGAAAGAAGAAGAAGAGATGGCTCGAGGTCTTCGACCGGCTTCCTCCATCCAGCTGTGGAGCCGTATCACGGTGTCCATCTCTGACACTAATGCCGTCCTAATGAGCCCGCTGATAATGCCGGCTTAACTGCGGGGATGCGCTGGGAGGGGTTAAGGTGACGGGGGTTAATAAGGAGGAGGAGAGACGGATTTGGGGAACATCGAAACGACAGAAGCATCGGAAGAACACAGCGATAGGTGTGCACGACGAGGGCTGAAAACACAAAGTATGTGAGGTCAAAATGCAGGTTAGAATCTTAACAAATGGACTCCCTTCTTCAGATATGTTTAAATTTCCATAGTTTAAAACTCTTGCTGTCCAAGGTGAACGCTCGATGACATAAGGTGGGATTGGCTCTCGTAACTGATCCTGCAGTCTTGCAGCAACTGCAAAAACATTAACGAAACTCGAGAAAAACAACTGATTGCGACGATACCTGAAACTGAAAGAAGTACCAAAGATCAACGCTGCATTTCTGCAAGGCAGCATGTGCATATGAAAGCTCATAAACACGTCCTCCCAGCAAACCAAGGTCAAACTAATGCAATCCGGCTTGTAAACTTTACCACCGCGGAGTGACATCCAGTGACATTGTGCAAAGGGCTTTTCCACCTGTCTATCTCGGCCTCTGTGTGCCCAAAGCAAACTCATTGCTCAGCCTGGAATCTGCTCTGTCCACATGGCGCCTCTTTAAGCAAGGGAGAGGCTCGTGAAGACAGACCCAAGGCTGCGGTATTGACTCACCGGCCAGCGCCTTATCACGGTGAGAACCTACACACATGAAGAATGAGTCTATGGCGCGGCAGATAAGATGGCAGGTAAAGCGGAAGGGTCACGGGTACGGAGAGGGCCGCCGCGAATGCCTGACTGTAGCTCCGGCGCGCACGAGCTGAGCATACATATCTGCTTTGTCTCATTCCGGCTTCAGACGGAGGTCAGCGGCGAGAGACTGACAGAGAAGGATGCGGAGAGGAAGCTTCAACGGGTTAATCTCCCTTTTAAGAGTCTGTTAACCACACAGAAGCTGTCAGAGACACGTCCGGAGACTGTGTACACCGCCGACGTGTGTGTGAGTGGAGCGTCAGATACATAAACACGCAAGAATGTGTACGCACACACACACGCACACACATCGAGTTCAAGGGGCCACTGAGTGCAGGGCAGTAGGTGTTAGATTACAGGAGCGGGGCCATCCAAAGCGCCGCCTGCTCCTATCTTTATTTAACCGCTGATTAGAGCAGCTCTTTGAAGGCCCCTTTAATTGCCGCAGTGATAGGGCTCTTAAAACTGGGAGGCTTTTTTTCTTCCGCCTCTTTTATTGATTTCTCCCCTCATGCGGCCAATAAAAAAAAAAAAAAAAAGACGCCCACCATCTCATCGACGGGGCCGTCTGTTCCTCCCTCACTCGTCTCTTCTCTGGCAGCTGCTTGTTTTCTTGTTCAGCCTCTTTCAAGATTTCATCACTCACGGTCTGACTCACTCTTGTGCCTCTTAAACCCCGGCTTGTTGCGCTCCTGATTGAAGTCTGCCTCTCAGGACTAAAAGAGGGACCCACAGCTAAAGATAAAGTGGAAAAAAAAAAGGATAAATGTCCCGATTCCTGTTTGGAAGAGATGAGACAAGATTAAATCTACTTAGAAAAGGAGAAAAAAGGGAATGAACTCCTGCTTCAAGGTGGAAATGTCTCAGGTGCCTGCTTGGGAGGAGGTAATGTTTTTGCTCTATGAAGACATGCATAAAGACTCAACGGCTGACACTAATTTGCATGTATGTGTGACTGTGTGTGATGGCCTCTGATGGACTGACGACCAAAAACAGACTCAGTGCTATCGAAGGAAGATGAAGAGAAAGTGGCGAAACAGACTGCTGTCGGTCAACACACCCATTCAAAACTTCCATTTCCAGAGTTTATTCTGAATGTTTCATAAAATGTAGGTTCATTTCCAACCTTTTACTCATCCGCTTTGCACCTCTTCAAAAAATGTCTCGAAAAACAAGACAATTCCGTCACAAACTGCGAGTCCAAACAGACGTTTCCAGGTTTTTCTACCGACTCGACAGTCCCAATTATAACGAAGCCCAAACGTGCCGGACGTGCGCTGACAGCCACGTCCTTTTTTAGATGCTCATTGCCATAATAGGTCACTGCTGAGATTGTGCTAATGAAGGATGCAGTTTATAGCTGTCTGGCGAGAGCAGAGGGCCACTGGACAAGGCCTTGACCCTTGACCTCGCACTCCACTAGTAGCAACTCCCGCTGACTCAGCTGGCCGCTCCTGCGTTTGCCCGTGACCTCTGTCACAGCTCAATTCCAAAGGCACCCCGGACCTTCAGCATGTGCGCCTCTTCTCATCAGGAACGTGACACTGAAGCGGCCCTTTTGTAAATCTCATTGATTTTCCAATCAGGCATCAGTAATTACCCCCGCCGAGCTCTGAGCGCAACACATCCCTGACTGGGAACTGGGGACTTTGATGCATCAACAGGTCCCCTTTGTGCCTCGGTTCCCTCCGCTGTCCCTGTGTATTCGCATGGTCCTCTGAGCACGAGCGACGAGTCAGGAACATCTTTATTTGCCAGGATTGAACTCGAAACACTCGTTGAGACTTCTGCAGCCTCCGGAGAAAAAAAACAAACAAACTTGAAGCCAGCCGGCCGGACGGACCGCGACCTTCCGCGGCAGCTGTAACCTTGGACGCTGCGAAGCAACGGTCGGTTTTGATCTCATTACGCAGCGTATTGATCCCCGTCTGGCTCCCGTTGCGCAGCGTCAGCCCCGAGATGGTATCGATTCCAGGTGGAATCAACCAAAAAACGCTGACCAATCATCGCCGACTATTAGGGAGGATAAACACTTGGCGGCCGGGACGCCAACGGCTCGATACCAAGAGCAATTTCACGGCACTAATTGTTTGCTAACACCAATAATCATTGAGCCATCAGACGGAGCGACAGCGATGCTACGAGAGGATCCGAGAAGCCAATGTTGAGACTAATTAAGCATCCAGCAAGTGTTAATCAAACGCTTTACACAGAGTAACACAATTAGGCTTGTTTTGAGATGATCTCAGGTCCCGACGGGGCACAAAAATCCAACGCCGTCAATCATGCAGCGCGCAGACGCTCACGTACGACTGCGGCGCTCAGATCCAGTTCACCATAAGCAGACCTCAACCTTGTGATCACCCCTGAACTTTCGAATCTCTCGCACTCCTTCTCACGCTCATGCTCTCTCCTGTGAAAATGGCAGCTGGTGCTCTCGCTAAGCTGTCGACTGGCACCCTGAAGAAGAAGAAAAAAAAAAGATTAGAGGAGGCGTGTTATTAGGGACTCCTAATTAACTAATTTACAGAGAAATCCCTCCCACACAACAAGACCGATGACCTGACCCACAAAGCCCCGACATATTCTCGTTGACCTTGGACAGGCGACGGCTTCTTACCCCGGCAGTGACGGAGGGGTGAGGGTGGGAGTGGGGGGTAAAAATAGGATATGTGAGGGAGGGTTCGAATTAAAGGGCAAAAGAATTGAATCCAGCGCGCTGTGGGAGCGAGCAGGATGTTGGAGGAGGCGATAAAAGACTGACTTATGTGGTTAAAAGGTGACAGCAGGTCCATAAAAGCGAGCGTTGAGCGCCGTCTGTGCTGGGAAACTATAACATAGTGTGAAAAAAACAAAACAATAATGACACCAAAAGAGGGGGTGGAGCTTATCGGAGAGGTGCGAGTTCCCTCGTCGGTCAGAGTAAAGATTGAGTAACAAGCTTTGCTTTAGTAACTCGCCGCTGACCTGGTTTTATAAGGTCGACTAACGACGGCACGCCAGCTGACTGATTTAGCGAAGACACCCACAAACGACCCCCGCCTCGTTCCTCGGCCTGTCAGCTGACCGCCACGCCCCCCCTGCAATCCCCCAACCCCCCACGCCCGTTTTTTTCCCCCCCTAACTAAATCAGCTGACGGATGCGGCCCCATCACCTCTCTGAGCCCCCCACCCCCCCACACCCTCCAGACAGCTGACACTGCTCCTCCCAACCCCCCACTCTGACCGCTCACCTCAAATGAGTCATGCACCCTCCCTGCCACTGGCAGTTTTGTGCGAGATTTGCTGCTCGACAACACACGACTCCACGACAAAAGTGAGCCGGGTTCTGCGACGATGTGTTTTTTTGTTGTTGTGGTAATCGTCGAAGGACGTGACCCTGACGTGCTCCGGGACGAGACACAACACTCGTTCAGCCACCTTGTTATCCCCGGCTCAGCCAGGTTCAAATCCGAATGGTCATTTGGAGTGTCGGGGGGGGGGGGGTGCAATGTGGACATTCTTGCAGAGAGGACGGGATTAGAGCAATAGAATCTGGGTTACAGACACTACAGCCTCCATCTGTTGTTTTGGTTTTTCCCTCGCAGTGACCGCGAG
The DNA here is from genome assembly GCA_032164315.1 of Malacoctenus gilli. Lineage (NCBI taxonomy): Eukaryota > Metazoa > Chordata > Actinopteri > Blenniiformes > Labrisomidae > Malacoctenus > Malacoctenus gilli. The sequence goes on from JASSRZ010000020.1 coordinate 7,023,440, forward strand.
CAACGTGGCCCCTCCCCCCCCACCTTAAATCATTCTTCGATTATGCGGGGTAAACAGGCAGTGTAAATACATGGGGCAGAAACAAGGGGGGAAAGGCAGAAGAGACCATTGTTGTGGTGAGGGGACAAACACAAACGGATAAAATCGTGACGTGGCGGCGCCAAACAACGGAATATTATGTGTTTAACGCTTTCTGATCAGCGAGTTTTAGAAGGAGAAGAGCTGGCTACAAAGACCAGATCTCGGAGCAGGAGGGTCTCCGAACACACCACTGCTCTCTCCCTTTCCGTCCCCTTTTTTCTGTCTTTATCGCTGTTCTGGGTATCTGGTGCGGTTCCCGTTTCCCAGGCTCCTCGCCCAGATAACCCAGCTTAGTGATTTCCACACAGCCACGCTCACAACTCTGAGCACACAGTTCTTACTCAGCCACACAAATACAAAAGAAATTCACACACACACACACACACACACAGTCCAGGCCCAGTTGTATCCCCTCTTCATACACTGACCTCATAACTACGAATGCGAAGACGTGGTCTCTGTTGACAGCCAGGAACAAATAAACGCCGAGCGCTTGAGTGGAAAGATGCTTCTCCACTTCTCCCACAGTTCAACGCCGACGACACACTATTTTAATTATGACCACAGGATTATGATAATGCCGTCATTATGGCAAATATTCCTGCAACCACTGCGGCCTAATCTTCCTAATCACATTAGGACATAATTGACGAAGGCAGAACCTGATTAACACATTCAGGCGGTTGTCGACGGATAACTTAACGCTGCCGCTAATCGTCTATAAACATATCATCAAATCTCCTCTGAAATAAGCCCACTGCAGTTGTGATTTCCTGTCACTACGCTAAAAAACACGAGTGTGACGGCCTGGTGATGATCTGGCATCCTGTCCAGGTTGTAGCCTCCTAATTACCCCGGACCCAGCTGGGATGAACTCCAGCTTCACCTCCAATCCTTCCTGGATGGAGTGACTGTTGAAGATGAATGAACGGATGAAGGGGCGTGAAGCTGCGCTGCCTATTCAGCCGAGCATCCAGAGTCATTCTGTCCTTGTACAATGTCAGCCGCGTATCGATTTTCCAATCGGATTATTGCCCAAGTAACACAAGCAGACAAAAACGACAACTGTGAGCGCAGCAGTTTTTTTTTTTCTTTTTCGGGGCAATAAATGCACTTTGAGGCATGAATCAGTCTGACAGTAAGGATTACAAGATCGCCGCCGACTGCGCGTAAGAAAAAACTCCGTTTTCATGAGATCCTTTTTATTCACCGAGGACGGATGGAGACCAGGCAGGTTTCATTTCGGTAAAAGCTACAAATTCCTGTGAAATTTACTGTTCACCTTTTAACTCGCCGTAATATCCCGACTGTGTCATTAGCCCAGCGAATTGCAAGCATGACACAAGAGTGTTACAGGGCTTTGGCAAGCTAATGTAGAAATTGCTTGCATCTGCTGTGTGTGCAAGTGCGAGTCCGTGCGCGTGTGCGTCTGTGTGTGTGTGTGTGTGTGTGTTCTTACGGAACAGAGCCATGTGGCCCGACAACAAACGTGACCCTCCCGCATGTCTGTTCGCCGACTCTCGACTCGAACACAAAGGCGATCTCGCGCCGCTGATGAAAAAACAGAAGGAACGAGGGAGCGAAAGGAAGAGAAAGAGAAAGAGAGGATAAATCAAGGCCGAAGAAAGACAAAGGCAACTGGCCGAGGGGGCCCAAAGTGTCGTCTTGCCTCCACTTGGGGTAAAACGAAGGGAGGGGAGAAAGAAAAAAGGAAGTGTAGAGTTTACCAGAGGAAAGTTCTCTTTCTCTTCCCGGACAGCTGAGTGTCTTATTATGGGATTAGATTTAACCAGTGTCCCCCCCAGGAATGTGGAACAGAGGGCTGGTGGTAATGGGTGGAAGAGTTTTGGGGGATGATGTGGGTCGGGAGTGAGGCTTAGGGGTGGGCCCGGGTGTGGGGTGCCATTGGGTGGTGGTAGGATGGGTCAGGGAGGCAGTATGCGGGAGGGCTTGGCAGGCAGCCCGGGGTGGGTGAGGGGGGGCAAGCCACAGCACAGGGGCCCACATGGACCCTTGCCAGCAGTGCAATTACTCCACATTCTGAACAGCTGGCACATAATGGGTATTCAGGCACTTGTAGTCCTTCGATAGGACACGGAGATCCGAGGTCGTCCCCCCTCGCGTGCCTCGGTCCAACCAGAGATCGCCCCCAACGAGATGCTCCGGCAGAGATCGGCTCCAGGTAACACCTTCGAACGTCTTCGGAAGCGTCCGGGAGAGAGATCGGCGCGGACCGAACGCACCCGCGGACCCGCAACAACGCCGAGCGCAAAGTTGGAGTCCCGTCTGTGTTTGATCCGCAGTAATATGCTCGCAGGCTGGGAGCCGCGAGTGGAGTGTGGGGGAATTCTGTGTTTATAAATTCAGTCTGTTTGAAACTCAGTCCAAGTTTATAATCCACCCACTGTGTGGCGGCTTTGTGCTTTCCCTCAAAGCGCTCACACAATGTAAACACAGTGTTTAAAAGGGAGATCTTTTTTTTCCTCTCTCTTTCTCTCTTTTTTTTTATCTCAGGTCTAAAACAAAGGGAGCACAGGAAATGGACTCCGTCTTGGAGAGGAAAACAAACAGACCGCCCGTCACTCAAGCTCATATGGCTCTGTGATGTCATGGAGGACGAGCTGTGCGGCTGGAGGAGCGCGCTCACTGTGTGTGTGTGTGTGTGTGTGACGAGAAGCAGTAGCCAGAGGAACACATGGCGGGTGCATGTGCGGTCGTAACGGACGCTACATCCGTTACAGCAATACAGCTGACTTCCTGTGTGCGAATTCCTCGCTTTGCCAGGTGGCGGTGACGGTGATTGATATATGGCGGTGCGGCGGCGGCGACGGCGACGGAGCGGCGGTTCAGCGTGGCTTCTGGGGCAGCGGGGCCGCCCAAAAAAAACCCCGCTCCGGGGGTCTCCGGGACTTCCAGGAACGCCTCGTCCTCAATCCCAACCCTCAGAGGATGCTGCGCGGGACGCGTGCAGACCATCAAAGAGGACGTGTAGGTTGAGATGATAATATCAATACGATCACGTGCGCACGCACACGTCGAGGCTGCGCGACTGTGTGGGGTACAGAACAGATGAGAGCCTTATGCTGAAGGTTATGAAGCACTCGGGCCATCTGATAGAGTTTAACTGGCGTGTTCCACTTCGCTTAAGGAGCAGCAAACAAGGGGATCTCTATGCGCCGCTAAGTCAACACAGACCTTTCTCCTCGGCTCCGCAAAAGTCATTTAAAGATTTGTTTTTAATTTTTAAATGCTCTTAATTTTTCCTTCATTAAGCCGACCAAATTTATCAAAAATAGATCGTTTTTTTCTTCACCAACGTGTGTTGAAGGTAGAGTTCATTTGGCGACCACGCTGGTCGTATCTGCGTTTTCCGTGCTAACGCCACCCATTGGGTTCAAACAGGAGACCCCCCCCACCGAGGTTGTCTAACCTTTACCATGGACTAGAGAGTGAGGGCAATAAAGAAACAAACAGAAACAGGATCTAAACTCAGGAAGTCAATGGGGTGGGGGGGCAAAAAGGGGTTTTCTTGCTGCCTTTGTGTTCTCCTTTCCACTGAAGCTCTAAGCACCGCGGCGATTAGGCAAATTGGACCAATAACAGGTTGTTGGAGCCGTTGTGTCGTCCTATTATGTGAAGGACATGTCTCAATCAGTGCCGGAGAGGAGATGTAAAGACGGTCAAAGCAATCTGAGGTCAAGACGGCTTATTGAGGACGAAACAACGACACGTTGAGTGTTTTGAGTGCCCAACAATATACCAGAGATCAATCATTTACAGGTAAAACAGGGAAGAAGCAGGTGAAACCAAAAGCAAAGCTGTCGTTGAACTATCAAGTTCAGATCAATGAAACAACATGAGCGAGCAGTTCTTGAAAAGCGTTAATTAAAGAGAAGCACCGTCATCACCGCAGGAACTCAACTTCAAAAAAGACGGCAAAAACGATTGTTCAGCATCGCTCCCAGGATCATTCCAGCGCAGAGCGCCGGTGGCGCGGCGCTGAGAGCGCAGAGTAACGTTGGTATCAGCAGGGACCGAGCCAAAAACATCAGCTTAGGGCTGAATGTAATATGATTAGAAGCACACAACATAAGTCACCGCCTTCCTGGGAGCAGAACCATGACTTCCACGCTCATGGGCAGGATTATGCTAATGTGAGGCAATTTATTTGTGTTTGTGTGTGTGTGTGTGTGTGTGTGTGTGTGAGAGAGAGAGCGAGAGAGAGGAGAGAGAGAGAGAGAGAGAGAGAGAGAGAGAGAGAGAGAGAATCAGACAGTGATCTTGCATTTTTGTGTGTGTGGCTGTGATGCTGGGAGCACTCGACACTTGTGGGTTCAAACCCCCCCAAAACCAGTTTAAAATGTATCTAAGGGTTGAAGGGAGGTTTCAGGAACTAAAGGTTATAACTAGGTGAAAGATGAGGAACAGAATCCGGACAGTAAGAGATAAGAGGAAGTGCCCGACCAAACACACCACAAAATTGAACCACAAACCTTTTTGTGCTGTAACAGTTTATGAGGGTGTGGGTGTGCGTTTAATACAGTACATCAGTGACAGGAACCAATGCTAGTTGATTGATTGATGGTTGAGAGGAGGTTTGGCAACAAGCTGACTTCAAACTTAGTCTTGAAGAAATGATCGTGAGAGCGGAGCTGCGAGAGAAGTCGAGGAAAATCGATTCACGGGCAGAAATCCCTCGTTTTCTTTCAAGTTTTTCACACATTATCTCTTTATTCTTCCGTCCTCTCACCTCCTTCTCTCCCCCCCTCCTTTTTTTTTTTGCCTTTCAGACTTTTCCTTCCCTATCAGGTGGCCGGGGCCTCAGCATCTGTCCCGTTGGCACCGACGGCGCCGGCGGCTGCCAGCGGAGGCTCAGCAGCTCCGTCCTGTCAAAGAGGAGCCGCTTTCATCTGAACCTGCCTCATTCACCACTTCCACACTTCATTCCGAGGACTCCTTTTGTGAATCCGTCGTATTCCGGCAAATAGCGCGTATCTCCCCCGACAGGGTGTTCTTGCGTTAAGACGTACACCTGTTGTTGGGATAAGGAGCAACGCCGTCCTGTCTGGGGTCAAAAACGACGCGTTCGGGGGGGGACGGTTTCCAGTTACAGCCCTAAACACGCTGTTCTTTGGCTCAGACTTCTGTCATCTCTTTGCTTATCTCACTGGAAGACTGATAACGGAGGCTCTCGAGCAGGATAAATTGTGTTCTTGGGCCATGATTTTGATAAAGTTCGCTTTCAAATCCGGCGATTCGTGCACAAAAGCACTTGACTGCCGGGCTCGGAGTTGGCAGAGGTTTGCGCAGCTCAAGTGCCTCTCCAGTGCCTTTTAATTTTATGATTTATAACATAATTCCAAGCGGAGAGACTGAGACGACGCAGAGATGCGACTGAAGGACCCTGTAATTACGCCGGATTAGCTTGACATTCATCTGAGCCATTAGGCCGTTATTTACATAAATCAATAATCACGCCAAGGCTGAACACTTAATGACTTACTTCCATTGTGGTAGATTAGCGGCACTCAAGGACATCTCTTCTGTTTAAGGTCACTGGGAGTTGGAGATAAGGTCGACCCCCCCCCCCCCACCCCCCACCCACCACC
>JASSRZ010000020.1:7039201-7075005 GCA_032164315.1 Malacoctenus gilli
CCCCCCCCCCCCCCCCCCCCCCCCCCCCCCCCCCCCCCCCCCCCCCCCCCCCCCCCCCCCCCCCCCCAGTCCTGAGGCCTGATGTAGGAGGTAAATTAAAAATATCCCGGGCTGCTTAGAGGGGGTCCAGGGCGGCTGACACACACTGCTCAGTCAGGGAGCTCGCCGCTGATCCAGTAAGCACTCACTCACAGCCAATTATGCTTCCTGTGATGTGTAGCTCGGACCCCCCCACCGCACCCCGACACCCCACCAGCCTACCTTTACCCCTCTAGCAACAGCGGCCACAGAGAGAAAAGCTGTCAAAGGGCCGGGATCAAACCTCCAATCAAACGCTGGCTGTCACACAGCCAGGTGATGATTAATGGCTTATATTCTCTGACCCAGAGAAGAAAGGAGAACAGAGAGCGAGCTACAGATGGGAGTTTTCAACTCATTACAAAGCACAGTAACATGTGTTGGGGAGACCAGGCGTCCTCCCCGTGCTCCTGCGGCTCGGCAACTGGCACTGGCACGCAATTATGGTGCAGAGAGATGAAAGTTCAGCCCATTTAAAACCCTCGGCTGTCAAGGCTTTCTTCGCTTCCGGGCAAATTAACAAATTAGATACAAGGGGTTTGCCATTCACCTGCGGCTCCCCCTCCTCGAGGACGACCAGAGGGTCCCACTTCTTCCCGGCGAACACATACGCGTTCACGGCGAAAGGTCCTGCCACTGGCACCCAACCGTGTTCTGCGGTGGAAACCAAACACTGGCCTGTTTTGACTGGACGTGATCCTTGTTTCCGGGCGAAAACGCTGCCAGAGGTGGATTGATGGCTCTCACCCACAGGAGGACGTTTACAGGAAAATCCTCCTGGCTGGAATTCTCCTTTTTATACTGGACCCGAAAAAAAACACGGGGTCACAGTCCTGGCTGCACCGGGGCAAAGTGTTCCCCAAGTGATAATGAAGGGAATGTGGCTACACATCTCTCCCTCTCTCTCACACACACACACACACACACACACACACACACACACACACACACACACACACGCACACGCACACACACACGCACACACACACACACATACGCACACACTCTGCAGGCCTGACACTAAATCTCAAAAGGTATCTCTAAAAATAATAAGAGTTATTCAGTATCACAGGAATGGTGTTTTTAAGTCAGTTGAGGCTTTTTAAGTACCTTTGAGGCAGATTTGTACTGTAATGACACAACACACTTATACTGTCATCAAAACCAATAAAATTGAACTATGAAGCGACAATTTCTGTTGTTCAGTTTCACTTTTCCTTCAATAGCCAAACTTTTTTTGGTGAAACGTACATTTGAACACTGATTTTAAATCATGGTACTAATGTCGAACGTTATCAACTTTAATACAGTTTTATGAGGTCCTATTTCTCAATATCAAACGCTCCAACGAGCCACAAACAGGATCCGAATACAAAAAAACCCACCAAGATATTCCAAAGTCCACAGACGCTCACAGAGGATATACAGTCCCTTGTAGTAAACACACACACAATTCTGCTCGCTGTTCCTTAACTCCAAAGTGTTTACACACATGCAGACTCACAAAGATGTCCATGTATACACAGAGACCTACAGACAGGCATTGTTTGCCGGGTTTTGCAGTCCGCCTTCTCGGCAAACTCCTCGTGTGTCACAGCTTCGCGCACAAACACGCGAGTTGAGTTCGTGCGAACGAAGAGTGACGGATCTCGGCCAAATTCCTCCTGCCGCCACGTCGAGAGAGAGACCAGTTGCTTCCGTGTGGCCAATCGGCCAATCGATAGGACAGAAAGACGAAGATTATAATGGCGGCGGAAGGAAAGGCAGAGAGTGAAAGTGAAGAAGAGGAGTTGATGGGAAGAGGCGTGGCAGGATGTAAACAGAGAGAGTAAAGGAACAGCAATGGAGACAAACATGCTGAATTTCAGAAGCGATGATACAACAATTGATATAAATAAAACTGCTTGGCACTGTTGTGTTACTGGTCATATGACCGTTTGCTTTTGCAACGAGGAAAGAGACAAGTCACAGACACGGGAAGCGGAGGGATAGAATAGAAGAGAAAGGAAGAGACGGGAAGGAAGAGAGAGAGACGGGGCGCGGTGACAGTGATAGAGAGCGAGCGGGCTCCCGGGACAGCAGGAGAGGCAAGTCCATCGATCCGGGACAGCGAGCCGGATCACATTTCACCTCCTCAGCACTCACGCCGGCGCTTCGCCATGGAACTGAGCCCTATATCCCGTCTGGACGGGGTCACCTCCACCCTATATGTGTATGTGTGCGTCGCGAGAGAGAGAAAAACAGGAAGGAATAGACGCTGGAGCTTTATTACAGCTGCACAAGTGGTGGATATTAAATTCAAATGGCTTTTATGGTTGTCTCACGTTACGTATTTATCATCTTGATCCAAACTGATGAAACAGTAACAAGTATCACAGCCGATGCAACTACAAATGCAGATCACAAGACATCGCGCAACGCTGAAAAGATTCCCCTGAAACAGTGTCACGCAGCAGAGTAAAAAACACCAAGTGGAACACTAAAAAATCACATCATAATTAAAATATTAAAAACTAACGGTACAAAGAGCGAATCGGTGTCCCGTCCAGCAACAGAGTGAGAAGAAGACTCATATTTAAAGCTCTACTACAAGATGTTATTGTATTTTTTAATTAACAGCAGCAGTGACAGCATCACGCGCCGGCCAAGAACCGCCACAAGCAGCTTCCTTTCATTGTGCTGCTGTACGACCACATGGCATCCCAACGCTGTGCCCAACTTGGATGGTCCCCCAAGTCACATGCCCGCCTCTTCAGAGGGGGAACTGATAGCCTGAATGAATCTCATCCATCCGTAAGTGGTGGGCCGTCAGGGGGACCGGGGTCCTGGCTCTCAAAGCCGTCCACTGTCATCCGAGAGGGAGGGGGGGGCCGGGCCATGTGACAGCCGACCGAGCATGTGGCATCCCCCCGACCCCTGACCCGGAAACCTTTCCCCTATCTGCCCCCACTGTGGCTAACGGATGGCCCGGGACCTCGGCGACCACCGGCCACTGGGGCTTCTTTGTGTCAGTGGTCAATCACATCAGGAGAGGTCACGCAGGGGTCAGATCACAAACAGGTGAACTTTGACTCTGGAGTAAAGGCTCTAGGTTGTGGTATTTGGTTGGACTGTGAAGGAGCAGAGATAAGACGGAAACATGCGGACAGATGACAGATTTCACTCGTTCACACTTTATCAATGAGTGTATGAATGGATACAGACCACACACACGTCACAATAATGAAGTGACACCAAGCTGACTATCAGTAATCCATTATTTTTAGACTCGAACCTCACTTATGGGGCATTAACTGACTTCTTTAAAAATTCCGCACTTTTATCTTCTCATATAAGGTCAGAATCATCGTGCCAAACGCTTCACATCTCTCCAAGATGAACCTGAAGATGAGCCTCTTCTTGGCTTCGTCCCAAAGGATCTTCAGCACAAGTTCGGTTTTATTCCGCAGCCCGACGAAAGCGACCACCCGGCAGCTCGCTCAGCGACATTCACAGTGAGCCGTTTCACCCCATTAGCGAGCATCAGACACCCGGACCGAGGCGCCTCGCGTGCGGCACCACCGAAGGGTCCCGGATTCAACTGAACCCCGACGCCGCCGCCATCAGCACCTCCTCTGCGTTCGCTGGAACGATAAAAGCTCGGCGCCGCAGCGGGAAGAGGAAATATGGCTCCCGGCGGATTCTTTCCTGCCGTTTTTCCGGCTACTATTTCACATAAATTCACACCCGAAATCAAGGCTGATGAAACGACGAAAGAAAACAGGTCACATCCTCGACATGAGAGCGTGTGTATCTAAAAGAAAGAGGGGGGAGGACCCCGATGGGGGCGGCAGGAAAAGACAAATTTAGAGTTCATCCCATGTATTTTTAACCGGTGTCATTGATTGATTTATAATCACTGGAGGAAAAAAAAAACACAATAGATCCTGGAGGAAGTTCAAAGACATCCCCAAAAACAATCCTTCAGCCTCTGCGGCTTCGCCGTGTCCTGCCGACGGTTTTATACACTTAATCTGCTTCGCTCCGCAGCCTGAACTTTTGAACCGGCGCTGATCCGAACGTTACACTCCCCAAAAACCACAGCGTGCCCGGCACACATGCGAGCTCAAGCTCCTCATATCCCACGTTGGCTCCGGCGCTCCGGGGAGACATTTTCAGCACCGCTAAACCAACATCGCGCCGGTCTCGGGTCAGAAATTGAACACAAGAGGAAAAAGAGAGGCTGCAGTGTGAGCCGGGGGGGCCGGGCGGCCGCCGCTCCTCGCCGGACGTTTATTTTCGTTTCGAGCCACACGACTCGCACATAATCAAAACATCCCATGTGCGCTGCCACACACGCGCACACGTCGCACATACACTGATGATTAACTATGAAATTCCTCATCCGGTCATGCTTCCCTCTGAGGCCACCCTCAATTATGGTCGGCTTTTTTCGGAGCTACAGACAAAATAATACGAAGATGATCCCGACACACATGAAAATCAAAGGGGGGGTCGTGTTGCTTCACACCATCTCACACATCTCATGAACTCCTCGAAGAAATTGTTGAAAAAATGCAGAAAAATGCGAGACACAATCTCAGAAAATGACTTTTTGAGACAAAAATAAACAAGAAAACATGATGAAATGAGCTGCTGCGCAAAATCAGACAGCGTCAGGAGGAAATACACAAAGACCAGAAAATTTGACCCCCCCCAACCTCAACGTTCCCCCCTTCATCCATCCATATTGTCCTCCATCTTCACAACATCACTGCTCTCCTCTTAAGTGTTTCAAATAACATGTTTTTGTGATCATTTCACAGAGTTGAGCTCCTGTTTCTCCATCACACAGACACACACGCCCGCACGCACAAACGCCATCTGGCTGGACAGCAGTCTCAAAGGTCACGCCGCTCTGCTCCATCGTGACCCCGTCAATAGCACTGCTGCACTTATGTGAAATGGAAGCCCGTCTGTGGGGCCGACAGTCAGGTGGGGGGTCGCGGGGCTGGCCACTACCAGCTCGTGTCTTTATGTATTTGTCTTTGTATGCGCGCGGCGACTGTACTCCGATGATTGAAGTGCGTTGCGCGGGGATCCCAGCCAGGACTGTGCCCTTGAAACGCTCCCCAGTCAAGGGTGCATCTGTCAGCTGTGTGCCGGCATGAGTGTTTGCACTCGCGGCGTAAGGATAAGTGAGTGTGTCACCTGCTTCTGGGAACTATTACACACGAAAGTCTTTAACACACGATGTATACAGGAGGAGCGGAGCCTATAAAAAGCCTGCGCTGGAATGGACGCGGGGCTGTCCTCACTGAAGCTTGCTGTGATAGCATCGGCGCTGCTGCACCGGGGCCAGATAGTAATGAAATGCTGGTGTCAGACAGGAGACAGAGGGAAAGAATCAGGCCTGTGGAACGGAGGGCTAATAATAGCAGCTGAAACGGTGCTATTCCCACCACTGACTGAGAAACCATCATCACACTTTGACTCACGCACACACACACACACAGGCCCTCAGACAACACACACACACACACACACACACTCACACCGGCTTGGCAAAGAGTTTGAACAGTAACCTGATCGAGCCACCGCAGAAACCAAAGCAATCAAGAATCAAAGCAAATCCAGCATGCGTACAGTACGTGTGTGTGCGTGCATGTGCCGCACAAATGTGCAGGCGAGGGTGAGTGTGTGTGTGCGCACGGACGGCGGGGGGAGAAGGCAAGCGAGGCAGAGATAAATGGAAGCAGAGTTCGGTGGAAACCACTTTTCCCTCCACAAAGCGGAGGAGCGCATGTCTCTGATGTGCCCGAGCAGAGAGGAAAGAGGGTCTTTCATTCAGCACGGGGAGATCTGTCTCTTCTCCGCCAGCCCCTCATTTCCCCCCTTGGTCTTCACTCCTAGAGAGCATCTGAAGCCCATTCTCTCCCTCCGCTCCCCTCTCCATCACCCACAAATATAACAAAATCTTTCTCCCCGACAAGACGAAAGGCTTTTTGCTCCTAATTGCACCCAGCCGTCAGAGAGACGGAGGAGGTGAGGAGATCCGAGGGAGAGGAGGAGGAGAAAGAGAGGAGGAGAAGGAGAAGGAGAAGGAGCGCCGAGGAGAGGAGAAAGCAGCAGGGCGAGGGAAGACGAGTTTGTAGCAGGGGGGAGAAGAAAGGCAGAAATGAAAGATGTGTTTGTTCAGCACCACAGCCTGACACATCTCTCTTATCTCTTGCCCAGCCAAACCATATGCCCCCAGGCCACAGAGGGAGAGGGGAGGCGGGGGGATGAGGTGTAAGCATTTGAGGGGAAGGCAGGGGCTCTAATAATATGTCCTTGCAGGATGCACAAGATCATAAAACCGACACATGCCATGCAGACGGCAGGTCAGAGTTATCCAAGGTCAGCCAGGGATCGAGACACAATATCCACGCTGAATAGAGGCGAGAGCGCGAAGCAGCAGACAGCGGGCGGACGGACGGACGGACGGCGAGACACTTACTGGAACCGGAGGAGCTTCTGCCTCGACCCCGCAGCCCCTGGCGCTCCTCCCCCCCCCCGCCCCACCGCCGGCTCCTCCACTGGGCCCGCTTGACCACACACGCCGCCAGCGCCGCCGCCTGGCACCGCGAGGCCGCCAGCGCCGCACGACACAGAAGCCGCCGTCAAAGCCTGAGACACTCCAGCAGCGGGAGCCATCAGGCCTGGAAGACGACAAAAAAACACAAAAAACAGTCTGATTATACACAGGCTTTCAATCTGCTAACAAAAGTGGACACAAATTGTGAATGTCGAACACCGTCTTGACTGCTACTGTGTTTGGGAACAGCTCTGTTTGGTTAGGCTTGTGTAACAGCCAGGAGATCGCCAGGACATTAACATATATATGTGAAGTCAAAGTGTGAGCGTAAAGTACACACAGTAGTACCCTAATGGGATGAATGGGGGGCACTGCAGAAATGTGTGTGTTTGACTGGCCCCACATGTTCAACTCCCACTGAACCATGCGTCCGATTCGACTGTTTATTGACTGGAAACTGATACCTTTAAGGGCTTCATTCATGCCACATTACGTGAGGTAAATTCAATAGCTCAGCCATCGTGGTTGGGTCATTCGCCGTCTTGCCCTGGGTGATTTTTACATGCTGGATGTCTGACACTCTCTCTCTCTCTCTCTCTCTCTCTCTCTCTCTCTCTCTCTCTCTCTCTGTCTTGCTCTGCGTTTTATTTCACAGGGCCCATTGTGCTTCCCGCCGCTCTGCTGCTCAGCCTCATTTCTCAGCAACACCTCCACTTCGGGACACTATACGCGCCCTGAGGGCCATGAAGTTGGTTTTATTTTATTCAGTGTGAGTTTTACGTGCTTTTAATAGGGCCAGAAATTTATGCGAGCGAGGGATTTTTCCTTTTTTTTTTATCTGCGAGATGCTCCCGATGTGTGAGTCCACGTTGCAGAAGCCCCGTTAAATGTAAACTCCTGGAAAGCGTTGTGCTTCTAGGAATAGATCCAAGTGTGTGTGCGCGCGCGCCTGTGCGTGTGCGTGTGACCCGCTATCTGCAGCTCATGGTGTGGATTTACGGCGTGCCTCCCGAGTACACTTCCAGCACATCTTGCTCACATGCGCAAACACGCTCCGGCGCGCACACACACACACGCGCGCGCGCTCCTGGGTGCGGAAGGTGCGCTCTTTATCACTGTGACATTTCCATTTAACACGCAGCCCAAGAGCTCTCGCGCTCACATCCATGTTTCCTGTGCCCCATGCTGAGGCACAATACCGACCACTTAACATTTAGGAATGGCAGATCAGCCCCCCGAACTCCTCCACTTCCCACCGCCTCCATGGGAAAGCTCATTATTTATCTGCGATTTAGGTGGGACAAGAGTTATGACGGGAGCGCAGCCTGCGAGCACAACACAAAGGAAGCGCGGGTTTACCGCTGCTTTATGGCTCACACTTAGGACCGATTGTATTTGCTCACAACTGGACCATTTTACGCAGGTTATGAGGAGAGGAGGGGGAAACTTAAACGCAGAGACCACAGTTCTGAACCTCGGGGTCACTGTCCCTCAAGGGGCCCCCCAAGATAAATCTGAGGGTCGCGGGACGATTAAAACGTTATTGCACATAAAAATGTCACTTTTTTCCCGGCTTTAATGACAATTATTTTAAAGTGCGGCATGTTGCGTCAGCGGTTGGCACCGTTGCCTCTCAGCAAGAGAGTGAAGCGAAGGCAACACGTGTATCATGACACAGGACGTGGCCATGGATATAAGGTGAATTGTTGACTATTTGTGTGCTTGTGTGGGTTAGACTTGCTGTGGGGCAGACTGTGTGTCCCCCCACTGACGCACAGTGATGCAGGGTCACCTGTCACCTGAGTTTTCTCGGTGTAAATCGTGATGCGCTCCTGCATCCATAAGGGGGCTTCAGCCAGAACATCGTGTTCCCTTCTGCTTTTGAACGCGACCACCAGCGCACGTTTTATATGAGTTGATCAAAATTGTTTTACTCTGTTATGAATCATATTAAAATGCATGTTTGAATGCGTCTTGATGCAGCTAATTGATGCGCCGTCCAGGAAACGGGACGCAAACGTTGTGGAAAGTATGCAGGGCTTCTGTGCGTGACTGTATCTCACCTCCGCTTTAATGCAGACCAGATGTGACAGATGATGACTTTTCTCCACTCTTTCATTTGCTACCGACGGATGCTGACCCGGGGCGTCCCGGCTGCCCCGGGGTCCCCGTCGGCCTGCCGCCCTCCTTCCTCCTCCCCCACCCCGCCTCTCCGGGCCTTCGGGGACGCTCAGCTCCAGCGTTTAACACGGTGATTAATCACTCACAGCGGCGGACGTGCTGCGCCGAACACGGCCAATCACCTCCATTAAAGCGGGGGAGCTCCGGCTGACACAGAGAGCACTTTGTGTCGGGAAACACAGGTCATTGTCTGCCGTGACGCCCGGCTCGGTGGGGAGACATGAAGGTGGACTTTGTGCGCCTGTTTTGACAACCTGAGCTCGGTTTCCCCCAAAACCGCGTGCGCGCCACATTTCCTTCTTCATATCCTGGTTTGTGTTTTAGGATTATGAGATCAGATCGACAACCGAAAAGTCCTCTTAGTCTTCTTTCATCCCTCGAGGAAGATGAATGTTGAAAAAGACGCATTTCCATCAAAACGCTCAAATAAATTAACTTCAGGTGCGCTTCTTGTGATAAATTGACATCCGGGTCACTGATGTTGCGCGTGGGCGTACTGACATCATCGGTCATCCAGTCAGGTGGGGCTGAGAATGAATTAATACGTTTATTTTGCAGTCACGTGACTGCGCTGCCTGTTTTGACTGGACTCGTTGAGGTTTATAGGAAACAATTTCCGTAAAAAAAATGTTTAAATCAATCAATGAAATGGAGTGAAAGCTGAGTTTTTCCAAGCTCAAATCAAAGCAAGCACATTGCTTGAAAGGTAAACGACTCTCACAAGTACAAATCCGGCAAAAAGTACCTCAAGTTAACGTTACATAGTAACTGTAAGTTTTTACTTCCACTCCCGTCTATCTGCTTGTTTGTTTGTGGCTTTCAGCCTAATTAGAAGAGCAGCATCCTTCCTCCCGCAGGTTGTCATGAAGCCTCTTCCCTTTAACGGACGACCCCGGAGAGGAATAACTTCTACCTGCTCATTGATCTCCTGCAGATTTATGTCCCTAAGTGGTCTCTATCGCCCCCTATAGATTGGCCCCGCTTTGCTGCTGCCACTTAAGAACAAATAATAATTTTTGTGATGTCTCAAATGAGAGACATAAAGTCTGTAAACAAAGTAATGAATCAGAAAAAAGTCTTAATTTCATAATGAAGGTACAAAACACAAAGAGAGAGAACATGAAAGTGGTTTTAATAGTGTCAGAAAAGTGTTTAAGATCATTGATGGAGCTGTGAAACTCCTGTATTGAAGAATAAAAGTCTCTGTGTTTGGTTCTTAACATTTTTATTTGATTAAAAGTTGGAAACTTTCAACAAAGAAGGAAATGCGTCCCCAACATAATCACTTTTTCCAGTCGACCACCATATTTGCATAGATCCGCAGACGTGGTCGCCGCACAGAGAATTGATAACTGGCAGAACTAATGTTTCAGGAGCCGAGTCGATCAAGAGAGCTGTCAAAGAGGCTTTTCAGCGGCCCGGCGTGAGGCCGGCCAGCAGTGTCCCCGATGGGGACTCACCAGCCTGGCAGACGTACAGGCGGGCAGCGGCGGGTGAGCGGCTTGGCACTGGAAGTGGAGCCCGGCCGGCATTCTGGTGGAGCTGTGGCTGGCACCGGGACCGAGCTGTGGCAAAGAGGACGATCTCACTCATAGACACACACACTCGCACACTACACACGCTGCCACACTCCTGCTGAGGAGCAAACGGAGGCTGGCAGGGAGGGCTGCTCTTCAAAAGCTGCTGTTGTCTGGCGATGGCTTTCATGTGAATGGGCGCCTTAATAGGCGTTGTGTGACGGCTCTTGCCGCACGCTGGGCACCGGGTGATCCTCTTCTGTCAGGTTTTTAATTAATAAGCAATGTTTGAAGGCCACAATACGCTTGGAAGGGACAACACACTGACTTCTTGGTGGCCCCGATGCTGTTTGTTTTTGAGTTGTACTCGGACTCCCACCGAGGTGACCACTTAAGCTGGGAGGTGCCGACACTTTTCATAAACTGTTTTCACTCTGAATAAAGTGCCGAGGCGCACGGTTGTGATGCTGAAACGCATGGATTCAAAAAAGGACACTAAACTTTCTAAACATGTAAATAAAGGACCGACTGTTGATTATAAACCATCTACAGCAAGGAAACTTTCATTAATACGTGAATTCTCTCGTCTTTTACATTAAACATGACCATTTCAGTAGCCTCAAACACACTTTCAATGATTTCCTCAAGGTGCCCGCTCAACAAAGGCTCCAGCTTGGTGGGGTTTTTTTCATTTCCTGCCCAAGGACACTTCAGCAGGAGGACGGGGTGAACAGAGATCCAACTGCCAACCTTTGGATTGAAGCTCCACCAGCTGACCATATGGCAGCCCCCAAATATGTCCAAACACCCAAACCATAACAATCACAACGGTAGGGAACTCAGAGTGCCAGTTGAGTGAGCGACTGCGAGCGTTTCATGGGGCTAGAGCGCCACCTGGTGGGTCAAAGAATACCAGCAACTGAGAAGAGATCTGACGAGTTTCTGTCTCAGAAATGACAAGAAAAGCAAATACAGTAATGTAAAAAAGGCAAGTGAATGTAGGCAAGAGTTGCTCCAGAAATGTCACTTTGTAACTTGGTCTTGTCAAAAAACTGAATGAAAGTTTCAGTGTCGAACGACTTTCTTCTTTTGCAAGAAGCGACGAGCGAAAAGAAACAAACACCGAGGTATCAGGACAAGAAGCTAGTAGGACGTCTTACAGCAAAGATCATTTTAATGGTCCCAAATATTCTGAACAACTAAGTGTACACTCATGTAAAAGGAAAAAAATGAGAAGATATGACAAAATTCATCACATCTAGAATTCCACTCAATCTTTAATCAAGACGGGATTACAAATTCTCCAAAAAATCTGCAGTTTCAAAGGGCAAAAAGGGTAAAACTAGCTCACCTACTGAGGTCTTTAAAAACCTGTTCAAGTGTGACTGAAAACGTCCTGAACATTTAAAGGCAGGTCTTTTTTGTTGTCATTTACAAAAAACAGGAGAAAGATCGAGAGACGAGTTGAGAACGAAAAAAGAAAACAATGAAGAAACTGCTGGCTTGTCTTCTCGTCAGAGAAATAACGTCCGCTGAGAAACGACGACACGGATGACATCATCAAATGACAACAAGGACAGCTCTTTGCCACATGCTGCCTCCCATCTGGTCCTATATACTAACTTAAACAGGAAAAAAGCAACAGACAGAGAAGAGGGGGGAGTAAGCGGAGGAGAAAAGAAGAAACAGGAAGGAAGTGGATTCCAGGGGGGAAGGGGAAAGGGGAGGGGCATGTGGGGGGGTGGGGGGGGTTGTGAGTGGTGGTTCTGGGTCTGAATTGGCCGACCCATCTGGGCCGCTGTGATGTCCTTCCCTGAGTGGGGGGCAGGGGGGGCAGTGGGTTATGGTCCGAGCCCATGAGCTCTCTGGGACTTCAGTCAGCGTGTTTTGGGATGTGGTCTCTTTTCCGTCCAGTTGCTGAATAAACCAAACTCCAACACGTCTGATGCCGTCCGAGTCCGCTGACGATCCGCCGACCGAGATCTGTTTTTTTTCCTCTCCCCCGACTTTCACTCATCTGTTCCGCTTTTTGCTCCAGGTCTCCTGATTGGCACTTGTATGAGTTGGGCGAGTCTGAGGAGGCTTGGTGTCCATTCCCAGTCTGCTCCTTGTTTTGCCCCCCTCCCCCTGCTGGCGGCGAGGGGCGGCGTTCATTCATCAAATCTGTTTACAAGTTTGATCATTCCTCAGTGAAGTCTCTGCAACGAAGCTGAGCAGAGCGCGAGCTGAGACAGCAATGTTGCTTTTAGGAGCTCAGTTTGGACTTCTTTGAAGGTGGCAGAGGGTCCTCTTTACTGTCCCCATCTTCCTCCTCCTCATCCTCTTCATCATCATCGTCGGGATAATCCACCAAGCCCACCAACCCACCCTGGAGAAGGAAAAAGATGCACTTTAGAGGCTTTTCATAAGGTATCTTCCCTGAAACTCCTTCATTGTAAGATTATACAACAAATTCTGTCACAAGAACCTTATTAAAAAATCCGCAAAACTGTCAAACAGCATTTTTTTCGTTCTTTTGAGGCTGCGTTTGATGTTTCTGGTAAAACTTCTTTCTTCTCTCAGACCATTGAAACAATAGACAATACAAAAAGAACTCTCGTTCAGCAGAATTTGAGTTGTGATCATTTCTTTTTGTACAACACAACCATGATGGTGGGAGATGTGTGAAAACTAACAAAGACAAGTGAGAAGATTAATAGTGGTCGTTGCAAATCTTTCTTTCACTAAAAGTACAGCAGACACCATGCAAACAGCTCTTCAACCATCTTTCCAAAACCTCCAACAGTCAACATCAAGGACGAACTTTTAGATGAGATGACAAAAATTGGAGCTGTATGATTTGGACACATTGAGCTCCCAAATGCTGACCTTCGTGGTTACAGTCGTGGAGGAGGGCGAGCTGCGTGCCCCCGAGCCCGGAGAGCCCGGTGACCCCGGGGAGCCTGGGTTCAACGAGGCAGACGAAGGAGGACTGGACAGGCTGGTTTTAGTGGAGCCGGAGAACGAAAGCTTGAAGCTGGGATTTTGCCTGCCCGACAAGCTCGACTTCGCCAACACTTCTTTGTCCTCCGTCGTATCTTTCACTGGAGGTTAGAAAGGGTCAAAAGAATTAGTCACTGCACTCAAATCTCAGCCCTTGCAGTCCATCATGATAATATCTGGCAGTTTCCCTTTAAAAAACAACATCACGGCTTTCACATACATTTCTTCCTCTCCATGAACTTGCTGATGGGCTCCATGAGATCTTCTTCAGTCTTCATCTTGTCAGAGGGAGGAACAACTGCCTCGCCATCCTCGAGGTCGTCTTCATCGGTGTTGAACCACATCTCCTCTTCATCCTCCAGCGTCCGTGCGTCACGCCGGAAGCGGTGGTTCCTCAGGATGGAGCGCATGCTGTGTGGAAAGACATGCGACACATTGAAGAAAATGACCACAGGAAACTCTAACAGACGGTGGAGGTGTTGAGATTACTGCAGTTAGGGCTTTCTCACCTATCCAGTTTGGGGTTGTCCTGCCTCTCTCGCTGCTGTTCATATCGGAGCTTCAGGCCTTTGAATGTCTGAACGTAGTCCACATCCTCCAGCGCCTTCCAGTAGTTTTCAACTATGTGAGCTGTGAGAGACTTCACATCCTCCTGGGAGCAATTTGAGGCGAGAGAGGAGACCATAGACGGAGTAGAATGATGTAAAAGAACGGAGGGTGGAGAGGTTGGGCAGTGTGAAGTTCAGGACAGAGAGAGAGAGAGAGAGAAGAGGAAGGACGAGGGAGGGGAAACAAGGAGGGCAGATTACTAAAAACAAGTCAAATCAAACAGCTGACAGGTTAGAGTGCAAACACACACGTTTACTATGGCGCTCTATGAAAGAATTAGTTTCTGGTGTGAGCAGTGAGGAGAAATACTCACCACACGGACGTACTCAAACATCTCAATGATGGCTGAATTCATGAGATTGTAGCGCGAGCCGTTATTGAGAAAGGCCTTGATGACGGGCTCGAACAGGAAGTTCCTCATGATGTAGCGATTGTAGAATTCGTCCTTTAGACCGATAATCCTCCGCATGAAGCGCAGAGCACCTGAGAGTGTGAAAATAGACATTCACAGTCAATTAATTTCACTAAAAATTGGACTTTTCTTTGCTTTGTTCAGTTTGGGATCCAGTCCAGGACAAATTTGACTCACATAGCGCCAGGAAGGCGTGCTGAGAGGCAGTGAGCACCAGTACCCTCCTGAGAATATCCTTGTTGATGATGTAGTTTTTGATGTGATAGGTGTGGTGCTCAACACAAAATGTGAGCAGCTCCAAAATCAATGCCAGCAACTGAGAGGTCTGAAAATCATCTAGAGGAGAAATGGAAAGTGGAAAAAAATGTTAAAGTGACATTATTCAGACCAGTTACGAGAGATTTAAAGTAGAACCTCCACAAGAAGCCACACATAAGGCACCTTTGCTAGGTTTTTCTTCTGTGGTGTTTGCCAGTAGTGGAGCTGACAGGACATGCATACAGTGTTTGTAGAAGAAGCTCAGGAACTCAGTCTTTTCTGTTTTCTGAAGAGAAAGAAGAGGAAAAATATCTTGCTGAAGGATTGAACTTGAGGTGCACCACCACAAAGAATATACAAAAAAACATAAATTGCAGATGTTGATAAATTATTCCAGTGTATGTAGAGTGCATTTGCAAAAAAATCAGCCAAAATTGACAGTCTGTTTGTCAAGATTTGACTTTATATTGTCAAAACTACAGCTATGCAATGTCCCCAAACACTGATGTGTACGGAAGCGGCTTTCAAACTCACATTTGCAGTAGCCAACATGTTCTCTGGATCCACCAGGGTCCGTAGCAGACCCATTAGCTGCACGGCTCCACCAAGCTCGGGGTCAGTGTCACAGATCATGTGCTCAATGATCAGGTTGATCAAGAGGATGTCCTAAAAAGGTCAATAACGGTTAGTTAACACCAGCCAGAAATGGCTCCCTTGTACTTCTTGTCATTGTTGCGGCATATACTCACATCATCGTTCTGCTGAGACTCTTGCATGACAAACTCTCGTACCATGGAGGGGTTGTACTCCACCAGATAAGAGAAAATATCTGTGGCTGCCCCGCGCACCTGAACATCATCCATTCCCTGTTTGAGTGACAAACATTGTTTCAAGTGACTTTCAATTCATCCCTCAAACATTACTTGTCAGCTGCATTTGTGCAAAAGGTTTAGCAACGATAAAGAGCTGCAATACAACCCAAAGACTCCTTGCAACACTCACCAATATGACCTCCAGTGCAGGTAGAATGCCCATGTTTGACAATGTCTTGAAGAAGGCGTCTCTGTTTTGAGGTTGTAACGTTTGTGAGAATGCACAGAATTCTTTTAGGAAGTTTACCTGAAACGAACAAACAATCGTAGTTCAAAAAAAGCAAGAACAAAAAAATTAAACATTTGATGGTGAATTTCTGCATGAAACACAACATACCAGTTCATGTCTTTTGTCGTCGTCGGTAGCCTCGTCTGTTAACTGTGCAAAGAGGTCTGTCAGGAACTTCTCATCATCCTGACATCAAAAGTGGAAGGTGAGAGGCAAGAAATCAGTATGAGTTCAATTAAAGGTCGACTGGGTGACCACTGAGCTCAGCTGTTTGCCTGCAATGTTTGTTTTAACAATCACGGCCATAATAATAGAGAACAATTACACCGCACAACCGTATAACTTCACTACCGCCTGCTATTCAAAAGAGAACCGAGAGTGTGAAGAGAGTGTCGCGTTTTGCACAGAGAGATCTCTCTTTAGAGTCAACAGATTGAGAAAAAAAAACGTTCTCTGAGCACTAATTAAAAAATCTTGTACATTAAAGCTTGATCAAAGCTGTAGAAAATGTTTGTGACATTTATTGCCAGTTTAGCCGTCTGGAAAAACATTTAGTTGATGAAGAATTGGACTTTTGCTCCATAAGACTATCTCAAATTATGAAGACAATAAAAGGTCAAATCAGTACAATTTCAGGCTTCGGCGGCGTGGTCTGACGGAGTCAACAATGTGGCCATTTCAGTTTTCCTCGTGCACAGCGTAACTGATTTACACAACACTTCTCCATCTCTATGGAGACGGCCACACATAAACACTGCTGAGTTGACACAGCCCAAAAACACAAAGGTCACATGACCATAAACGGTGAAAAAAAAAAAAGCAGACAAACTCAGACTTGATAAAGGACAATCAGGCACAACTAAAGCCTGAGTCACTACTTCGCCCAACTAAAATAAAAACATTTAGTTGTTATGGTCTTACAAACGTTATACCTATCAAAATTACCACATCTTTTCTCAGACATGAACAAGCCTTGAAAGCAGCTGTGAAAGCTGTCAGCCTCTTACCTGGAGCATGCCCACAATCTCCACCTTGTTGAAAAAGATGAAGGAGTGCAGGGTGGACAGCATGTTCTCCTCAAAAACTGAGGGCGTGGGCAGCACCATATCCTGAATGTACTGCACCCTGTACGTCTGGTGTATTTTCTGACGCAGTTCAGGATCAGAGATGGGTATCACCTCCTTAAAGCGTGCCGTCTTTGTGAGAAACTCCCGATGCCGCCGCGGCTGCGGGAGCGCCGGGTCGAACTCCAGACAGCCAATGACGTCCATGATGCATTCATCAGAGAACATCACCTCAAACAGTGCAGTACGATTCAGCAGGAAGATTCCTTTAATTATTTCGTACAGGTGGTGCAGTCCCTCCCTGTTCTCCAAATCCTCGCATTGGCGGAACAGTTCCAGAAGCTTCCGAATGTAGCCTTCGTTCTCCACGGCGAGCGCCAGCTTCTCACGTCGCAGCGGCGATGGGAGTGAAGAGGCCACCAGCTCTGCCAGGTCCTCCAAGCGGTTTAGTTCACACGGCGGTAACTCCAGACCTGGCGAGGACATGTCGTCAAAGCGCTCCTCCTCCGACTCGTCTACGACATCCTGAGTGATGTCCACGGACGGGTCCTTTCCCTGCACCTTCACAATGATGGGAAAAAAATTGACTGTTACATAACAGGACCTTCCACCACGTAAACACTTGGTTTCAAAGACATAAACAGATGAAAAGCAGACAAACACACGCCCACACAAAAAAAGGAGTAGAGTTACCTGGCATATTTTTTCCCAGATTTCATCACAGCCAGCCTTCTCCTGGAAGCTGAGCGCCAAGTCGTAATTTTCAGCCTCAGACCATACTATCAGTGTATCCTGTTTGGGAGAGGGAACAAAACAATGCATATAGGGAGTCAGCACAGCAGAAAGGAAGTCCTTATTGTGCCTGAGCAAGCGACCATGCTGCGTACAGACCTGTTGTTTCTGGTAGGCTGTGTTTGGGTTGATTTTGGACTCCAGCAGAAGGGATCCTGCAAAACCAATAAACCAGATTAGAAAATGGAAATAAACAAGCATGTGTGGGAATATTTTGTGGTGGACATGGTAGGTTTCCTTTGCCAAATAGGGTCCATAACATGCAAGGGCTCTCCAAACAGTCAAAGGTAATTATGTAAGCCTCTGATTGTTCCCCTTACCATCACTCTCGGCTCGCACCAGCAGAGACGTGCCTTTCAAACGCTCCACATAGCCTGAGGAGACGTGCCCGGTCCCACGGTCGTCCCACTGTCTGTCCTCGTTGAGGGTATAGACTTTGACTCGTCGACGAGTGTCCGTCATCCTGGCAGGTGCTGGCAAACCGGGTTCCCCCCTCCTACCTCCTGGACGTTATTGGCTCTTACAGGGGGCCTCCCTCGCCTATTAACGCCACAACTTCAAAATACACCCACTGACTTTTTTCCCAAGGTAGTGCTGACTGAACTTTGATGAGAGGGGGGTGGGGGTCCACCTCGGAAAACAACTATTTGAATCGACTTGAAAGCGGGATAGCTAGACGTGCATCTAGTAGGATGTGTCGATCGATTCCGCCGTTTGCAATATAATCCGACAATCAACGGCGTGCTGCCTCGATGCTCAGCTCTCCCGGGCTGGAAGCAAAGCGCCACGCAGAATCCGACCCATTGTGGCCAGCTAACAGCAGCCCAATTTACAGAGCGGAGGGCACTGGCGTTAGCTACCGCGTTAAACGACAAAACAAGAACTGACAGACATTGCAAAGTCCCCGCGCGCAGTGGAGAGGCAAATATTTAGGGTTGAGTCCACCCGTTTCGACCGTTTGGCTCATTCAACAGCCTCCCCGCTTGTTAGTACAGTTTGTACGCTTAGCAGGTAACGTTAGCCAGATGCGTTAGCTATCAAACCTAACGAGTTTACTAGCTAGCCTGCACGCTAACTGCCAACGCTTCGCATATTTATTGTTACTCAATATTTTGAGGCAACTTCGCGAGAGTGGTGCATCGGTAACATCATTCCATACTCGCCGACAGAAGACACCGATTTTAACCCCGTGGAATAACGTTTTTTTCTTATCTCATTTGAATAATACGCCAGCTAGCTAGCTTTAGCTGCTATTTCTTCCCCAAGTGTTCCGCCATGTTCTGGCTCGGGGCCGCGGAGAGACCACTCTCTCCTCACTCGTATTCATGCATCCCCAAAACAATGCAGACCAACAAACTGAAGTCGTGTAATTACTTCGAGGTTACGGTTTACATTATAGTGCTATTCGCCATTCATTCCCGACGTCTTGCTCATATAAGTGCTAAGTGCCCCCCGTGAGTATTCAGCCATCTTGGGTCCCTTCAGAGTCAGTACGGGGTTTCCAGCACGGCAACAACAGGGCAGCCCGCCACATTTAAAGAGACAGTACACAAAAACGGCTAACGTTTCTTTTTATGTACGAAAAACAAAACTTACTATAGAAAACTGAAGAGGGCTTGATTTAGAGTTTTAAAAACGATGTTTTATCATTTAAAATGATTTATCTTTCATAATATTCAGTGGTTGTTACACTTCTTTGGCCTGACTCGTTGCAACTCCCAATGAATAATACAAGTAAAACTTCCTCTTCCAGTTCAAAATGAACTGAAAAAAAATGGATTCAATTTCTATGCAAATGCTGACGAATTTAAACAATTTTTTGTGGATTTCCGAGGCAATCGAAAAGCCCAACAAAAGCCCCCTTGGATAACTTCAGCCCACAATGTCAATGAAACAGGGGAGGCTGTCATAAAAACAATCCTTTATTTCATTGCTTATCAAAGAAAACATATTTAGTTTGGAAGCAAGTCAAAACAAAGGAACATTTCACATTTTTGAATGCAGGCAGAAGTAACAATAACAAATGAAATGTGGAAAAAAAAACTTGAGGATGAGTAATAAATGGAAACCTCATTCTACCAACATTGATCACATCCAAAAATGTCAGCTGCACTCAAACTTACCAGTGAACAAGTTTCTTTATATAAAAACAATATCAACTAACTTTAATCAACAAATCATTGTTTTGTTTAACCTGTGGAGTGTTTCTCACAGGACAGGACAGGAATCTCACACACCCAGTCATGAATCAGCTGTTTTCATCAAACTGTAACAAATTACAAGGACCACGTTATAAACCTGGCATCTTATTTTTCAAACCCAGTCTTCACAAAGATATATTAAAAACACACACGCACACACACACACACACACACACATGTTCACAACGTAAACTTTTCCCAAGACGGTGTCACAGGACAACCCAGGCTTACGACTTGGACGCTTGCTGAGCTTGACGCCGTAACAACACGTATATTTTCTCCTTGATCCAGTCTTTGTTGTATGGTTGGTATGTCTGAGTGTCGGCTCTGTACCTGCATGGATACAAACACGTTGTTAATCAAGAAATGTTCAGCACACTCTGTGCAAGTCTGTGAGAGAGGACATCAAACTGTACTTACACAAGACAGCTCAGATCCGCCAAGTCGTCGATGAAGTCAAACAACTGACTGATGTCGTAAGTGATTGATGGACTGTTTGGGTTCATCCTCTTTAAATGCTCTTCGTACATTTTACAGACACCTAGAAAAGAGATTCAGAGTGTTCTGACCTGAGACCAACATCAATAATGCCGGTTTTGTGATAAGAAAAAGACCTGAAATGCAAAGTAGGATCCTTCATGAAACTCCTCAAGAGTTTCCCAGATTTCAAACTTCATTTTAGCACAAATTAAAACAAAATCACAGACTGCAATTGAATGCACAAGGATGCCGATGAATGGCATCAAAACAAAGAGTTTGAATTAAACAACAGGCCTACATCTGTACAAACACGCGTAAAGAGCAACAACGTGATGGAAGTTGCTCTCAAAACAACATTATGTTGACAGCACCATTTATTCCTGCAGTATTTAAGGTTTATACCTAACAAAGTGTTTACATCGAGGTCTAATCTCTTGTAAATGCTCATTTATTACACGATGACGTCTTGTCGGACTCACCTTCCATACATTCATTCACTGACTCGTAGTCAGCATATGTGCGGCCCTCGGGTCTCTTTGTTGGCTGGACAAGCAAAATAGTGTGCGACTGGAAAAACGATCGATAATGTTTAATAGATACAATTAATCATCCATTCATCCCCTGTAAAGCCAGAAAGTAGCAGAGTCTCTGAGTCAACGCAACGTTTTTAACGGCTTCATCCAGGAACAACAGAGAACAGGATCTGGAAAACCGGGTTGTAATGTTGGTTGATCGATAGCTAATCATTTATATTCTCTAACCAATTTAAAGCAACATGATTTCTTTAATTTCATGTTTCAAACTACTTTAGACGAACATTACTCTCAGGAAAGAATGAATAAAATTACGTGGGCAGCTTCAGGAGTACGTGCTAGCTTGCTAGCTTAGCTTTAACCGAATCAAAAACGCTGGTGTATCTAAAACTAAGAGAATAAAACCTTTTAAAACTCTAACATAAAACAAGCTCACCATTTTTGGATTCTGCTTTGGTCCTTTTACGAGTGTTAGTGATGCAAAGCTGCAAAAAAGATCCTTTTATCACCACTTTTTTAGTCGTGCGGTGGGACTGATGGAGCGACAACGGTCAGAGGAAATGACGAACTACAACTTCCGCTCACGGAGGTATTGCTACAAAATAAGGTCCTCCGAGGATTGAAATAAACAAGTCACAGCTACTGTTCATTTGTTTGCTTTACTTCGACAATGTGTGTTAATTTTGAGCTTGTTTATTCCTGTTGTTGATATTGTGAAATGTTTTTTGTATTCCTTGAAACCTATTTGATATTTTTTTTAGTATTACCTCACCAATTTGCTGCCACATATATGAACTGGACAAAATCATTTTTCATATATCACATGAGCAGACAGCCATTTTTTACGTTATTTTCAAATACTTTCTAAAACACCAGAGGAGACCAAAAAAAACTCCCACAATTCCCAAACAGTAAAACATTTATTTCATATTTTCAATGCAAATCTGAATGGTCACAATGACATTTATTCTTAACCCCAAAATATTATGTGGACTCAACCAATCAAACATTGGCACAGTCACATCCAAGTTTATTGTCAGGTTGATTATCTTTGTTCGACACTATCTTGTCACATGTCTTCTTTTGTAGGTGTAAATAACATTTTAGCTATCACATGAAGAAGTCATGATCAGGCTATTGCTCTCCGAGGGTTCCTGGTGGGCCCTCTCCTCGCCGTCCCTCTGCTCGGTGTGGGCCCCCCCCTCACCACGCCGCCACACTCGGCCTGGCATGCGGCCAGGGACTCAAAGTTGTTGGCGTTGCCCAGGCAGCTCCCGTACCAGAACTCGGTACATTTGTTCATGGCTGAGTCGAAATAGAACCGGACCTTCCAAGTGTCACAAGACCCCTCGTCACGGGGCAGGGAGCAAACATCCCCAGGGAATGGAGAAGAGGGGGAGGATGGGGAAGACCGGGGAGACTGGGGAGGAGGAAGCTAAGCGAGAAAAGGCAATATATATATATATAAGACATATATCTGAGGAACACGATCAATAAGTTTCATGAGTTTAGAAAACAAGACCTACACTTTCCACTGCTGTCTGATACTCAGGACATCCACTCCTTCCAAATCCTTGAGCTGGAGTCACTCCATCCAAGCAACAACCAAACCTGAGAGAAGCACAAACAAAAGTAAACCACTTTTTCCTTCTAGGTCCTTCGTCATGAGGGAGGGACCCAGAGTAGGTGGTACCTGGAGCGGACACAGTCGCCCTGCGAGCAGCCCTCGTTCCTGGGTCCAGTTGCAGCAGTGTGGCCATCAGGACAGCAGCCATACACTGACTGTACACAGTAAGGATCCGCCGCAGACGGGTAGCGCTCCCGTGCAAAGTTAGTGTCTGGCTGAGGAACTAAAGCGAGTAAAAAACAAGCGAGGACAAACCATGTGTGACACTTTTAAGAGTGGGCTTTGTTATGGTGCCAAGAAAACAACCTAAACATTATCTGGCTTAGACAGCATCAATTATAAGTCACACCTAAAGTGATTTTTTATTGCCTCATAAATACTACGCCAGTGAAAATGAATATAGTATAATAACAAGCTGCACATGTGTTTCTTTCAAGTTCCTCAGTACATAATTTTGACTGCTGAGTACCTGAAGGGTCTCTTGGCACATGTGGCACATATCCTGTCACTGTGCTTCCATGTGTTCTCGGGTTCTGCACGCTTGGAACCACTGCAGGAGGAAAATGTTTATAATAACAAACAGTTGCAAGTATTATGGGACTTTGTAGCCTCTTGTGATTTCACCCACATTGAGGCTGAGTGCAGAGCTGGGAATTGCAAGCCTCCACGGACACCGGCCGGATCGCCAGTCCACAGCGCTCCTCAGGGAAGGGGTTCAAGTCCGTATCGAAACAGGAGACCCTCCTCTCCCTCACGCCACCACCGCAGCTTCTGGTGCACTGCAGAGACAAATGAAGAGGGACAGAGTGAGAATCACAACTTCTCCAATCCAGAAAACCAACTTCCTTTTTCACCCACCAGTCCAAACTCCGTCACGTGCCAGGAGATGAGCGTGTGACATGCGGGCCTGCGGCAGGTCTGGACAGAAGCAGGCCGAGGCAATCCAGCGCAGGCGTGCTCGGGCTGGCGTTCACCTCCAGCGCCAATGCAGATGACCTCCCTCGTCTGCTGCCCCTCTCCACAGGTCACCGAACACTGACCCACAAAAGCAAGAACGATAAAATCTTCCAGGTTCTTTTAATCGCATTAACTTTGTAACAAACACCTTAAACAGACATTTAAAAGAGTGTTTACAGTAAGATACAGACCACACTGAAGCTGGAGACGCTGTACTCTGCAGCACATGGATGCATGTTGCAGGCCTGCTGACTCTGTGGCCTCTGCAGACGCTGGTTGATACAGTAAGTCTCCTCCACCACTCGGGGGTTGGAGGGGTCCTGAACCCAGCAGGTCACGCTGCGATACTGCATGCCTCCATTGCAGGAAGCCGAGCATTGGCCGTAGACGCCGATTTTGTATTGATATGTGTGGTTCTCTCTTGGACGGGGAGCGGCAGGGACAGAAACTTGAGCACTGACTTGGACAGAGTTGGTCTCTTCATCCAAACCCATAAACTCAGAGTGAGTCAGAGTCTGAGGAGCGAGAAATGGTGCAAAACGTGAACATTCAGGAGGGAAAACATCATGTAATTAAAGCTAAAATAGAACAAATGGTTTTAGTTCCGTCAAGTTTGAAACTAGTGTTTGCACAACTTGCAACACTTCAATGGAAAAGCTACTCTGGCAATTATTGTTGTGAATAGATTTAAAAAATTATGTAAATAACAGATTTGTATCTTCACGCCTTGTCTCACCCTGCAGACGCCGTCCACACAGATGTCGCTGCGGCCCACGTAGCACTTTGTTCCATCCACCACTGCAGGTTTGTGTCGGTAGAAGAAATTTTGTCCACTGGGGACACAGTTCAGCTCGCACGGATTAGTCGCTGGAGAATAAAGAAACAGAAGTCACGATGACAGCAACCTCAGCAGTGTCTTCAAGTTTCTTCCATTTCCATCTTGTAAAGACACATCAGTAACATTTTCTTAAGGAGGATGAATTCAATTTTGATTCTGGTGAAGTCTATAAAAAATACCTCCATAATAAGGAACCCATGTTTGGTGTTTTCCTTGAAAGACCTGTCTGTCAAACTGGGAGCACTGCTCCTCCCTGAAATCCCTCGATCCAGCCGGGCAATCCTGCAGCAAGGACAGAAAATGAAACCTTCACACAGAACTTGATATGTACGTTTTGTTCTGTGCACGTAAGTTTTAGAAAGTATCTATTACTTGTGTGTTGCAAACGCGGAAAGACTTGGAGGATCCCAAGCAGTTGTGACCTCCGTCGGTCCTAGAAAAGTAAAGAAAGAGACAAAAAAATGAGAGAATTATTGTAAAAAGGCTCCTTTAAAAGTGTATTATCACACTGGGCTCAAGAAGATAGACCGATGTGTTGCCATGTTAAGTTTTTTCCCCGTCTTACCTTGAGGTGATGCATTTCCTGGTTCTCATTGCCACTCCCGTGCCGCAGGTTCGGCTGCAGGGTCCATAAGCTCCAAACTCCCCCCAGTAGTCGTGGACCGGCTGTGTCAGCTGAAAGAAAAAAACCAGTAAAACAGCGTGACGCCTGCTGGTTCAGCCACTGGAACATATAGCTCTCTCTCTCACACCATACCATAGCCCACCACCAACCGCTGACACACACTAAAAGCATGCTAGAGACACTAAAAAAAGGAGCTGGAACATCTAGCCACAAAAACCATCTCCCATATGTTGTATAACGTCAGGGAAAGTTTCCACTGTGACAAATAAACAACCTCGCTCATGGCGTGCTTTGGACAGTCAATATTTGTTTGTGTGCTTTGCATTATTTAGAGACTCAGTGTGTAGCTGTGAATGTGCAAAACAACACGTTTTGGCACTGAGTTGATGAAATCTATTAAAATAAAGAAACAAGTCAAACTTACAGTGAAAGACGGCACAGCCAGGAGCTGCAGGAGCCCCAAAACTTGCAGGATCCTCATGATAACCAGACACAACCGCTGAAGAATTGATGCAAACAAAAACAGTTTTAAACAACACAGAGCTGAGAGTTTGCAGATCAGTTTCTGCAAAAAAGGAGCTGCAGGAGCCCCAGAACTTGCAGAATCCTCCTGATAGCCAGATACTGATGCTGAAGAATCAATACAAACAAAAATACCACCTGAAAACACCGAACTGAGAGTTTACAGAGAAATTTCTGCAAAAAAAAGGTCTTTTTAGACATGAGTGATCAGAAGATGCACAAATTTCTTGATAATTTCAACGAGATCTTTCTGTTTTTTCATATGCAGTAATTGTTGAGTGAAAGATAAAACCTTCTCATGAGAGATATCATGAAGTTTTTGGATCCTACCTTGTTGATGTGAATTCCCTGCTGGCAGCTCCTCCAGTCCAGTCAGATCTGCACCTCAGGAGTAATTGTGAGGGTTGAGTGAAACCCAGCTTTCTATCTTCTCGCCTCCTCCACCCAACCGCACCACATCCCAGAAAGTGTCAGATTTCAACCACCCAGACATACACACAACTTTTTGTTTTTCCACAAGATTTTTTTTTATATACATCTATCTATATATTTGCGTCCGTTTTTCAACCCCAGAGTTAAAAATGTAAGACAGGAACTGGGAGCAGCATGTTCAAAACCAGAACACACATCAGTTGGTTTATTACACCGAGTTCTTTCCTGAACATTCCTTGAAGTTGTGGCAAAAACATGTAATTTTCAACCAAAAATGAAAAAGATGATGATACTGCACAAAAGGAGAGTACTTCACTGGTGTCAAAGATGCATTTCTCAACAATACTGAAGCTTTTAATTTTTTAATGATCGAAAGAACGACATTGGTGTGAGATCAGGGTTGATCGGGTGCATCTGAATTTGCTGCGATAGATAGTTTTTTTTATCCAGATTACTGACCACCAAGTGTCCCTTTTGCACATCCCAGAACCACTAACTACACAGCTATAAGTCACAGCAGCATGGGCGACGGGAGATAAACATCCCTTGAAGGGTCTATTTAGATTTACTTTGGTGAGAAACCTCAGTGAGGCTCGGCCAGACTATATAGGAAACACCAGCAGGAACCAACGAAAGGCAGCATTTGCTGCGCCGCACCAGGACGAGCTATTCTGGCTGTCAGGCGTAAAATACATACTCACTATCAACACAGGATGGCTGCCTGTAACGCAGAAATAACCCGCGCGTGTGACTGTGTGTCTTTATGTCAGCAGGAGGTTGAATCAAATTACCGCAGCAGAGGTGATAAATCTTCCGTTCGCACCCAGAAGGAGGCTGAGCGTCGTCTGGGATCGTGTCATCGCCTCCCAGACGAGGCGCACGTTGGAATTAACAAGGAAAGAAATGCAATAAATTGCAGCTTTCTTGAGTTCATAATGTTCTAGTTTTATTAGAACGACGACAGCAAGATGATGATTCAGCTTTGCATGGGGTTTTTTTCTGGGGGGAGTTGTATTTCATAGCATGACATTTACTTGGTTAATTATAGAGACAAAAAAAATTCAAAGTTTAGACGTTTTTTGGGGGGGAAATTGTGGCTCTTCGATTAAAAAAAAACTTGCGATTACATTCAAAAATGTCATTGTTTCAAACATTTGCATTTCCTCTCATCAGTCCAGTCACTCACAAATGTCACCCCGCTCTTTCATCCTCCTCCAACAAACACACAGAGTCTCATTTCATCTCCACAACTCGAGTCCTCAGAGCTGCCGATTCAGCTTCTGCGCTTGCTTCTCCTTGGTTTCA
This sequence comes from Malacoctenus gilli, assembly GCA_032164315.1. Lineage (NCBI taxonomy): Eukaryota > Metazoa > Chordata > Actinopteri > Blenniiformes > Labrisomidae > Malacoctenus > Malacoctenus gilli. Next base: position 7,066,272 of record JASSRZ010000020.1, read on the forward strand.
AAGGCACTCTTGGTGCTGAACAGGTCGTCCACCGAGTCCATGATCTCCTGCATGTCCCGGGAGAGCTCGGCGTAGCTCTCCTTCAGCTCGTCCTGCTGCTTCTTCAGCTCCACGGCCGCCTGCATCAGCTCGGTGGCCTGGTGGGTGCAGTGGCCCCGCAGCTCCTCCACGTCCGACAGCAGCACCTGCATGCTCTTCATCAGCTGCTCCAGGCGGTCCGCCGTCACCTCGAACTCGTTGGTGGGCACAGACCCGGTCCCTGGCTCCTGGTCGGAGGCCCCTGGCTTCTCGTCTGCCTCCCCTGCAGCTTCTGGCTTCTGCTCTGTCTCCATCTTCCTTTTCCAGACACCTGATGTCCTCAATTAAAACCAGTATCTGGAAGAAAAGGGACTCATTTATCTTTGGCGAAAAGATCGTTGAAAAAGCCAAAGGATGAGAAGAAGCAGCAACAGGAGTCAGAGATACAGAGGAAGCTCCTTCAACTCTCTTTGTCTCTCAGCTGCTAAAGAGTTTAAGCTACTTGCAGGGGGTAAGAAAAACACACTGCCGACTAATCTCCTTTGCTTGTGCACCTGTGTGTCGGGCCCTGTGTGTGTGCGTACAGGTAGACGTGCACGTGTGTCCGGGTGCCCTTTCATTGACATGTGCCGCCCCGTAATCCAGTTAGGGGCCGCTATCCCGAGAAGCACCCGCCCCTGTCCAGACCACTGCTGGCAGGGATGAGCAGATTAGGCGATGGCTCCCTCCTCCAAAACACTGGCCTGACTGTCTGAGCTGGCAGATTAACCCTGTCCTTGTGAACTCGCCGCCCGGTGGCCTTCACACATGCACACTTTCATTCGCCCGGTATAATCTCCTCTCTTGTGTGCAGAGGTGAGAGTGTGGAGGCATTTATCACGGGTAGTTAAAGAGGGGCTCACAGGTGGGATGCAACCGACCTGATGGAGTCGACTGCCTGGATGTGTTTCTGTTGGTGGGGCAGTGGTTGGTGGTTGGTGGGGCAGCACTACCTCGAGATCAGAGGGTTGAGAGTTTGAATCCAAACTCTCTGTGTGTTTCAGCTAGTAAAAGTCATCATAATAACAGGTTAGAAATCAAATTTTCACAACGCAAAATGGAAGAAAAAGCCACAATTTGGAAGGAGACGCGTGTTTTCTCGACTGTTAAAGAGCCAGCTGGGGTTCCTTCCCTTTAAGTGGCTGCAAAGATAAGAGAGTTCACACGGTGACCTCACCACCCTCAGTCCCTTATCTGTCCAAGACAACTTGCTCTGCTGGGGGCCAATGTGTGTGTGTGTGTGTGTGTGTGTGGGGGGGGTAATGAATTAATGTAAAACATTGACTGTATCAACGGAGCTATAAGATGTTGTTCTTTTTCATCATAAATGTATTTGTTATCAAGAGCTTCCATTAAAAACAAGGTTACAATTACGTGAGGATTTCAAGAGGCAAAAGAATAAGATTTTGTCTCTTTTTCCACCTGACAGACATGATGAACATGATGTAAACACAAAGATACATCTCTAATTTCAAGAAAATTCAGTTTTAGCCACGTTGAAAAACTACAAAAAAAATTATAAAATTCAGACAACAAAACTGATGTCTTAGATGAAAGAATGTAGATACAGAAAACTACATTTATTATAAAAGGACCACTTGAGAGAAGGAAAGCACAAAAACACTTCAAGTGCATAAAGTAACAAATTACCGGTGACAAAAGCAGACAAATGAATTCAAAATTAAAAACAAAATAATAGGCACAATTTTCTACATAAACATTCTGACATTTGGAATAAAGTATTAAAAAAACCTGCAAATAAAGGCCAAGAATGAAACTTTGAACTCTTACTGGTTTCGTGGGAGCATCAGAGGTGTTTCCACATGCAGGCTGAAGATAACTGAGTGTGTGAGAAGCCTGATCCCTCCTCAGTGCTTGGGGGCCTGCATGCCTCTCAGCAGCAACAATAACCCACTGGGACAGTGGTCTTCACTTTGTTGTTGGCTATCAGCAAATCAACAATGACATTTTTCCAAATCAGTACATTTTAAGATGTCTTTTTCCCTCCGTGTCTCTCTTTATTTCTTCACTTCTGTTTTTAATTATTCATTTGTTTATGATGTTTTCATGAATATTATCATCCTAATTAATAGATTGGAGGAAAAATTACAGATTGATGGTAAATCAACCGAAATGCACCAAGACTTCAATTTTTACTGATATTTTTAGTATCAAATTGTGTTTTGCTGAGCTACAAATGTAAAACAATTGATGTATTTCTCCAATGCATCCACAAGAGAGCAGCATTGTAGTTAAAAAATAACTACCACCACTCTGTGATCTTCAGCTTCCTCTGTAACAACTCTATTGCCTGTGAAAACATTGTATGTGGAGTGTTACTTTGTTTTTCACAATAAATGTCCAAATTTCATAAATAAAACTTTACATCGGGCCAAAAGTTGCAGATACTTGTGAGACGTGTCGAGACTCTGAGCAAATGTTTGAGTGAGCGTCAACATGTGTGACCATTTAAAGTGCCAACATGTGTATTCATGTGGACTTCAGTGTATGTGTGTGTCGTGTAGGGATGGGGTGGGGTAGGGAGGGGTTGGGGTGGGGGTGGGGGGGTTTGGAGGTATGGATTATTTCGCCCTGGGTCGTATTCAGAGAGGTCAGCCAAGCGTGAGGCCGGGAGGAGAAAGGCGGCATTGTTGTGGTCCAGATGAGTGTCAGAGGTGCCTCAGAAAGTAGATTCACTCATCGGGGTTTCAGAGGAAACACACTATGGCAACAACCGCCTGACCCTTCGCACTATATGACCACGCTGGAACCCCCCCCCCTTTTTTTTAACAACTGGGAATAAATGTATCAATTCACTCCACCCTGCTTTTGTATGCGAGCTTTCAGTGGCGGCGACTGATTGGTGTTACAGTGCACCAATTAGCCAAGGATTTACTGGAGAAGAAGGGAGAAGCAAACGTGCGGAAATACATTCAGTTCTGTCTGAATGGAAGTTGAAAGTTTCTGAAGGTTGATTTAGATCAGACTGAAGCAGCTGGGGAAGTGCAGACATTTCAAATTAAGAGCTTCTCTGATACTTTCTGACACTTTTTCGAGACAACATAGCAACGATCATTGTCTGTGAAAACAGCCCGATGGATCACTTAAAAATAACCCGTCCCGGCCTTCCTGTCTGTCTGTCTGCGTCTTTATCTCGTTCTTTTTCTGACTTACACAAACAAGCTCCACCCAAACATACGGTTTGTCCCTACAGAATACAACCCGCCATCATCGCCTCTCATAAATGGAGTATGAGGCTCGTGTGACTGTTTCTCTTCTCTGATTTACTCTCCAAATGCGAACAGAATGAAGCCCCTGTGTGTCTGTGCAAGAATGGGAGAGTTATGGACCAGTGGCTCACATGCTGTCTCCGTCCCCGGGACCGGCCACGGCGTCTTTAACCCCAGAACTGTTACACTATTTATGGACTCTCCTGGGCGAACATGGGCCCAAGATTTATGGCTCCTCATCGGGGCTCGTGGGGGCATTGTTGTTGACACTGGAGACGCGGAGCTTTAGACGGAGTCGGGCCGGTCGCGGATGGATTCACGGGGGATCAGAGTGGAGCGGGATGGGGGTGGGCGTGGGGGGGTCAATTACATGCGGTATTTAAAACGGAGATTATGTTTGGATAATGGAGCATTTATGGACGAGTGTTGTGATAAACCGAGAGAAAAATGTTGATATATTTTATGTTTTGAGACCTCTGGCCAGACTTTTTATATTTGTAACAACAAGCCATACTTTTCATCGTTATTTTATCTTGAAATCCTTTCCTTCTTGTGCTCCTTCTCCTCCTTTTTTCTGCACCACCTTCCTCTCCTCTTCCTCATTCTCCTTCCCTCTCTCTCTTCTCCTTCTTTTTCTTCAATTAAAGTTTGTCAAGCTGCCGTTTTTCCTCATCATTTCTGACTAAGTTTTCTTATCAGAACTTTCAATTTGGTTCGGTTACTGAGTTTATTCACTTTCACTATGTGTTTCTTTCCTTGAAAGTCACCGTGGAAGAACTGAAAGTAATCCTGCTCATAAGAAAAAAAACACACTGTGTCAGGAGTTCATGTTATTGTAAAAAGAGGAGCTTCGATTTGTTAAAAATGGCAAGAAAAGCAGCTCCGCGAAGCTCCACCCTCATCCCTCAGATCAAGACCGGTTTCCTTACACATGTTGCCTCTTTCTGGTAAACGGGTGGGCTTCCCGATCGCGTCCCTCCAGGGGAGTACAAGCGCATGAATAGCCGATGTCCCCGATCGCGACGCCCACACTTTCATTTGTTTCCAGAACGCGTTGCTCTCCCGCCGTCACTGAAAACAATGTGAACTCTCCGCTGTGTTTTGGTAAGAAACCCGATTCAAACGCTGTCTGAGTCAGGGCGCTTTAAATATTTGTCTCCAGAATGAGCCCAGCATGTGGAAAATGTGTGATTTATGATCCAATTGGCAGCTCTTGAAAGGGACCGAGAAGTGACTCATCTCACTGGTATGCCGTTGGTTTCGCCGGTTGGACGTTTTCGCCATAAATAGAACCCATAAAACCGTCTCCCGCCATGTGACCTGATCAACGGACCGAGACCGAGGACAAACAGTGTCGATCCTGATTGGGGGGCACCTTTGGGAGATAAGCCCGAGCGTCCTCATCAAACTCAGAGTGGGAATGCTTGGAGTTGACCTCCTTGTGACTCGTGGCCATTAGCGAGTCCAGAGTGTCCGTCGAGTGAAGCATTTGAGCCCGTTTCACGATAAGTGATACATCTGACATTGATCTGCGCTGCATTGTGGGTCTCCGCTGCACCTGATGTGATTTGCCTGCCAGCGCCGCGCTCCCCTGAACACAGCCGTATTTGTTTTATATTCCCCTCCACATTCTTGCAGCTTCGTCCCGCCGCACACTCACGCACATGTGCTCTCCAGTGCGCCGGCATATTGTAAGACGAGCGCCCGTCCTATATTATTTTTTCCTTCTTCTTCCGATGAAGTGCTACGTTTGGCTCGCGCTAACAAACGCAGACTTGTGGGAATTTTTCTCTGGAACTGGGACCTGAAAGCGAATCCACATTTTGTCCAGGAAGAGAGTTGATTCAGGACGAGTCAGGAAGCTTTCACGTCAAATCTCGTTCCAGTCGACAGTGGAAACAGCATTTCAGACCTATATGTATACATCACTAACTCTATGGCTCAGCTAAAAGAGAGGATTGTCTTCCAGTCCCAAGGTTGTCGGTTAGATCCTGTCCATGTGTGGAAGTGTCCTTGAGTAAGACACCGAACCCCAAGTTGCTCCGAATGGTGTATTATCAGCTTGAGTGGGATAAAAAGCAATATGTCAGCAAAAGCTGATTCTTAAGCATAAAAAAATGTTAACAAATGTGCATTTTCAAGAGAAAACAATGTTGTCTTGCAATAGTTCAGTTGTTTACTATCAATCAGTTGTTTTATACATATTTCTCATTCCTATATGAGACTAAGCTGAGAAATCTGCATATAATAAGGCTAAAACTTGGAAGGTACTTGTCCAATAAAGGCCATTACAGCTGATTATGTGGTGTTAATTATTACTTTTTTACCAGAAACCTCCACTGGCGTTAACCATGACCAAACCAGATGCGCATCACAGGTGTTTTTGTTTCATAGATGCCACCACATCTGTCTTCTTTCTTTCTTTCTTTCTTTCTTTCTTTCTTTCTTTCTTTCTTTCTTTCTTTCTTTCTTTCTTTCTTTCTTTCTGCCTCGTTATCTTTTATTTTTTAACATTCTACGTCTCTGCCAGGACCTCGTTTACTTTTATCCAGGCTGGGAAACGGGGTTTTGGGCACCAGGGAAATCTGGTGCCTTCGCTCCTCTCACAGCTAATTAGTGTGTGAACTAATTGCGCGGCTAACTTTAGCAAAGCGACAGCCTAGATCCATCTGTCCGCTCTCTATCAAGAAGGGATGGGAGGGGGTGGGAGGGGGAGTCGGGCCTACTGGCGACATCCTGGCTTCTTTTAGATCGTACTAACAAGAACTTTTACCTAGGGAGGTTCAGCTCGGTACAGGAACACCAAGATCTGGTACACAGAGCCAAAATCACACACATGATACAAGCAGGCTGTGGTTTCAATTTGTGGACGTTGTCTTTTCAACCTTTCTGTTCTTTAGATGAAACAGGAAGTTGCCAAATATGGTCTTTCACCTGATGATAGCTAGAGAACGGTCAGGTTGCCCAAAAGTGGAAGAAAACCCTAAAAAAATCAGACATCATTTATGAGTATTTTCATTTGTGGATGGAGGGATGGATGGATGCATTGTAGAAGCTCTTTACTCCGTCACCAGGTCTCCAGAAGGCGGGGGGGGGGGGGTCTCACTTCTGTCCTCGATAACAACAGTTCCTGTTTGCAGCCTTGAACATGGCTCTCTTTGTGGCAGGAGAAACCAGATTTTGTGGGAGGTTCTGCTGGTTTCACGACCTCAGACTTCGCCCGACTGCTCACTCAAGGTTGAGTGTGATGAAGAAAGCAGATACCCCCCCACCTCCCACCCCAAGCTTCACCTGCCACTCTCCTTCCTGCTGCTGAGAGGGTCCTGACAGCCAGAGTGCTCGTGTTGAAGTTCGGGGGTTGCGCTCCTTCCGCGATATGCAACTGACATGAAGGGGATGACAAGGGTGGGACGGCTGAAGCCCCAACGTGATTGATGGACGTAAAGTCGCCGTTTATGAGCGGCAGTGGATCACATTTCTGAGTCACTGACCAGCAGGTCACTTGGGTGTGGCCACATGAGAAACACAATGACACGCCGAGGACCCTCGGGGTCCATATTACCTAATAAGGTGAACGTTTCTGACTAATCATTGACTCAAAGCTGTGCTGGTTGAGTTTTAAGAAGACCCTGATCCTGGTCAGACGCCACTGAACACTTAATCAGTTTGCCACCTTGTGATCTTATGAATATTCTTCTTTACTTTTCCAAGATTGTGTCGATGAATGTAAGAGCCAATCGGAGCCAATTTTGGGTGGATGTAAGATACAGTAACTCCTGTGGGCAATTATAGGTTAACAGTTGTCTCCAAATGTGTACACATCACCAAAAAAAGGTTCCAAAAACCTTTACATATTTATTGTTTGAAGGATTTAAAATATCATAGATAATATATAAAAATATATTCTACTATATTAATATAAATATTATATTTTCTTAATTTTTTCTTATATTATATTAGAATATTATGCAACCAGACAAAAACCAAAGGATTAAAAAAGCTGGAACACCTGATCCAAAAAAGACTGTTTTGTTCTTGTTTTTTCTGTCCAGAGTTCAAATTTTAACATTTTGTCCTCTGACTCTTTCTCTCTTTTTTTTGTTCTACTTTAGTCGATTATTGTGCGAAACAATCCCATAATCCCATAATAGGTGAGGATCAGTCTTTGGGATCAGTGCCACCCGTCACTTTACCCGCATGACTTCATCTGTTCCTGACAATCTGACACCAGGTAGTGATGTAATGAAAAGATAAAAATAAAAGAAAGGGAGGGAGGGACGCCACATACGATCCATTTTCGCCCCCTTGTGAATAAACAGTCAGATATAGAAAAGGTGCTTTTTTGTCTCTGTGAAGGTCAGACGCTGAAGGATAACGTAACTGCAGGTGTGTCCCGCCTCCTCTCTGGCTGACAGCCTTTACGTAACCGCACGCATCAGGATGTTTCGCCACCCAATCACCGTCCATTTTTGGTTGTGCGGCAAGCGAACGCATTCCTGAATTAAAACACTGACACGCAGGGAGGGAGAGAGAGAAAGAAGACTGAGCGGAGAAAATTGAAAAAGCCTGTTTTGATTTTTATCTGATTTACCTGACAACTCTGTTTTAAGACGCAGTCACGCAGTTCACACCTGCTTCAACAGGCACTGGAGTTCTTCACAGTTTGTGGGCTTTGAATAAAACATTTTGATTGTTTTTCCTCGTGAACATGGTGAAATATTAAGGTGTTAACAGCAGCTACTTCCTGAAGATTTTGCAGGACCCCAAAAGTGGTGATGACGGATGGAGCTTCCCTTTTTTACCTGTTGCATCCTTGTTTTGTCGATTGTTCTATCATGCATAAATCAAAGAAAGGCTAGTTTTAGGCACCGGTGACATCTTTGAGTTTGGATTCGCAGCATTTGCTTCTTCAAAATCTAAGTTTTAACAATTAACTAAAGGACTCTAATCCCGTAACAGTTGCCATCCTAAATTGGCATCGATACAGTCGCATTTCTGGGACATTTGGCATTTCTCAGTATATTTAGCATCCCTCTCATGTGCTCAAAGTAACAAAAGCCCCCAGTATTTTCCCACCACATCAGCATGCATAATAGGGGTGCCACATGGGCAGCGATCAGAGATGGCATTACACACCCTCTCAGGCATTTCCTGCAGCGTTTCCTGCTCCCTTCATGACTTCATGTGCTAATGTCCATTAATCCTGGCAAACTCGACGGCTTTTTCTGTCGCAGCGTCTAATATCACAAAGGGCCTCTCTCTCTCTCTCTCTCTCTCTCTCTCTCTCTCTCGCTCTCTCTTTCTTTCCGTCTCACAGTCATCTCAGAATTGGTCTCCCAGTGTTTCACAGCCGATGGCAGAGATAAGAATTCTCCTCCTGTGTGTGTGTGTGTGTGTGTGTGTGTGTGTGTGTGTGTGTGTGTGTGTGTGTGTGTGTGTGTGTGTGT
>JASSRZ010000020.1:7076834-7089740 GCA_032164315.1 Malacoctenus gilli
GTGTGTGTGTGTGTGTGTGTGTGTGTGTGTGTGTGTGTGTGTGTGTGTGTGTGTGTGTGTGTGTGTGGTGTGTGTACAGATTGGCCCTGGGGAAAACAGTGTCTGGGAACTGTAAAAACTGATGCCATGCTGTCTTACCTAGGTGTCGAAAATGTCTGTAAGTAGTAATCAAACAGGAAGTACTGAAGTTTAAGATGTGGGGTCAGGAACTGAGCGCCGTGGTTGAGCCTGCAGCTTATTCTCACTGCTTTGTTGTGTCTGCACACCGGCTGAAAAGGTTTTTTGTGAGCCATTGTATATACGTGTCATCTAATCAAATCCATAATGAGTTTTATTATGACTGCCCTCATCTTTCTGTCACTGTATCTGTGGGAGGGAAAGAAAAAAACATAATTGAATCTATTTTTGGCTTCTCATCCGTCATACTGGCCTCTGACACTATAAACACCAGACATCATTTATCTAGTGTGGCGTGACTCAGATCGACAGCAGTCTTCGCCGCCGCCGCTCCTTCGCAGTCTGCTGCTGATAAGCTCCGGCTAAACCACCTCACGACACACACGGCGTTTCAGACTGAGCTGCAGAGAACTGCACGAATGCATCTTTTGGGGTTAGTGGAAAATCTTCGCACACATTCGGGTGTTTTTAATGTTTTTGAAAGGAAAAGTGATGCAAGACGCTATGTACGCATGTCATGAGACGTGCACAAACATTGTTAAATGCAGGAAATGTTTATCAGAGCGCCGGAACTCTGATAGTCATTTCGTGTCCCGCAGAATGGCCAGAATCGCCTGAGATAAAAGCCTGATTCGCACAACTCACAATTTCCATAGAATTCAGAGCGTCACGTGATACATCGGAGCCATAACAAGTCTCTAAAGTGTCCCCAAAAACACAGTTGGAAGTGTTCTGGTTGCTTTAATAGGTTAGCAGTCAAACTGATGAAAACACAAAAATCAGTTAGAACAAACGTTGCGAGTTAATAAAATTTAACGGCTGCCATCAGTTTAACTGCAGTTTTTTTCAGGCTATTCAAGAGGTGACCTTCACGAACACTCACCGGGGCTCGAAACTATTCGGACTATGGGACCTCAGCTTCACTGGAAGGGGTTCGGCGTGCCCCTGCATGCTCGGGAAAGAAAACTGTTATTAGCCGACAATAATTTCTCCCCCCTTCTGAAAGCGAGACCCTGACATGCTGAGTTGACAGCGACGCTACCAGACAGCGCTGGCATTGTTTGCCTTCTCTGCTGCTACCTGAGGGGGAAATCCTTATCACTCTCGGGATTTTAGTGGTTTCAGTTGACAATGAAGTCATCCCACTGTGAGAAAGATGATATTATATATAGAAAAGGCTCCAAGCTCGAGCTTTTCCCCCTGCGGGACGATCATTCAGACCATGACCTCATCGGCACAAAAGGTACAAATCAGCTTGTGAGGGAAAGATTGTTTTTTATCTCAATAATGTCCCGTAAATCACTGTGATTACGGTGACTCAAAGGGGAAGCAAAATCCACTATTTATATCGACTTAATTTACAAGAAAGTAAACAGGGAGGAGTGTGAGGGTGTGAGAAGCAGGAAATTGTCCCCAAGAGTTCTTCAACATGACCCAATATCAGTCCCTCCATCTCAGACGCGGCCCACCTCCTCACTGTGTTTTTTGTGGCCCAATAAAAGACCAAAGACAGAGGAGAGGACGAGGTTTCAAGTTGCTTGACATTCAGTTTCCATTCAGGGAGGTTGAGAAGTGATTTACTGCCCTGCATAATGTCAAGTGAAGGCCAGTAAATGGATTGCAGATTTGGAATTAAACAAGTTGATCAAATTCAAGTTCAAGTTTTGCAAAAATGTCCCCAATTTTCTTTTTTTTTTATTAAAAAAAATTGAATTTATACTATAAAGTGTTATAAAACTGTTTGTTTTACTCTTGTTCGTGTTCTCAGAAAAACTTGAATTGATATTTTTTAAAATTGCAAAAATTTCCCCGAGTTGCTAATTTACGCACTCTTCAGGTGCGACGTGAAGTGACGTCAGAGAAAAGCTGCGCTAGGCCGTTGACGCCGAGAAAACGACGAAACGCCGGTCTTGACGTGATACCAGTAAATGGCGCAGTTATTTTAGGACCGTTTGATTGTTTTACTCAAGAAGGACTGAATTTCTTTGGTTGCTGCGGAGGGACAAAGGTGTTTTTTTATCCGAAACGTCGAAGGCAAACGGTGAGTGAAAAGTGTGAAATTGCGCTTCTCGTGCGTCGAGAAAGAAACGCGGTTGGACCAAGAGGCGTCGAGGCGTTCCTGTTCCCAGAAAACAGGTGTGCTGAGCAGGTACAGTGCGATGTCAGGCGGCCCGCAGGTCAGGCGGCGACAACCGAGAGAAATGCTGACAGACGGACGCTGATGGGAGATAATGGAGAAATTGATGGCGGAGCAGGTTGCACAAGGATGAGGACCAAGGGGGCTCCCTTATCAGATGGTTGTGTGTGTGTGTGTGTGTGTGTGTGTGTGTGTGTGTGTGTGTGTGTGTGTGTGTGTGTGTGTGATGGACAGAAAGTAAATGAAGTTTCTTTCTATGGACTCCTGGTCCCATGATGGCACATGATTAACTCTGACTTCGACCTCTTTGGAAGCACGCTTACATAACTGAAACATCATCTTGTCTCCTGGAAGATTGATGCAGCTCCCTGGATCCCAGTGTGTCAGTGGAGCCGCTGTCAATTCACCCACTTCTTGTTTGTTAGCGTTTTTGTAATGAAGCGGTCCAGAGCGGAGGCTCACATGTAATAGCAGCAGATGGATGCTGGAAGCGGGACCGCTGCCGTTCTTGCGGTGACAGGTGACTTTCACACTGAGTCACTTCACATCCTCAGAAGTGGCGTTTTGAAGCTGTGCATCACATATTAAGGGGTTTGATTTACAAGGCCACGTTGCCAGATTTGACAACCTGTTGCCGCAGAGCCAGAATAGGAGTTTGGAGGAGAAACGCGGCGTCGCTGTTGGCTGCGCGCGGCGGATACTTCGGCCTCCGTCACAGTTGGAGAGGCCTGGCAGGTGCTGCGCTATTCTAAATCCCGTGAGAAAGTAACCTGAGCCGCGATGACCTTCGTACCTCCACCCCTCAGTGTGCCACCGTGTAATGTTAAACTGGGGACAGATCCGAGCCGGGTCCCCCCCCTCATGTCCTGTCAGAGGTTTGGTCCTCGGTGATTCACCGTCTTCCTCCGCTTGTCTCCTGCTGACACCGTGACCTTGGGATTACACGGACCAAGCTGCTGCACGGAGGGACTTTTTCTTCTTTCGTGCGACTCTGGGGAGGAAAATGTTGCCCGTGTTTAATTACTGACTCGGGAAATTACGAGTGAAGATTTACGAGGGCATTTTGTGATTACGTTTTGATACGCAGACACTTGAAAAAACCCAAATCTCACCTGTTGTGCATCCATTCAGATTCCTTTTAATTAACTCTACATATGAAGCATTTTACTGTTTTAAAGACGCAAAATTAAAGTGCACATATAGTAAAAACAGAACAATAATCAGACTAGAATGATGATACTTTAAGTGTCGTAAATGTTTGTCACGTGGAGACGCAGGAGCACCCGCTGTTGCAGGTCCGGTCTGAAATGAGTTTCCGCTCTCTTTTACTTGGGACTTCTCAGACAGATGGCTCCACAGGATGTCTTCTTTATCGTATCGCCTTTCTCTCCGCCAAAGATTGTCCTAAATCACTCCACAGCCTTCCCCGTTTACACAGCGGTCCAGGCGGAGCATGCTTCTGTTTGTGCAGTTTTTACTGCTGGTGATGTGTTATTGGGGAAAAAACCAGCTGACCATATGTGCATCTTGTTGTTTATGTCTGTGTCAGAGGACAAAATACCTTTCTGCTTTATACCTGCTCTAACTCTGCACTTTTTTCTTCGCTTAGCCTCAAATGCTGCTGGAGGAAAAAGGCCCAACTGTACTTTTCAAAGCAAGCTGGACCCTTATTTGATTACAGCACCTTTTGTCAGACTTGTACTGTAACAGCTCACTTGTAGTCAATAAGAACATTGTAAATAATGTGTCTTATTTTTGGAAGCAAAGAGGAAACGACTTGGCGTTCCCATATCTTCCCTTTTGTTTCGTTTCAGATTATCGAGGCAAATTTTAGAGCTGAATCTTCCTTTTTTTTTTAATCACAGGATATCATTGTTAGTATTTAGAATTCCTTCCTGGTAAATCGTCCCCGTCAGGAGATTTGATATCCTCTGTTCTGCCGCAGGCCGGAGCCGGGAGGGGACAGCGGGCCTTTGTGTCGAAGGGGTCGTGATCTTTCACCTGCTGCTGGCTGCCTTCCCCGCAGAGAGGTCACATTTAGGAACTCAGGCGTGAAGGAGTTGACAAGAGAGGGAGGAGCAGAGGATGATGGCGAGGATGGGTGGAGGGGGGGGGAGGAGTTGCTAATCTTTCAAAATCGAAGCCAATTTACTTATCGGCAGTGCTGCATGCAAAACCTGAGCTATCGCTCCTCTGTGTTACATTTCCTGCTTCCATCATCTTGCCGCTTTGTCCCCGTCAGACACAAAGATCCTCAGCTGCACAGCGGAGTGACCTTTCTAACTTGTCGTACAGGAAAAGGAAGAGAGCTGTGCTAACAAGCATCCAGCTTTAAATTTAGCCTCCAAGTGGTTGCGTTGAGGCTGTGAAACCTCCGCAAGACTTTCCAAGCAAATTTCGTTGACCTTTAGTGACAGATGAATGATGCTTTGGCTCCCACTCGAAGAAAATCTTTTCATTTCTTGGTGTTTTTTAAGGCAAGTAGTGCTGCCTTCGTCGGTGATTAAAAGACCCGTAATTTTCTCACTCCCTGCCGTGAGTGGCGATGCAAACAATGCAGCTCCTGGCCTGGACTGACATGCAAAGCACTCCCCTTTCACATGCAAAGGTGTGTGGCAGCACAGCAGGTGCTGACTGGCACGGACAGCATGGTGCTCATTATAAAAACCATCAGGAGCGAGGCGCACAGATTTCAGTCGGTGCGTGTTGGCTGGTTTGGGTTTTGATTATCTAATGCAGTGTTTGTGTGTTTTAAAAAGTGTCATCCTGCTGCTTTGATGGCGGGCGTTTGTCTTGGCTGCTTCCTGTTATAAAGTTCCCGAATCGTCCGTCATTGTGTGCACATGTGTGTTGCGCCGTGTCTGAGCACAAAAGGCTGATGGATATCGCCATGTGTTTCCTGTTAGACTCAGGTGTGTGTGTGTGTGTGTGTGTGTTTGCGTGCTTGTGGTTGCTGCTGCGCCTTCACACACAGGCCGAGTTTCGATGGGCCAAACTGGGGCAGCAGTCAGACGTGCAGAGACCTGCTTTGTGCTGAGCAGGGATATTTTTGGACTGTTGTGTTGCTGTGAGACGAGCTGCCAGAGAAACTTCCTTTTCAAAACCAAATGGTTTCTTTCTCTCTGATTTTTTTCTTTTAAATCCAGCTGAGGGTGGCGGGATTATCTGCTCACCAGCAGGCTTTTAAACTTCTTTTCTTATCCTAATTTGCGTGAAGCGCATGCCGACAGTTGATGGAACCACCAGGTGTTTGTGCGCAACACCTGCAGGAAAATGGATCGCCGCACACTTGAGATCCGACGATGAAAAATGGTCCAGAAGTGAGAAGGACTCTGTCCTCTGTCAAGGCTGCTTCCAGATATAGGCCTGACCCTTTACTTCCCATGTACCTGCTAAATACAGATAACCTACATAGAAAAACCTGAGCTGGATCTGTATAAAAAGGAGACCTGTATGCGTACAAATACACACAGGGTTACAGGATACACATGAAGTATCTGAAGCTTCTCAAGAGATGCTGAGGACTCCCTCTTCAATTAGAGCTCTGCCCATTACAGTGAAGCCAAACACTGGTGGAAATGGATGCTCTTAACAGAAGCCTATGGGAAGACTTCAAAATAAAAGCACAGGCCAGTTTCACTCTTGATGTGTGATTCAATTTTTGACATCTTCCAAACAGGCAAAGCCTCCCTCAGTTTCATTCACTTGTCACAGAACTAAACAAAACATCTTGCCTGCTGACGCTACAGGTGTTTGATGAATTGTGTTGCAGCATATCACTGCGCTCGGTCACACCTCAGTCCTTGCATCACATGACACAGCGCAGCGTCTATATTTGCTTGCAGTAAAAAGACATTCCTGGAGACATACCTATAGGCTGCGATTTAAGTGCATGTGTCTGCTTGAGCTTCTTTTTTCTCCCCCTGTCTTTCTATACTACAAACCGCTCGTTAAAGTACTTTGGAGATCTGCTGTGAAAACATGTTCCACCTAATTACAAGGTTTGTGACGGAGTCGAAGGGGGGAAAGTTTGGCCTACTGACATTAACATTCGGTGTCGGGTACACTTGGTAACCCGAGGAAAAATCTTTTAATGTCTGCCTTCAGCACTGCTCCCGAGAGTTACTCTCGAGAGGAAGATTACCAGGAATGTTGTTACACGTGTAGTTGGAGGGCAGATATCTGTGTTTTACATTGCGTGTCAATGCTGATTATGTCACTCTGAAATAACCTTTATTTATATCCTCTGCGTGTCCAAATATCTATCATTGTAGTCAAGGGAAAGCTAAAGATTTTTATTAAAAGTGAGATTTTAGAGTTTGTACAACAATAGAAAGATTAAGGAAGGTCTTTTATGGGCATGTTTTGGTCCAAAAGGAAATTATGAGTCAACATGCAGTTCTCAAAGGACTTAAGAACAGAAATGAATGAAAGTTAACTGTAGTTATTGTGCTTTTTTGCTGCTGTTGTTTTGTCTAGACTGTTGTGATTTCAAGATAATTGACACTTGAAAGAACATGTAGATGAAGTTGCATGCTCAGAAACTCCCATCTGTGCATGTTGTAAACATAAGACAAGTTAGTTTCTGATCACTTCCTGGTTGCAACATGTCTGTTTGTGTTTGCAGCCTCAGCTTGGCCCATGCACTTGTCCGTCGTGGCATGCGGCACCCTGCAGGTAGTGGTCGCGTGATCTGAAGGCTAAAAGGTTAGAGGTCAGGGGCAGGGTGAGACTGAAATACCCCCCCAGCTCTGAATGCAGTGGGCTAAATCCAGATTCTATGAGAGGAATCCTCAACGTAGTGTCTATATATGGGAATGGAGCTGCGCTGATGTGCTGACTTATTGGACAGAGGCTGGTGATGCCATGATGGCCCGGTCGGGGGTATAAAGATTTAAGGCTGGGTTCAGTCCTTATCTGTGACCTCGTTTGCTCCTCGTGTATCATCTCAGCGAGTTAATTGTGCCTATAATAAAGGCGGCGAATGGTGGCACTTTGTCCTTTGTACAAGGTTTATTGTATTCATTTATAACAATGCGGACATTATGTCATAATCGTGAAAAAGATCAACATGTTATATAACGTTTTTTGGGAGAGTTTCTGAAAATACTTCTCAAAAAAATACTGAAAGAATAAACTCGTTTATTGAGGTTTTCTAGGTTTATTTTTTATTGTAACTATGTGAATATTTTATAACGTTACAAGCTGTTGGCGAGCATGAAGCCAAGTTCTCATGCTCCACATTGAAAACAGATCCTCACGAGGCTTCCTCCTCTCACTTCATCATGTTCATCTGTAAACCGGTCGTGTAACGATGCATCGGATGTTTCCCGCTGCGGCTGACAGACACAGAGAAGAAGAAGAAGAGGAGGGAGTGACCCCCCTCCGATGGGTCAGGGGTCACCGGCCCACCAAACCCAGAGAAAGGCCCCCGCGACAGCCTCTGTTATGCTAGTTGTGCAGATTCTTGGCAGAGTTTGGCAACTGTTTTGGGAAAATACTTCTCCATTAATCTTGTGGTGGACGAATAACTCGCATCGTTTTATTTGAATACCCAGCAAAGCCTCAACGGGAAAGTCGTTGACTAGATTTTGCATTTACAGAAAAGCTGGAAGTAAACGGACGTTATTTACGACAACCCTTTGTTCGATATGTGAACAACTAACGGCTGTTTTTTCTTCTCTTCCTCTCACATGTGCTTGTGTTTTCAGTTCTGTGCGTGATCAAGCTTTAATATTATGAAGTTATGAATTCCCCAAACTCGCCGGTGTCGAGCGGAGAGCCGTCACTGTTTCACCTCTGAAGCCAGATGCCATCAGGTACGAATTAAAGAGATTGCAATCCGATGACGAAAGATCAAACCGTGCAGGTGCAAAAGTCGGGCGTTGACACAATGTGGACTCTGTTTTGACGAATTGACGACTGGTTTTGGCTCATGATGCACATCGTTAAGACAAGCTGACGACTTTTGGCTTTGGCCTGTCCAGGAATAATGATTTGATTGACCGAACGGCATCGGATTGAATCGATTAGTCACCCATCTGTTGTTTATCGAGTTCCTCGTGACACAGTTGGTTGAGACCGGCGACTTTTTTGGCTCCTGTTTTTTTTATTCGTTGATATCGGTACTTCCCGTTTTTCTCCTGCCTAAATGTTTCTACTCAACATCTGCCGAATAACGAGGCCTCCAAAAAAACTCCTCGGTCAAACCAGAATGTGAATGTGTGCCATTGTTGGCCCGCTCCCTCCCCCGTCACCAGTGTACTCCCCAAGGCCCCCTCTATGTGGCTGCCTTCTTTCCTTTCTGATTTTGTTATGTCTGCAGTAAACCACCCCCCCCTCCCCAAATGCCCTGCACTATTTCAGGCTCCATTCATTTTCATGTACATGGGAACGAAGATCAGAAATGTTTGGTAGCAGTGTGAAAAAGGGCAAACTTCCACAGAGTTTATGATAAATTAGGGAATATACAACATACTTTGTTTGACCAGATTGGTCCTGAATAAATAGTTTGGGGTCATAAGTCACAAACCTGCGTCTTTTTCTTTGCCGACCAGACTTAGCAGCTGTATTTGGACGTCGCCACGGGCTGTACCACTTCAAACATCATGTGTACGAGCTGCGGGTCAAACCAAGTGTCCATAAAAACCCTATTTGAAGTGGGCCTTGTCACCTACTTTCCTCACATACTTGTACTTCATTAGCCCGTCTCCAAGAAAGCACCCAGGTAACGGCAACCTTTCATTCTCGCACTGCAAAATTTACGAGTGCCGTGGAAAGAACAGGTGATTTTTACGACTTGTTGATATGCAGGGCGGTAAAATAATAAACGTGATGTAGTAAATTTATGAGATAATCTGTTCCCGAAAATCACTTCTGAGGAATGACGTGATTCTCGGCAAGCTAAACCCCCCCCCCCCCTTCAGTAATCATGCCATAATAAACCTCAGTCAGAGGTTAAAGTCTGGGCTGTTGAGCTGCTGCAAACGCACACAAACACACACCTGGTTAGTTTCCCTCTCTGGAGTTGTCATCTCTATGGCGGTGTTTAGCAGATCTGTCAACACTCTGCGAGTTCAACCACCAAGTGACACGATCCCAGAGCCAGAGGTACAGGAGTGTGTGTGTGAGTGTATGTGAAGTGGAATGAATTTAGGCCGCCGTGCATGTGTTGGGATGGATGCCGGCCCTTTCATGCTGCTTCAATATTCTGGGGAGGACAGTGCCGCTATACATTCACTCTTTGTGTACGCGTCAATTTGTGTGCGTCTGAAGAGAGCTGAGGGGAGGCCGTGAAGTGGAGTCCGGGTGGGTTGGTGGGGGGGGGCTTACCCTAACGATAGCATGCTGAACAGGCTGCAAACATAAAAGTAATTTATTTCACTGACAGAGAAAAGAGAGCGCCCCCCCCTTCTCCCCTTCTTCCCCTCCCCTCTCTCACCCCTTCTTCCAGCTTTCTTTTTCTCCTGCGCTTCCCCCCCTTCATCCAGCTCTCCCACTCAGCAGCTGTTCCTCTCACTTTCCACCCTCCCTCCTGACCACCCTCCGCTCTTGCATGCTCATACACCCTGCCCCCCCCCCCACCTCCTCGCCCTCCCTCTCCAGCCGCAGTGTGATGGCTTTGTTTTATTGTTGTGCAGCGTTTGGCAGGGGAAACCCCCGTCTGGAGTGGGACCCCTGCCCCACTCCCCGTGAGCGCTGGGGTGGAGCGCTGTGGATGCCCAGATAAGCAGAGGATTAGACGACCCCGTTGGGACGTTTGCTCTCGAAATGGTCTTTTTGATGATTTTTAGACGGTTCGCTTTGGCTCTGGCTTCTGTAACACCTGTTTCTGACGTGAAGTTTTAAAGATCGTGCAGTCATGTCAGTTTCTGCTGTTTGTTTTTGAAAGATAAAACCCAAATTTATTGTGGAAAACGTCATGATTTGAGGCTTTCCTGGCACTTCTTTATCACCCTTTTCCTAAGAGCTAAGGAGTTGCTTTGTATATTTGCTCGAAATGAAAAAAAGCATCCCTCCCCGCATCGAAGGTCTGTTTGGTTTACAAAAAAACACGTATCAAGTGTCCGCTCTTGGGCTTCAAGATCCGTGATGTAGTTTCCATAAAAAAAATCCCCCAGTCGAGGGCAGGAAACAAACAACATTTATTTGCAGTGTTGACAAACGACTGTTTCCTGTACGGGGGAGAAAATTATGTAGGAGCAGCCGAAAAAAGAGGAGCAGCTCCTGTTCCTGCTGTGCCAGCCAAAATGTACTGCGCCCTTATGAAAACATGAAGGATGTGTGTGTTTATCCTCTAACCCCCAATCAGCATGACTGTGGTCCTAAGGGACATAGGAAGAGCCCCGGGGTGTATTTGTGTGCATGCGCGTTGATTAGAGGGAATGTTTGTTACACCGAGTTCTGGCTTCTGATATGGATCTATATGGCTGTCGTGTTGTTGTGCTCCAGATTTGGACCATGTAAATGCCAGTTTTCTCCTTACAAGACGTCATACATGCATGTTTTAAAGTTTTTTGGGGGGTTTATTTGCAGTTTTGTCCTTTTTCCTTCACATTTACAAGATTAATTCAAACTAAGTACTCAAATTCCTGCTTAGGTAACTTGTAGAATGTGTGAACTACCTTCGACTGCAGGCTCCCGCTGTTTCACTGCATACCTGGATCGGATTCACGGATGTCTGTGGTTGGATGGCTGGTTAGCGGTCTGGAAAAGGAACCCGTACTGGTTTCCGGCGCCCCGGCCCCGTCCCACCACTGTACCCCTGCGGCTTGCCGAGGAGATAATGATCCGAGCTGTGTTCCCTGAAGACAACATTACAAGCTTAAAGGAAATTACTCGCTTAAAGAGACGGAGTAGGTTTTTTAGAGTGTTCGCATGTGTACAGCTCAGTTTAAGAGCTCCTTTGTCAGTTTTTCAACCAAGTCCTAAAAGATCTGCGTCATGAATGGACGTGCTGTTGTTGTTATAAACGTCTCCGTGTGCACACGTGAGGCGCCGCTCGAGTCCTCAGCCGCCGCTGTGAGCGGACAGCCTCTGGGCCCGGGGAGGTTATGAGCTGTCCGGTGGGCTTTTAAAGCCCCTGACTGACTTCCTGTTGTATTAAAGCTGACATGAAACAGACACTCTGTAATGAGCTGTCATCTCCAGCACGGAGCCAAATGTCCAACTGTGCCAGTAGGACTCACAGGCTGCGCTGGCCGGCTGTATGCAGGCATGTGTGAATCAGTCGGACGTGCGAGTGCGGCACTTTGAGTGTCTGTTGGCATGTGAGCTTTTGTGTATTTCCTGCGTGCTTGTGTGTGTGTGTGTGGTGCAGAAATGTCTGCCTGGTGTAACAGGTGGCATCAGCTTCTGGAGTTTGTCACTCGAATGCAGAACAAAAGTCGTCAATATTTCTGAATGCTGCCCTGTGTCTGGCTGCTGGCTCACCCCTTTGTACTGCAGGCTTGTGTGACTGTGTGCGAGAGAGAGAGTGTGTGTGTGTGTGTGTGTGTGTGTGTGGTCAGCTACATATATGGACTGCCCATTGTGCCCTTGGACCTCAGCAGATGTGGCCTGAACAATGAGCTGGGTAAATAAAAGGAAGTGGTGTATAAATAGCCTCTTACGTCTGCATGAGTGGAGATCGTGTGTGTGTGTGTCGTACTTCAGGAAGTTGCACTGTATTCAGCCTTTTAATGGTGCAGTTTGCCCGACGATCACCAGTGTCAAATCCCAACATGCCGAAACATCGAATCACTTTAGTTTCCCCTCTCTGTCATGATTATTTGTGTTTCACGGCTTCTCACCGATCCATCGCGTCAGTTTTCAGTTTAAAAAACAAAAAAAGTTTTCAGGCCCTCCTCGGGCACCTGCAGGCGGCTCTTAATGAGCTGTGAAGTTCGGTTTGAAGCCCGTGTCTACATCACATCCCGGTGATAAGTGCTCATGGGGACCGCGGCTAAAAATAAAGGCGCCTCCTCCCGCCTCCATCCCACTCGCTCTCCTTTGGCGGCTCTCTTGTATCCAGGCCACATATAGACCAGTGACACAGGTCATCTCACTCGTGTTCGGACAACTTTTGTTTCCTCACTGAGTCGTTTTTTTTTGTCTTCTCCCACGGCTGTTTTGTGAGGATTAGCTTAGACGGCAGTTTGTAGACTCGACAATGATGCAGGTAAATTATGCAAAGTGACATAAAGCTTTGGAAAATTTAGAAAATTTGCATAAAATAAAATTAACTGCAGCATCTTTGAAACTCAGAGAAATGTGTAGCTTCATATCTTCAATTTCAAGAAAAAGCTAAATTGTATAAGATTTTTTTTATACATTCTCCTCAGAAAAAATCTGGAATTTTGTGAGGTAAAATATATTTTTTAGAAAAAATATAAAATTAAAGAAAAAATGACAATAAAGTCCAACATAAAAAAGGATAAAATAGAAATAAATGCAGGACAAAATCAGAAGAAAAAAATGTCTCTTTCTCTCCGTCTCTTTCGCGTCCTAGATCCTCAGTTCTGTTACAGCTCCAGAGGGACGTGTGTGTGTGTGTGTGTGTGTGTGTGTGTGTGTGTGTGTGTGTGTGTGTGTGTGTGTGTGTGTGTGTGTGT
>JASSRZ010000020.1:7101549-7117123 GCA_032164315.1 Malacoctenus gilli
TGTGTGTGTGTGTGTGTGTGTGTGTGTGTGTGTGTGTGTGTGTGTGTGTGTGTGTGTGTGTGTGTGTGTGAAGGTGGCATGGGGGGTATGTGGCAGGTGGGCAGTTTGGAGTCATAGCTGTGGTTCAGGGGCTTCGTGGGTCAGCGGAGACTCGGGCCATTAGAGAGAGGGGTCGTGCTTCTTGGGGTCCCGTGTGAGTGAGTGGTCCAGGGGGTCTCTATTATTGCATCGGTCAGGAGTAGGGAGGAGGGGGGGCTTTAGTGAGACCCCATGCTGCTGGGACTGGGCCCATGTCTTTAAAGAGGAACAACAAATAGCCGACACATTTGCTCCAGCGCGTGAGACTGAGGGTCCATTGTTTCACGTGTGCTGTCCTGATGTGACATATGAACGTTGTTGAATTCTAGTTTTTTACGCACACAGACCTCAGATCAGCATTGTTTAATCTGACCCATGAAGAGACGAAAAACACTTAATTGTAGCATATAAACTTAGGAGTATCAAGCCTAACATTGATGGAAAATCTTGACTTTTGGAGAGTAAAACTTGCCTTCAGGAGATAAAGTTAACACAGCCAGTGGTTTTCGCGAATAAATGAGTGACATGAGGATAAATAGTTACTCATTAAAGCTGAGTAATCACATGGGCAGCAAGGAAATTACCAACATGTGTTGCAGGTAATCTAAACCTCTCAGAATGGGACTTTTCCCTCCTTGTTTGAACAGATTAAGAATCAATATTCTCAGAATAAAAAGGTCACATTCAACCAACCATAGCGCAATAAAAGGACGTAAAAAAACCCCTGCCGTGGTTTGGATTTAACACCGTAAAAAAGTGACGACTCGGCTTTTAGTTCAGTGACTCGGTTTTCATGACGGCACTCGCGTGAATCTGGAACTTCTCCTCGTCTGGATTATAACTTGGCTAAATTTAGCTCGTCTCTTAAAAGCTTTTGTTTGGTACAAACAGAGCTCCTAACGGCGTCGTGTCTCATAAAACTGCAGCACCTATTAGTGGCGAACTCAGAAAGACGTTAAGTTGAAATAAAAGCAGTTTCTGTGCATCGTTCGAACTCCTGTAACGAATCAAACTGTAGAAATGCACTAAAATGAACAAAGGAAGACCTACAACAGCATATTGTTCCTAATTGAATCCCCTCCAGCTCTGACAAAGACCCTGTAGAGTCCAGTCTTTTGGACTTGGGAGACAGAAGAGTTCAGAAAACTCAATAAAGAGTTTTGAAACTTGTCAAAACCGAAGTTTTAATCCTAGAAGAACTTGTAAACGTTGTCTTTTCATGCCTTTTTACACGGATGTCCCCGCGTTTTTCTTCCAGGGTCGATTTGAATCACTCTCCTTTTTTCTGTGATTTTGCATAGCGTTTCTTTTTCCCTTGCATGTCCAGTCTTCCTCTAATCTGGGACACAATGAGCTGTGCAGTGTCTCACGGTGGACGAGGAGCTTTTGTCTGGGCTGGCTCGCCGCCTATTGATCAGCCGTAACCCCCCACCCCCCCCTCGCTGGCTTGTAAAGTGTGCGAAATGTGTGTGATCTCTGGAGCCGTGCGCTACCAGCAGCGGTTCAGCTGCCTGCTGAGCGTGCAGCAGACGCTCGCGCACACAAAAGGTGTCTCCGGCTCAGTGAAACGTCCCAGACTGAGGCCCAAAAAAAAACCCTGTGGATTTCTGGGATAGAGAAGTAAAGGAGAAGAAGGGAGTGAAGCAGGAAAAGATGAAATAGGAAGAAGGAGGAAGAAAAAAGAGACGAGGGACTTAATGTGGGACTTGGAGCTCCTTGTAATTTGCTGCTGGAGAGAGGGAGGAGGAGTCAGGGGGAGGGGAATGCTCCGCAGGGAGGGAGCAGGACAGAGCAGAGGCCATTCAGTCTGACACACACACACTCTCGTGCAAACACACACATGAACACTTATAGACACACACACACACATGCTCGGGGTGTATGCGTTGCCTCGGGAGCGGCGGTGGGCGAGCGAGGCAGACGGAGGGGATCCTCGGCAAACTGAACTCAGAGAGAAGATCAAGCAGAGCAGAGTGATCAGAGCCTCTGCGGGATCTCCCTCCCCCCCCCGCCACCCTCACCCACACCCCACCCGTGTGTTTTGAAGGGGCAGGCTGCACGTTAGCTCCCAGGAGAAAGGATTCACCATGACGGGGAGACTCTGAGGAGGACGTTTTCCAGACTTTTTCTGGGAGTCTGCCTGGATTACTCTGGATATGTGATCCCTCTGTGGAAGTCGCTGCTGCGCTCCAAACCTGCTCGTCACTTTTTAGTAAAAAAAAACCCTCTTATACTGACACCTGTGTTGAAGGGGAGCTCAGCTGCAATGCCTACTGGTGAGAAAAAACGACTACTACTCAGTTTTTCTCAATTATGAGAATCGATGCTTTATACAGGTACAAATTTTAGACATTTCTGATGGATTTTTGTGATTTGTTGAAGGTGTTTTTTGCAAATTTAAAGTGCTGCACAGCACATCAAAGGTGCAAAACGTTTATTCATGTGAGGGAACATCTGTCTTCTCGTAATTCTTGCAGATAAACCTTTGCTGGAAACTGTTTTGGATGTTTAGTCAGTCTAAAAAGTCTTTTTCTTGAAGTGGCGACTGGTCAAACATTAGACGGCAAGTTTTGCCCGCTCGTCTCTCTGATGTCCGCTTGTTTACCTCGTTGACTCTCTTGGTCGGTGCGTGCGATGTTGTTTTTTCTCAGCCGGCGGCGTCGCGTGAAGTGCCTCTGCCGCGTCCGTCTCTCGGCAGCGCCGTTGTATGAACAGCGACGCTCTGCTTGTTTTCTCACCCCGGCGGCTGAATGGGGCGTGTTTGCTTTCTCGCGGGATGAATTCCCGGTGATGCTGAGTTGATGTTGCGCTCTGCGGTGGACATAAATCTCGCAGTGTCGGCAGTTTTTGGATAGTTAAGGACTTGTTATGAATGCAGGTGATTCACACAACTTTAACTCGCTTTCAATGAACTTCTGGGACTTAATCGAAGCTTTTTAAACCCAGTTTTTCTTCCCTTTATGTACGATTTCTGCATTTTCCCATTGCTTCTCTGTTCTTTTCACTTGTGTCTCAATAAGCTCAGACTTGTGTCAGTTTCCTCTGTCTGGGGGTCCGTTTGACTGATTGGTGGGATGCCATTCGGCAGGCTGTGACCCAAATTAGAGCCTTGAGGGCAGCAGCAGTTGGGGGGGGCGGGGGTGGCCAGCCACAGATGGGGGTGGGAGAGAGCGAGCGAAGGCGAGAAGAAGGGGGGAATAATTACTGTTTAGCGCAAACTCCTTGGTTTTGAGGTGCAGTAGACAATGGAGCCCCTCCGCCTCCCTCCTCCCACCCGGCTTGTCCAGTCCTACCGCAGGACATCTGCCCCCCCCCCGCTCACCAACCCCCCACCTCATCCCAAGTACTTGTCTGCAAGGAACCGCAGCTCCAATGGACTCTGAAGGCATAAATAAAGGGTTGGGGGAGCTCCTTTTGTAGCCACTTAAACATTTCCAAAAGGTTTTACTCTGTCTTTTTCCGAGCTCATACTTCAGCATCTTTGTGCGGCTAAAGTTGAGAGACATAAATCTGCTCCAGTGGTGAGGTTTTTTTTATTTTCTCTCCTCCAGGCAGGTCAGAGAACGAGGCCAGTGTGTCACACTCTGCGCTGGGGCCAAGGGTGTGTTCAGGATGGGTCGCGCGGGAGCGAAACTGCGTGTGTGGCTGAAAATAGGGACGGTTCACATGCGTCTCCCACCGCTTCACACCCGGCCTGTCGGCTACAAGCATGCTGCGCATTCCTCACCCTTGTCCACTGCGTCAATGACAAACTCTGCCACAGATTTCTGACTGTACTTTAGATTTACGACCAGCACCTGAAGATAAGAGGCGTCGCGGCTTGTC
This sequence comes from Malacoctenus gilli, assembly GCA_032164315.1. Taxonomy (NCBI): domain Eukaryota; kingdom Metazoa; phylum Chordata; class Actinopteri; order Blenniiformes; family Labrisomidae; genus Malacoctenus; species Malacoctenus gilli. Next base: position 7,105,453 of record JASSRZ010000020.1, read on the forward strand.
CGCGTGGTGGAGAGTTTGACTTTATTATGCTAAAGAAGCCATTTGTTGGTGATTAGCCTGCCAGCTGTGCGTGTTTACTTTAACCACGTTTTGTGAGGCAGTGAAAGCCAACAGTCTATAAAGTCACACCGTGAGCTCAGGCTGTGGCGAGATCGCAGGAACACCGCATCAGTCGCTTCTCCTCCACGCGTTGTGTCCACGGCCTCCGCTGCCGCTCCTGACCGGCCCCCTTGTTCACCGCGCCTCCTGTGAAATCCAGAGTGACACTCGGAGGTCCTTAGCGTCACTTGAGATCAGGCCTATATCTCTATCAGAAAAAGAGACTGACCCCGAAGTGGACAAGAGTCTGAGACAGCGAGGACGGGGGCCTGTGGGACACTAAAGTGTTGCTTGAGTTTTTGGCCGGACACTGAAGGTGTGAACTTTGAGAGAAAGTCAGATGTAAATAACAACAAAAGGGGAGATTTCAAAATGAGATGGAGCGAGTTGAAAAAGTGAAAAAAAGAAGGCAGGGAGTGGGTGGTGTTTGACCCTTGGCCCCTCTTCTCATCTTTTCTTCCTACTTTCATTCCTCTGGGATCTCTCCTCCTCATTTCTCACTCTCTCGCTGACACTCGCGTCCCTCCGAGCTGAAAGCCTTTTGCAAAAGATGCCGCCGGAGCGAGGACAAAGACGAGCGCGGCTGTAAGTCACCGGCGAGCTCTCGCGTCCGTCCCGCACTGGGATGGGGAAACAATGCATTCCCGCTGATGTCACCCCCTTCGCTTCAAAACACACCCTGGTTTGGGTTACACTCTCGGGGGCTCCTGGGTGCCAGGAGGACTGCAGAGTCAGCAGCAGGCCGCAGGCACCGAAACGAGTCGCCATCTGCTCCGCGCGTCGCCGGATAAACAAGTAAACAAGCGGCTTTGATTCGGGAATCTGTGACCTGAGTGGAAGTGCGTGGTCCAGCTCTGAAACGCTGGAAATTAATGGTGCAGAAAAGCGGGCTGCATTCAACAATAATCAACGCTTTGAGTGTATGCAAGCGCTGTACAGCGAGCATTATGAACACGTGCAATCCCAATGCTAATGTGAGACCCGGTGGTCCGACCATATGCTGTGTACAGGCTGGTCAGTGTGTATTTTTACATAGTAAAGTATATGCCTGCAGAGGAATGGTCTGAGCCCAAAGGAATGTCCTGTGGAGCTCGTACACACACAGGGATCTTGGCAGGGACGCGTTGGCCAAATGTATGTTTATGAGTGTTGGATGTATAATAGGAGGAGGAGGAGGGAGGAGAAGAATGACAGGAAGGGAGGAAGAAAATGGCCGGAAATAAGTCAGTGGCAGGAACATTGTGAAAATTCGATGGAATTGGCATTTTGAAAGAGAAGCCAGTAAAAAACGGAGAATGGGCAAGGAAACGGACAGAAGAAAAAACGGAGGAAAAGCGACATTTTTTTCTGCACCTGTTCTCACAATAACATCGGATCATCACTTCTGTGTCACTTCATCCACCTTTGTCTTCTTTCCTCACACCAGACAGTGTCGACTTGGAGCTTTTTTCCTGTCTTTGTGGTCAAAAACACTCATTTTATTCACCCGGATGTTTGAAAGTATCCAGCTCGCTTCACCTTGATCACAAAACGACTTTATTTACTTTCAGTGTCACAGAGTTTGTAGCAAATCTGTCCTCTTTTTTTCTGGCCACTCATTTGAAATCTCTCCTTCATTTCCTCCCTTGCACGCCACAGTCCTCCTCTCTCTTTTAGAAAGCATAAAAAATGGCCTTTTTTGAACTTCAAGCCAAATCTAATATGAGCATTTCGGGTTAACCGACGCAAGTGGGTATTTTCCAGGCTTTTTTCAGGATGAAATCCCCCTTTCTGATATTCTCAGCACGGCGTTCCGCTGCAGAGGGATCCTCCCTGGATGTCGCGTGACGGCTCCGTCCTCCACAGCGTTGGTTTGTGACCAGTGCTGAGGGACGCTACTCAGCCGAAAATAAACAGGGGGATTGCTTAGCAGCAGGGCGCCATCCCACGACTGCACGCGACTTCATACTTTGAAATATCTCGAGCAAGTTTAAGGTTCGAAACGTCCGAGTGAGACTCTCGCACGTCCATTACGGGGCACTCACGGAGCTGTTTGAGCTACTTGTGAGGGTCAGTGAGGGCCGTAAAGAGGCGAGGGGAGGGGGGGGGGGGCTCTCAGCTGTTTGCTGACCACTCCACAACAAAGTGCACTTCAGGTGATCATAAAGTGCAAGACTGAAGTGGAGCGGCTAAGTGTAGCATGAGTCATTAAACCTGACTGGGCAGCAACTGAGGCTGATCGGCCACCGAGTGCGTCGCAAGAGGTGAATCATCCGGCCGCCGTCCCACCGGGAGCCATCATGTGTAACACGATGAACGTCACAGATTGCATAAAGATTTCAGCCGCATCAGGTCTGGAAATCAGGTGTGCTGGAATATTAGAAGAAATAGTGCCAAACGGATTCAAAAATTGGGCTGTAGACACTTTTTTTCTACACTTTTTTTGACTCGTGTCCCTCGATCATCAGTTTTAATGCAACATTATCGACTACATTTGAATTATCAATAATGGGAGGAAGAAAATTAACAAGTTTCAAGTTCTGGATGAAAATCGTTAACAAATGTGTAACAAATTCGAGCCTAATCGCAAAAAAATTCAAGTATTGGTCCATGAAAAGCTGCACAATAACTAAAATATGTGCAGACAGTTGTTCAACATTTGTTCTCTCTCAAAAGAAAATGAAGATCTGGTCCAAATGAAACTTTTGGGAATGTTTTACTTCTGCAGTCAGTTTTTCTCCATGTTGTTGTGAAAATGTTTGGACCCAGTTGTTAATAATTGCAAAGGTAAATCACTTTCAAACTACTTCTCTGTGTTGACTTATAATAACCGCTTAAGCAGTGGATTCTCAGCTTTTGTGCCAGAGTTTGGAGCTCCTTTGTGTTTATTGTGGACTGGATCTTCTGCTGGTTTCTTCCCCCCCTGCTTGTAGGCTTTTGAGTTCCAGACGGGCTTGATGTTCAACATATTAAACTTGGCCCAGTAGTAATGTGCCCCGGCTCTTTGTCTTTTTCATGTTTAATGAAAGCCAGAGATTGAAGCCAGGTTGCTCGGGCACTCGCCGAATCAGTCCCTCTTTCTCTCTCCTCTGGCAGGAAACGCAGCCTGTACACACCAGCATAATCCTCACACACACTCACACACAAACACACACACATGCACACAGAGGAGAAACAGTCCCAAAAAGCATGCCGACGACCATAATTAGAGATCGTTTACAAGGATCAAGTTTAACATAAGCTGGACAGGAGGAAACTAAAGACCGGCCATCGTGTTCTTGGGTTTGTGTGGAAGCGAAGTGGTGTCACCGCGTGTGTCGGGGTGTGTAAAAAGAGAGAAAAGATCCAGTTCACCCAGGAAACGGCCAGGGTGTGCCCCAAACATGAAGGTGGGAAGGAGGGGCTGGGCAAACACAAGATGGGGCAATCCCTGTGTGATGTTTAGGCTTCAGGCACGGCGTCTGTGTGTTTGCTCTCCTTGTATATTTGTGTGTGTGTGTGTGTAGGCTGCGTGTGTGCGTGTGTGTGTGTAGGATGCACACGTATGAAGTCGGTCCGCTCACGGCACCCCCCCCCCCCCCCGAGTCGACCATTAAGTTACTGGCTTGGTTAGTCTTATCTCTGGAGCCATAAACCTCAAGCGTCGTGTGTGCAACATGTAAACGCATTGGATACGCATGCATCACCTGCTGTGATAAGGATGGAGATACAATAGATTTTTCAAAAGGCAAAGAAAAAGGTCGGTTAGCCATTAATGTCACGGCGTGCAACATAATACGGCCCTTTGTGTATTGTGCACAAACTGGAAAACAATGTGTTGCCTATCAGAAAGCCAAGACTGTTGGTTTTCGTGCAGGTTTTTAAGCCATTAGTTCCTCTCCTCCGTCTGCTCTTTCTGATGACTTAAAAGTGGGTCAGGCCAACATCGCAAGCGTCCGCATGGTCACAAAATCAGTTCCAAACTAGTTGGAGGAAAAGATGGTTTCGTGCCACGTCCGTTTGGATGCTCCAGTTGCTTCCTGCTCCGCTTGGCACGAGGGGCGCAGCGAAAATTAAAAGAGGGGAACGACGGGACGCAGCGGCTTTCATGCTTGTTGTTTTCATCAGAAACTGGCGCGGCGAAGACATGATAATCTCATCAGTCGGACTCTTGGAAGTCATAAACAGCGGGCGACTTCGGGCTTTCAAAGCATCACGTTACTGTTACGGAAACCCCAGCAGGACGACCCTCTCTGTCCTCCGAATTAAACACAGGCCAAAGGAGAGCTGGGACGCCAAGATGAAAAGGGAATTGCTGATCTGAGGTCAGTGGCACGAAACTGAGCTCCGTTTAGCAGAGATGGTTGATTAGGAAAGTGTGCAAAGCCTCTTTGTTCTCGCGTTTTTGTTCCAAGTTGGATTAAATGAAAGAAAATTTGGGAACCAAACACGTCGTTAAGTCATCGAGGTCCATCGGGAGGAGTCGGATCTATAACGGCAGCTGCAGATGCCAGAATCGAACCTGTGACCTTCTCCTCAGAGACCAATGGAGCTGCTGTGGCGTCTCTCCAAAGGAGGTGTCGCTTTAGCCAAAAAAAGACCTCAGAGGTACCCGTTTGAAAGGTGAGAGAGTAGGTATGTACCTGGATTCTTTGAGCTTGTTCTCAGTTTCACGTTTCATGCTTTTGAACCTGAACCTGTGATCCCCCCCCAACCTCCACCCCACCGCTTTGAAGTGAGACGGGTTCAGGCCCAGCCGGCGCTGCTGGCAGCGAACGAGCGAGCGAGCGAGCTGCGCCGTCCCGTAGGGCACCGAACATCAGTGTTGCCACAACATGGCAGCTACCGGTCGACTGGCGCGCCGCGCTTTGATGATGAGGACTGTTGTCAAACTCCCACTGAGCTGGTATGAGGCTCTTTCTCCCGCCGTCCCTCCTTCGCTTCGTCACTCGGCTCCCTCCGCTTTGTGTGGGGCACGACGCTGGGAAATCACAGAGGAGAGACGCAGCCTGTGTGGCTCTGACTTCCGCTGGTCTCACTGTGAGGTCTTTGGTGGGCGAACCAATGAGTTATCTTCTCTCATTGGTAATTAGAAACTGGTAATCATAACTTGACAAGATTGTGTGTCAGTCTATCACAGGCATCACGAGAGACAAACTCCTTTTGGTGCACAGAAATGCAGAAAAACTCGTTTCACACGTTGCATCTTGTTTATGAGCCAGTTTCCAATATCCTTTCGCCATAATTAAGCTTTTATGTGAATCATTGCGTCTTTATTGGCTTTTAAAGGTTATAAATGACCCTCATTGTCGAGGTGTTACTGCTGGAAACTTGGGTGAAGCTGCGAGTTGATCCGTAAGAGCTGGTGGAGCTCGGACGGCGGGTGGTCAGTCGGACTGTGGTCAGCAGGAATGTCGGGGAATCAGGACGTGAACAGATTGACTGTGTGATGATGTGAAAGTGGTGCTGTGAGTGCTGCGAGTCTCATACAGAGAGGCTTTTTAGGGCTCTGCTGGAATGAGGGAAGCACACAGTCCTTGCTGGTTAAGTGAGTGAATTTGATCTGAATTTTTTGATGTCCTGGTGCAACTTTTAGCGTCATTTCAGAGCACCAGTTGTGGATTTACGTCAAACTTTAAACCAAGACAGCCTGCGATGCTCCAGATCTGTATATTCGACACTGGGAAACTAGAAAAGGGAAGTCAGGTTTCAATCGCGGTTAAATCTACTCGCTTTCGAATGTGCAAATATTTCAACTTTGGAAGACTTTCCTTCAAAAAAACAATCTTTCGTGTCATCCAAATTCACCCAAAGTAAACATCAAGTTGTCTCAATGCTCCATGGTAATTCTTTATGAGCCATTCAACCATTGGCCACAGCGATTTGGCGAACACAGTGCAACACAATTGGAGCCATGAACCTTTTTTGTAGACTTTTAGGAGCCTGCTGCAGACTTCCCAAAACCAGAGGTCTCATTAGGATGAGTGAAGAGAATTTTGTGCCTTTGTGTGGGATTTTTTTTCGAACTATTAGAGGTCTGGAAAGGCCTCGAAAACTGGCAGTAACAAATTGAACTGACGAGAACTTCTTCCTGTTCTTTCTCTCGTCCTGCAGACGATTATAGCTACCTGCCTGATGCGCTGCCGCCTCTTCCTGAAGTCCCGGACTCCGGCTCTGTCCTGAGCTCCGTTGACCTTTCAGCCCGCTGCCTCCGCAACCCGGCCTACCGTCACGCCTCGTCGCGCTACTGCTCCGCCCTCAGCATGGACTCCTCTCCGGACAGCGCCGAGCGGCCCATCAGCTACAGCTCCACGTCCTCCTCCGCCTCCTCCCGGGACAGCCACTGCTCCCTCGGCAGCCGTTCCACTCTGGTCGCCGCCCCCCACTGCAACCCCGCGGCCCCCGACCGGGACTCCGGGGCCATCCGGTTGGAGCTGGTCCCCGCCCGGCAGCTGGGATGCAGAGAGGAGGATGACCGGAACGATGAAGGGAACAGCACAGGGAGGCAGGACGGTGGGAAGACGGTCGCGGGACATTCAGAGACTGAACTGAGTCCAGAGGGAGGAGACAAGATGAGCCAGGTGCAGGGGCCGCGCACCTATGTGGACCGGGTGGTGCAGGAAATACTGGACACAGAGAGGACATATGTGCAAGACCTGCGCAGCATTGTGGAGGTAAGTGTGGGAAATCAGGCTTAGAGTTTGCAAATCACCTTCCTACTCTGCATTAACACGATATAAATGCGTCTCGTCTTTGTCTGTCCAAAACAGATTGAGGTCAAACATTTGCCATTCATGTCCGTTGAGCGACCACACGAGCTTGATCTTTTGACAGCGAATACGCGGCGGCTTTGAATCGCCGGATAATACGCGGCCTTCAGATCTCCTGCGGTTCCTCCGTCACGTGACGCTCGCTGCTCGTTGCCTGCAGGACAACCTTTCGCACAATAAGGTCACCTGCGCTCGCCGGCGAGGGGGCTTGGCCAAGGTTATGCGACACCGCTGTCAAGCAAATGCATTCGCGTCGGCTTTGAACTGCGAGGATTCACATCGCCTCCAGTCAGCGCTTGAGCGGCTTTGTTAGGGGACTGGGTGTAGTGGTTTGTATCAAAGGTTGCTCCCCTTTCTCCTCCCCCCCTTTTTGCTTCTTCTATTCAGCTCTTTTAATTTGTTGTCGGGGGCAGATTCAGAATCCATTGTGGGACCGTGCGGAGGATTCACCGCCTGCTTACTGCAGGTTCATTCGGATTGACGGTGGCGAGAAATGATCACATGAAGTTCGTGTGGGAACGTGTATTTGGATGCGTTGGAGGTGGGCCCACCTCTACCCACATCCTGCTACTTATTAGTTGCTTCCTTTCCCACTCGGGGGTTTATTAGATCACGAGCCAAGGTCGGGGCGAATAAACGGTTCTGTCTGTTATCTGAGGTGAGAAACGTTCATGGGAATGAAGTGGCGGCAGAAAGACGGAAGGGTTTTGGTATGCGGGGGGCTCGCGATCCGCAATCTTCCCCCTCTCTCTCCCGCTCCTCCTCCCCCATCAGGGCACAGAGGTGAGCAAAGGGGTTGGGGAACGAAAAGTAGGATGGGGGGGATTTACTCCTGAGATAACAATGTCCAAAGTAGGTAAAGAAAACACTGAGCAGGGCTGAGGAGCTGCACTTAGCCAGCCCTCCACTGCATCTGCTGTGCAGACCGCCCAGCGCCGTGAGTGGAGCGGACCACCCAGCCCCGGACAGCCACACTCGGGTTGCAGAAAGGGCCGATTCTTCACTCGCGCTCAGCCTTTCTTCACCTTTTTTAATGGTGCTCGGATCCGGGTGGATTGCACCGATTGTATCCTCTGAAAGGGGCTTTTAAGGTGCACGTTTGCTTATCGTGGCGCCACGACTGCAGCTGCTGGTCATACAGGAGCAGCATCCACTCGTCTGTTGTCAGCACCGTCCTGTGCAAGCTGTCCTGCAAACCCCCCCCCCCCTTTGCTGCACTAATCCCTCCACCCGAGCTGCTTCCTGCAACGGTGGAGGGTGTGACAACGTTTGGCCAAATATTTACCCAGACTCCCCCCTGGGCCTCACCTGCGTTTCATCTGTCAGCATCAGCGTTGTGGCGGGTTTTTTTTTCTGGCTTTGCAGGGTTTTGCTAAACGCCACTAATGTGCCAGTAATTCAGTGACGATTTTTCTTGAGTCTGCTCGCGGCGCATGAAGCTTTCCGGGGTCACCGTACGTGTCTGTGTGTGAGCACTGTTTGGTGTTTGTTGGTTCTGCTCAGCCACCCCCTTTCTTGGCTCGACCGGCGTGTTTAATGAGCCCAATCTGTCATCCACAAACAACGTTCACAGAAGAAAAGCTCTGATCTCGCTTTTGCTTGTCTTTCCTCCTGGTTCTCAGACCTGGAAACGCATGACCAGGCCATTTGAAGCCGGGCAGGAATTTGGAAATAATGTGGAAACATCGCTTGGCGTGCAGAGACGCTCACGCACAGAAGAATCGGTTGTTTGCACGCCGCATTGTGTGGAGTAATGGCTTCCTACTGCGGGGCAGAGCGAGGCCAGTGTTTGGTGTTTTGGAGCGGTGTGTGTGTGTGCTCGGGGAGGCTAATGGTTAAACAAGAAAGTATCAAGTTTGTACATGTTGTGTCTGACGCTCGACAGGGAGCGAATCTTCAGGTGTGTGTGTGTGTGTGTGTGTGTGTGTGTGTGTGTGCTCTCTTTTGTCGAGCTCACTGAGGATTTAGTGATGAGTGAACGGGTCGGATCAGGTCAGACCTTTTGACCCGATGGCTAATAAAGCATCGCCTTACATATTACTGCCGATAGCTTACAGAATCTAAACATGACCTCCTGATGTGACCCCCCCATGCCCCCCCCCCCCCGACAGCACCGGCGGCGTGCCCGTGAGCACAGCATCCATTATTTCCGTCTGTAACTCAAATCCTTCAAACAAAACTTTTGGCCCCCAAGCGGGTCTTTTACCTTTTGACTCTTCGGGTCAATCCAATCAAATCTAGCGGAAGAACCGGTTCGTATCAGCGCTCGCTTTTTTTTATCTTTGCAGTTTGAGGACTGCTTGCTCAGCCTCAGACGTTTTATAAACAACAACTGTGCATTAAAACTGCACCAGTAGACAAACTGACGCAGCAAACTGGAAGTCACACCGAATGGAGGGAGTGAACGGGCAGAGTCGATCCCCCGCCCCCTCCTTTTTGGCTCTTAAAAAGTGTTGCATGCACCGAAATGAGTATTTGGGTGTGTTTGTGCATGTCGAAGGGCAGCAGGCTGCTTTTCTTGGTGTTGTAAAGTCTTTACTGCTCGTTTTTAGACTGTGGTGGAGTTTTAAAAACTCTTTCTCGGCGAGCAGCACTTTCGCCCCGCGAACATCTGTCCCGTATGCACTCGAAGTTTCAACATGCATGACTGCAAATCATTTGTGCCCCCCCCCCCTCCTCGTTGTGTTTCGGGTTGCAACTTTTAGTCGCCTGCAGGGAGTCGATATTATCGGGGCTCCGCTCACCTGTGCGTCAGACAGGAAAGTAGGAGGAGCTACAAACTTTGATGTCTTGTATCGTTTCCTTTTATCAGCCTGCAGGGACGGATTTATGGGACAGTGATGGCTGATAATCGTTCGCACGCCAGGAACAGCAGAAAAAAGTTGCAACACTTCATGACTCAAAAAGACAATGATCTTTATTGTCTGCTTCTAATAATTAGTTCATTAGTTTCTTGAATGACTTCCTGGTTTATCAATCGTAACTCTTCTTCATTGTTTTTCTCCTGCAGGACTACTTGGAGTCGATCAGCAATCAGTCTCGGCTGGCCTTGAGCTCCGAGGACAAAGGCTCACTATTTGGCAACATCAAGGACATCTACCACTTTAACAGGTAAACACAAAAACACACACTTGAGGTTATAAAATTAGACGGGAATGTTTCAAAAATGCTCGGTCACCTACAAACGCACCGACGTGTTATTATCCCCACCGGCTCCAAAAACAACGTCCAGTAAACAGTCAAAACGAGCTCAGCCACCTGTTGATCTCTGGGAAGGGCGTTGTTGCAGCAGACAGGTGTGTGTGTGAGTGCGACCAATTTCCGTCCGCATATTTGACTCCTCCGACACCGCTGCTCCAAACGATGTGTTTATGCGAGTTCTGCGTCCAGACGAAACGGCCGGTTGAGCGTCAGCCGTGGTGGTCCGGAGACACAAAAACAAGCTCTCCCACCTATTCATTTCTCAGCTGCCGCACACAGACAAACTGGCCAGTAAAAGGAAGCTTTAAAGCGGTCGCAGTGACCTCATCCTTCAACCACGAAACAATAACTTCACCGGCGACCATTGCTTCTCTTTTTTTCTTTCTTTCTCGAGCGCTCACAAAGTCGCACACGGGAGCCGGCTGATTCAATTCAGGGAAGTTTCTCGTTTGTTCTTATGAGTCAAACGACCTTCGACCCAATTCATGAGAGGTGACTTGATCTCCCGAAAACTCGCTGTGATTGTTCGGAACAATAAACGGCAGGGGAGTTATTTCGTATTACGTGATGGAAGGTGTGTGCTTCGCATATTTTCCCATCAACTCCTGATTTCTGCTTGTTTCAGGGAACTCCTGCATGATCTGGAGAAGTGCAACGCAGACCTTGTTGCCATCGCGGAGTGCTTCGTCTCAAAGGTAAAAACGTCACCTCGTCGACGACAACTGACAGATTTCACACAAAACACCTTGAAGAACATGTTTGCTGTTGACCTTCATGTTCTCATGTCACGCGGCAGAATAAACTTGATGTTGCGATAACAAGCAGATGTCAAGATCAGATGAGGACACCAGCGTGAACTTCTTTATTGATGTCTGAGTTATTTCGGTGTTGGGAGTGTCGGTTTAAAGTGCAGTTTGAGGGCAGCGAGGAACAACAACACCAGAGGAATTTTAAACACTGTCCAAATATGTAACCACCTTCCTACTGATGGAGGATAATAGCTGCGTTTCTTCGAGGAAAAACAAGAGCCGGCAGCTCGGCTCGGAGTGTCGGCGGACCCTCGTCGAGTGCGTCTTTGCTCGCAGCCCGTCTCCGCCTCTCCGAATTGATTGTGCGATTACGGCCCGCGATAACGCGCCAGCATTCCTGCACTTCCTCTGAAACACTTTACATTCCCTCCCGACCCAGATGTAATTACACCCAATACCACAGAGCAACTGTCTGACCACGTACGGGAAAAAAAAAACCCAAACAAGTTGCCGTCAGCGTCGCAGACTCCCTAAATACTGCAGCTGCTGTCGAGACGGGCTGGATTTATGGCTGCTCGCGTCGTCGCTTGGCCTAATTAACCGAGATCCATAAACAAACCAGTGCGGCGATGTCTTGTAAACCAATGATTAATTTAACATTCAACCAGGAAGATTCTCATTCACCTCTTTGTTCACTGGTCAATAAATTACCTGATAAACAGACTTTCAGGTGAATTTATGTCTCAAAGTTTTTTAAAAATTAGTTGATTAGTCAGAGGTCAAGGTGAGGTGAGGTGAAGTGTGTTTAGTATGAATCAGTCTGGGTGTGTGTGTGTGTGTGTGTGTGTGTGTGTGTGTGTGTGTGTGTGTGTGTGTGTGTGTGTGTGTGTGTGT
>JASSRZ010000020.1:7120919-7131232 GCA_032164315.1 Malacoctenus gilli
TGTGTGTGTGTGTGTGTGTGTGTGTGTGTGTGTGTGTGTGTGTGTGTGTGTGTGTGTGTGTGTGTGTGTGTGAGAGTTGGTCTACTGTATGACTCTTATCCCCTCCTGATCTCACCTCCACATGCCATCTTCCCAGCGTCTCACATGGCCCCATTGTGCACGCCGCTCAATGCTTCACCTTCTCTCCCCGTCTGATAAACTGACACGCTCTATACAAGCCTCCTCGGCAGGAGTCAAAGTGTCTACCGTCAGTTGCGCCTCGGGGTCTCTGCACCGCCCTCCTCGCTTCATACGCCGTGTTTTTTTTTCTCTCTCTCTCTTCCCCCCATTCTTTTATTTGTGACCTAATGACAGAGCTGCAGCTTACACACTGACAGACGGGGGTATTAAAGTTGTCACCTTATCATGCAAATCGCCAGTAATGTTTTATGCTGCTTTGTGTGAGTCCTGTGCCGTCATAGGACACCTGCGTGGAGTCTTTTTGTGTCGGCGTGTGAGTTTATCCGCCGAAACTCGAGGCGATTTTTCATGCCTTGATACTCTGCTCAGTGCAAACAGCCCTTTTTTCCTCTGGCTATCATTTTTCTCTTGCGGTTTGTGATAAGAAAAGCACGTGAGGAAGACAGTATCTACAAGCTGATGATGGATCATTAGAGACATATTGTGTGTTTTTGAGCAAAACAATAAAGAAATTAAAATGACATCTTAAAGAAATCCTCAATGGACCCACAACCTCTTTTTATTCTGAGGTGGGTCGGCGCGTGTGTTTGCGACGAAGCTGCGGTCAGCTGTCCGAACTAGAACTGCCCCCACATCCACATCACAGCTGGTGACCCCCACCAAGGTCACACTACACACTACACACACACACACGCAGGGAGACGCTTCCACACTCACAAACTCATGCACGTGCGCACGGACACACTCACACACACTCTCACACAAACGCGGGCTGTAGATGTATCATGGTCATGCCGAGCTGTAAGGTCGGGTTTCCTCCAGAACAATGTGAGGCCTGTGTGGAGCTGCGTTGGAATTCAGAAATGCAGACATCCAAATGCTAGCCACACGCACATGCACGCACGCACGCGCGCGCACACACACACACACACACACGTGCGCGCGCGCACGACTCAGAAGAAAGAGACAAGTTCACAACTGTCTTCCTCTGTCTTTTTCCACCGTGCATGCGTATGCATGCGCGCAGACGTGCGGCCTTCGCCCGTTGGTGAAAAACCTCTTTATTCCTCAGTAGGTCACACAGCAAATAGACTCAGCTGAGCCGTCAGTTTGGTTCGTTTGAAGTTCTGTCGCAGTTTTGTAGCAGAAAATGAACTAACAGATCTTGCAATAGCCATAAATCAAGTCAGTTCTTGCTAAGCAACAACTTCTGTAGATGTATTGTCGAGAAAAATGATCGCACACTCAAAAATGTTTGTTCATGGACTGAAAGTATTGTGAGTTGTGATTTAATGCACAACAATGAACAGATGGTATCATTTTGTGATATAAAACACACATGTGTGTCAGAAAAACGATGCATGTGCACAGAAGAAGCGTGCAAAATGACAATATTTGTCAGATGTGTTGAAATATCCTGGTAACAGTCTTCAACTCTAGCTTGTAATTATTTTTTACCTTTTCGATTCAAGTTCGATCTTGCGATTATTTCTCTCCCTCGCTCTGCCAGGTCATTTTACAACTCTGCCGTCACCGCTGTCAAATTACCGCTCGCCGCGCATCCCTGACATCTTGATCGCTGCGTCTCGCCTCCACAGGTCGGTGGCTGTGCTCACCGAGTGCATGAGGAACAAGGCGTTGGCCAAGTTTTTCCGCGAGCGCCAGGAATCTCTGAGGCACTCCTTGCCTCTGGGCTCCTACCTGCTCAAGCCAGTGCAGAGGATCCTCAAGTACCACTTACTGCTGCACGTACGTCTCCAACAAACACTCAGAAACAATTAAGCTTTACCCCTCAGAAAGTCCTGTTAACAAAAACGTACATCTTGGACTCGGCTTGTAACCCAGAAGCCGATGGCTTGGACATATGGCGCTCAGCATGCATGTCCCCTCTGTCGATGTGCCAGATCTTTAATGCATACATTTGTTTAAGAATACATTAACAACATACGGGTGTATTTAAGCGCCCATGCATGTCTTCATGATCCTTCTCGTTTGCGTGTGCGCAGGAGATCGCCAACCACATGGAGAAAGACACGGAGACGTACGAGGTGGTGCAGGAGGCCATCGAGACCATGCAGCGAGTGGCCTGGCACATCAACGACATGAAGAGGAAGCACGAGCACGCTGTGAGGCTGCAGGTACCGAGAGATCACACACACACACAAACACACACACGAACACACATGCTGGTTCTCAAGAGCTTCCTTGGAATCGTCGCGTGTTTACTGCACGATGAGGTATTCTGCTTCATAGTTGTGGCTCTCGTTATCTGAAACAGACACGGTAGTTTTCGAGCCTTTCGAGGAGCCAAATTCTTTCATTGTTCTGCAGCACAGTTGTGCGAACTCGAGGTCTGAACTGGCCGAGGCTCCGGATCCTTCCCAAAATCTTACGCAAGCCGCTGCATTTTCCAGCGGCCTTAATGATGGCCTGACACATAAAAGAGGAGCTTTATCTGCTTGGAGATGGAGTGGTCAGACGAAGGCAGCAGGAATGTTTGGAAACATTAACCCTGACAATCTGCAGAATGTCTTGTTCAGTGTTTGTTGTTTTGCTTTCCTGCACCGGCCGGTGAGGCTTTTCATTTCGGTGTCCTCTCTCAGAAATGTCCCTCTGATTTGTTTAAGATTGAATCTGTATCATAAGCAACCCAATACGCGAGTCTTCTGTCGTCACAGCGGTTGCATAATTGTTGTTTCTATTTTGTGTTAAAACAAACATTGTTATCCAACTTCCCTCGCTCACTCGGTAGCTGCGTGTCCCCCTCCAGGAAATCCAGAGTTTGCTGACCAACTGGAAAGGCCCCGATCTGATTGGCTACGGAGAGCTGGTTCTGGAAGGAACGTTCCGCCTGCAGCGCGCCAAGAACGAGCGAACGCTCTTCCTGTTCGACAAGCTGCTGCTGATCACCAAGAAACGGGAAGAAACCTACACGTACAAGGCCCACATCCTGGTCAGTGTCCCAGCGCGACTCCACACTGCGAAGTCTCCACGTTTCGTCTCGCTAACGCCGCTTCTCACTCGCCTCCCGCAGTGCTGCAACCTGATGCTGGTGGAAGTCATCCCGAAGGAGCCGCTGAGTTTCAGCGTGTTTCACTACAAGAATCCCAAACTGCAGCACACCGTCCAGGTACGGCCTCGCCTTGCATGAGAGGGCGAGCCCTCGTAATAAACCGCAAACACCTTCTGAACAAAATTACATGTTTGACAAACACAGATAGCGGGCGGGATTGTGCAAGCGAGCGGGCAGAGAGTGTGACGGATCATCTGCAGGTGCCTGGTTGCTTTGAGGAGCATCCAGGCTGGGCTCGCTGCTCAGACACGTCGAGAGTTTAACGGCTAATGGCGGTCATTGTTGTTACCTAACTACTGTTTTCGGACGAGTTCTGGAGAAGAAAAGCTGATGTGTGTGATGTAAGAGCGGATTTATGTCAACGCTGTCGGCTGCCCCGAGGGTCCGTACGTGACATGATGTTTCCCTGTGATGTTTTGGCGCCTGCAGGCCAAATCGCAGCAGGACAAGCGCATGTGGATCCTGCACCTCAAGAGACTCATACTTGAAAACCATCCTGCCAAAATCCCTGCCAAGGTAAGTGCCGTCGCGCTCCTGACAGCTTCGCTCTCTGATCTCACGCAGACTTTGAGTGGGATGTGTTTGAAATGTCACCCCCCCCTCCGACTTGTCTGTTTTCCCTTCGTCTTCTTTGTGTTTGGTTTTCTTGAGGTTTGTTTTTAAAAACGTAATCTTTGCTTTCATGCGCTCCAGCCTGCAGTCACTTCTGTCTGTTCATCTGTTCGCTCAAGACAAGTAGATTTTGGACTGTAGTGCAGCGCCACCTAGTGTCTAACCTTATGTCAGCTCGTATCCCAGCCACTGAATTTAACTTGTATAACTCACTTGCAGGCCAAACAAGCCATTTTGGAGATGGACGCAATGCGTAAGTGATACTTTGGTCTTAAAATAAGTAGTTCTCAATCATTTCACCTAATTGGATAAATTAGATGATTTATGTGGTTGTTATTTGTTTTGTCTTCTCCTCAGACCACCCAGGGTTTCACTACAGCCCTGATGGTGACAAGAAGGATTCCCATCAAACCAAGGAAGGTCCCACCCCTCGAAGAGGACGCAGGAAAGGTCCGGATCACTTGTATTTTGTCCATCTTTAATCTTTTTTCTGTCTGTGAAATTGTTGACATGAGGATCGAGTGACATGGCGAAGCTGCGCTGCATTGATTTCATGCTTATTTATAATTCTGTCTTCCCAGAACCTTTATCCAAATTACTGAAGAATGCAAAGCAAAATCTTGCCCACAATGACGGTGAAAAGGTGAGAACTTAACGATACGAACATGTACACAGTCACAGATTCAAATTTCACTTCATTAACCACCAACTCGCTGCTTTGTCTTTTATTTAGAGAACAAGTCTGGGCGCCACGCTGCTTTCTCCAGTGTCCCAGCTGGCTCTGGGCACGATCGGACGCAGTCGCAGCCTCATCAACCAGTCGCAGGAGTCCCTGGACCCTGGCGATCACTACGACCACAGCGACAGGGAGGAAGGCGAGGAGTCACATCAGCAGGACGCTGACGACGAGGACGACAGTGGCCTGGTGAGTTCCTGCACCTCGATAAAACGTGTGATAAACAAGCGTCAGCCTGCAAACAAGCCGTCAATGCTTTGATCTGTGTTTTCAGGGAGGCGGGAAGAGACTGCGAGTTCCTGGCAAGGGCAGCAGGAAGAGGCTGAATCCTCAGGCGTCAGTTGATAGTATAGAACAATGGAAAACCTTCAACATGAGCCCTTCAGACCTGCAGGTATGAAGTTACAGAGTTGCAGTCAAGTAATCGAAACTCTCTCCACCACATGTTAAACAGATGTTTTCTCCTTTCCTCTGATTCAGAGAGCCAGAGAGTCCTTGGTAAGAGAAGGAAGTCACCACCCGCCTCTCCTCCGGACACCGAACGTGACGGAAGAGCCTCCGGACTCCCCGATTCCCTCTGTGATCGTCACCGACAGCGAGCCCTCGGTCAGGAACATCTGGGCAGACCACCGGGCTCGCAGGGCCATGTTCCCCACCCGCCAGAGGACCATGCAGCCGGATGACGAGGACGAGGACATCTACCAGATGTTTGTTCCAACGGAGCAGAGCGCACCCGAGCCAGAGGCGCCCGCGGAGAGGTCGGACGCCCCGTCCTCGCCCCGGACGGCTCGGCCATGCAGCTGGCATGTGGAGAAGGTGCCCACGGTGCAGGTAGACCCTCCGCCTGAAGGTGGCAGAGTTCTGCGGCGGGCGAGCAGCGCCGGGGAGAAGACCACAGAGGTGCCGCAGACCCCAGAAGAAGATCAGGCCGGACACGCCGGCCTGGAGGTGATCCACACCGAATCCTCGAGCAACGATCTGTCCGGGTCGTCGTCAGCTGAGCAGCTGACGATAGACGACATCGAGAATGTCTACGACAACATCAGCTACGAGGACCTGAGGAGCATGGGCCTGATCAGGAGGGACGCCGAAGACAGCCAGTCACGGAAAGAGACTCCCACCGAGGCTCAGGTTTCCCAAGGTCACGCTACGAGCGTGCCGGATGTCACCAAGACGAGAACTGAACCGGAGGACTCATCGGAGAGCAACCGCTCCTCCACGCAGGAGGCGAAGCCGTTCGGGACCTGTGAGCTCAAGATCGTGGAGGAGAACATCTACGACACCATCTGCTTCCGAGAGCCACCGTCCGCAGAACCCAAATGTACAAATGAAGGTGATAAACTGAAACAAGAGAGGGACAGTCTGCTGGCCTCAGAGCAGGACTTGGCTGAGAGTCTGGGAGGGTTCGTGTCTGAGGAGAGCCTCCACTTTGGAGATGAAGGTCCGGAGGCCTCCTCCCTCGTCCGCTGCTCCTCCGAGCCGGACTACTCCTCCTCCTCTGCTTCAGAGACGTTCTCGCAGCGCTCCCAGAGGGGGGACAAGATGTCGGAGCACGTCGACGAGATCTGGAACGATTTGGAGAACTACATCAAGAACAATGAGAAGAAGGCGGATCGACTTCCTGCCGCATTCCCGGTGAGCGCCAGTGAGTCGCCCAAGACATCCCCGTCTGTCAAAAGCAGTCCCACCAAGAGCCGTCCTGTTATTAGTGCTCAAACAGCTGGCGGTCAGACCAAGAGCCCCCCAGCACATCAGTCCAAACCCCCGCCGGTTACCTCCACGCCATCCTTCACCATCCCGCTCATCAACCTCCCTGACCTTCAAAGTGAAGGCGCGACCGAAGAAGACCACTGCAGCCCCTCGCCCACGTCTCGCCCCCTCCCCGCCACCCCGGAGCCCCTCCCGGGCACAGTGAAGAGCATCCGCAACCGGCTGGCTCGCCTCAGCAGCGGCAGCTTCCGGCTGGAGGACGAGGACCTGGTGGAGCTCCCCCACCGAAGCCCCCCTCAGAGGGACAACTCCCTGAAGGACTTGCACAGCTTGTTTCCAGGTGAGCTGGCGGGTCTGGACTCACCGCTGGCGTCCTCCTCCCTCCTCCTGGGCGAGTCGGTGGACTTTCCGCTGGAGCTGATGGACAAAACAAAGAGCCGGGTTTTCCTGATGGCGCGCCAGTACAGCCAGAAGATCAAAAAGGCCAACCAGCTGCTGCGCATGAGGAGCATGGACCCCGGAGACGCCTGCAGTCGTGCCAGAGCCGAGAAGAAACAGAAGGACCTCGCCGCTATTTTAGAGGAGAAGAAACAGGGCGGAGCAGCCATTGGTAACGCAGACCCTTCATTTCACACGGCAGATTCACTGACCAGTAATTACTCGTATTATTTTGAAGTGACAGCAAGTTTTGTGCAGACAAATAAACGGCTCATCGGAAACGGAGGGAAAAAAACAACAAATTTGACGCTTCTTTTAGGAATTACCACACTAATAAAGTTGAATCTACCCTAAACCTGTTAAATTGTAACTATCAGGCTACATGTGTAAACAGTCTCGTTTTGCACACGTATAAAGATCCTGCTGTAGTCTGTAACTTCAGGTATTTAAAGGTCTCGGACAAGACTCCCACAAACAGGCTTAACTTTAGCTCCTAATGATATTTTAGACATGTTGTCCTTTGGTGTTTTTGCCCAGAATGTACACATGCACATGCACACACAGAATGTTCTGCACCCAATATGTAGTGTAATAATATGTTCTTCTCTACACAGGTGCCAGAATAGCAGAGTACTCTCAGCTCTATGACCAGGTCATGTTCAGGGACCCTCCCGGTCAGACGTCCGCTGTCCCGCATCACTCCCACCCGGGGCTGCCGTCCTCTCCGTCCCTGCCCGAGACTGCTCTGGAGGAGGACTGGCTCCACTCCACCTACAGCAACGGAGAGCTGGCCAGCTTCATCTCCTCGTCCAGGGAGGCGGCCGGCGCCCGGGCGTCCTCCACGCCGCAGCGCAGGCTCACCTCCGCCTGCTCCATCCCGTCTCTCAAGACCACGCCGTCATCTCCGACCACCCCGCCGTCGCAGAGGTGGAGCTCGTGCATATCGGCGCCGAGCGAGAAGGAAGAGCACGTGTACAGTTCCATCAAGAGACACCCGTCCTTCAAGTCCCCGTCTTCGCCCTCCCCGGCGTCTCCCCCCTCCGGTCGCTGCCAGCCAGCCGCCTCACAGCAGGAGAAGACCCACGAGTCCGGACTCAAATGTAACGGCGCGCCGGCGGTTGGATCCGCAGACAGACTCCCCGGGCCCAGCCTGGGCCGCGCCGGCCGGCAGAGCAGCCTTCCAGAGCGCTCCGCCTCAGACCTCACGCTGCACGACGGCCAGCAGGTGGTGGTGCTGAACCGAGCCTCCGCCCTGAGCATCCTCACCGCCACCCAGAACTACCTGGCGAACTTTAAGGACAACGAGGACGACGACGAGGACGACTACGTGGAGATCCGCTCGGAGGACGAGAGCGAGCAGGAGCGGGGCAGGCTGACGCAGCGCAACGGCGGGCCGGCCGGCGTCTCGGGCCACGCTCGGCCTCTGGTCCAGTCTCAGAGTCTGCCCTCCACCCCGGTTCGATCCTGCGACCCGCTGAGGTCTCTGGACCCCGAGCAGCTGGAGAAGTACCTGTGGAGCGAGCCACAACAGAACCAGCCCAACATCGTGCAGTCTCTGAGGGAGAAGTTTCAGTGTCTGAGCTCCAGCAGCTTCGCCTGAAGAATATCGAAATAAAAAGCCAAATATGTTCTAAGATTTTAACAAAAGGGACACTGCTGCTTTGCCTTGAATGCCCGACAACAACACTAAAACCACAGATCAATATCACAGCTTCATCCCGCCAAACACTCCCTCTTTGCTCCTGTTACAAGCCTTTAAAGGAAAACACACTAGGTTATTATGAATGGTCAACGCCACGCGTCGAAGCCTGTATGTGAGCTGCCTCCTCACTTTTATAGAATTCGCCGGACCTCGTTTGTTCGCAAGAGTATTTAGCTTGACTGAATTCATTTTAACGTGGACAGAAATCTTTTACTCGCTTTTTTACGTGTGAGTCTCGTGGACGTAAATGGATCTGGCGCCAATAAACAGCTGTACAGCTGCAGTAGTTCAGGATGACTGTTATATGCGACATCTCACGTTCCAGTATGAAACCTGACTATTTTCAGCAGACTGGCTCTCTCCTTCATACAGTTACCTGTGATTTTGTTTGGTTTTGAAGCTACTTTTACCGGCACGTTCAGCTCAAGCTACTCTTAACCTGGATAGAGGAGGTGAATCAATCACTGCGAGTATTTTTATTGTGCTTACACGATCAGAGCAGCTTCACAGATCCCGATTCGTTACCTCCAGATGTGCTGCTCAGGCTTGTTTGTCACCTTTTAGGATCTCTTCTTAGCAGCTCTCAGACAAAACAATAACAGGATGCATGTTTCGGCTTTCACACGATCTAATAGATTAAGTATAAAGACACTTGCACCTGTGAAGTGTCGTCGTTTGTGTCACGTTGGCTGCCACATTTTTAGGGTATCGTGCTTTAAAACGCCAAGAAAATGCTGTTATTTTAGAGAATCTTTAAGAAACGATAGGACTTGGTATTTATTTTGAATCTGGGCAAACGGAGGTGATGTTGTCAGAAGGCATCATCAGTATTGTACAGCAAATTATTCGTCTCAAGTCTCTTTTCTCCAGATTTTTAAAAAAAGTTGTGCTCATTTCAACTTTGATTTTTTTATTAGGGACCACAACAGAGTGCATTCAGGAGAGTTAGGTGGAAAACTAAAGTACTGTAACTGTTGTACATTTCATGGTTTTTTTTTTTTAAACTCAACTGACTCGTCCGTTGTTTGTTTACTTTGTTTACTTCATGGGACACTGTCACACTACTGATATTACGTCCACTCTCACAGTCCGTCGTTTTACATCAAATAAAGGTTCACACAACACGTTTGTTTTCTCTTCCCTTGAAGCAAAGCTGAGATTCCCGTCACGTTTGTTTAATTTGTTCAAAATTGAATCAGAAAACACTCTATATGTCCTATTTATTTGAAAAGCATCCCTGTGTCACTGCCCCCCATCACAACTATTGCAAGTCATAGACCGGTTGTACATGAAAGTAAAGTGTATTTATTCAAAAGTGGTTTTATTACAGTTTTGGGGGCTCGCGTCATTCAAATCAAATACTGTGAATATTCTTATATATTGGTAGTTTTTCTATCACGCACTGCTTGAAATTACAACATCACATGACGAGTTCAAAAGCACAATTTCATGGCCTACTGTTCATATCAAAACATTGTCATTCAACACGTTAGAAATATGAAGTATGTTTTTTTGTTGTTGTATGTGTTTTTCACTGGTGGGGATTGTCGGTCTTTTTTATTTTTTTTGCACTTTTCTGTCTGTTTTTTTTTTTGGAACATTTTATTTGTAAACACTTTGTATAAAGATGTACATTTTAGGAAAGTTATTCTTGTATGCCATAGGTATGCTTTATAATGCTTTGGATGTTTAAGTTAAGTGTACTGTATTTTTTTAACTGGCTAGATGTCATTGCTCAACAGAACAGTGTATCAGAGGTAATAAATACCAATTAAATTAAAGTCTCTGTGTCTTGGTTTGTCCGTGAAGAAAACAATATCTTACAATATCTTACCTGCCTCATTACTATCTATATATATATA
>JASSRZ010000020.1:7144622-7156580 GCA_032164315.1 Malacoctenus gilli
AACTTGAGTGTCTTCCATTTGGTCTATAAAAGCCGGTGGAACTCATTAAGTGAGGCGGGACTGAAATATTAAAAGCTCAATAACCCAATAAGGACAGAACTTAATTAAAGGGAGATGAAAAAAATCCCAGAAACGTGAACGGCAGGAATGTTATTCTGGTCATTAAACTCCAATTACACCTTAAATATCCCTCTAATAACTTCCCATGATGAATTATTTAACAAGTACTTGAAGAAGTATGTGTTCAGCTTCTATAATTACACACCCACTGACATCTTCTCGGCTCTTTTTTTAGTGTCAAATACGAGTAGAAATTTGTTGACAGGGAAAACAAAACAGGTTCAGTGAGGGGCATGTAAATAGTGACTAGAGACGAGTGGTGTACATGTGAGTAACCTGCTAGAGGTGCAATTGGCTGGGGGAGAGATTGGTCAATGACAGAAATACACAGAAATACAATCGATACATTCCCATCAACTCAGAAACAGGACTTGTAGAAAGACATTTTGCATTCACAACCGGTAAAAAAACAGCACTCGGTGCACCTACAGCAGTGCGTTTCAGTCTCTGAGCGGCGAAGCGACGAGCGCTCCTTTATCAAGAACCTGGTCCGACGTTTACACCAGAGAACACAGTGGAGACCGACCAGGCGCATCGGTTCACACACGCACACGCACGCACACGCACTGCAGTAGGTGTTTGTTTCAGAGAAACAGGAGGAAGATCAACTTAAAACGCCAAAAAATAGAAAAACAGGTCACAAGGTGAAACATGTAAATACACTCTACCGTGTGGAGGCCCATGTTCAGAGACACGGGCGGCCGGACCCTCGTGCCTGAACCACAGTCCGCTGTGGACCCGGGATTCGGCTCCGCTCACAGTCTTAGTGTCATTGTTTTTAAAGTGGCTCCTCCCTCCCAAAGTCTTACTTTTAGATCCTAGAGACTTTCCTCACGTTACTGGAATCAATCTCAAGTCTTTACGTGCCTCAGGCCGACTATCTGTGTGGCGTAATCCACAGTTAAAGTGTCTTTACAGGCCGAGTATGGGGATAGTCTTTAAAAGTGTTCAATTGCTGTTTTAGGCTGGGGATGCTTCCTGCCTGACTCAACCTCCACCATAAGCCCCCCCCTTAGTTTCTATGCGAGCTGTCTGTTTTGAGCTGCAGGGGGGGGGGCGTGGCGTGGAGGGCACGTCCACGGCGGGAAGTGGGTGACCACCTCTTCGGGAACAGTCCGGACTCCTTCAGGCCCTTTGGACGGTGAGGGGTGAGAGGGGGGTGCGAGGGGGGGAAGAGAGCTGAAACACAAGTGTCACCTGACCATTCTGTGTCTTTAGGTTATGTGATATGTAGCTTCGCACAGAGCAAGAGTACAAAAACAGTTCTGTTCTGCAGTGACTGGCTTTTCTGTCAAGTCTGAGTCGTCTGGTGAGTACAGCAATTGTCAGCCTTCCCCCCCACCATTGTTCCTGCATGCCTGCAGTGAGCGTGAGGGTGGGGGGCCGTGAGGAAGTCTTGACTTTTTGTTTTTTTGAAGGGGGGGGGGGGGAGTTATTTTTGATTGTCTTTACCTATCAGGTGTAAATTTCCAGGCACTCAGTTCATTTTGGGCCTGCTCCAGTTTGTCTTTAGTCTGTTCCAGTTCAGCCTTCATTTTGAGGAAAAACAAGTTGATGGCCGGGTCCACCATGGATGACCGCAGCTGGGCTGCACTCGGCTGCTGGACTTGCTTGAGGTACTGGATCTGGGTCTGCAGGGGTTTGAAGAAACACGGGTGAGTGACGAGGAATAACACCAGCGAAGAAGACATCTTTTCACTAGACTTGAGTTGTAGTTGTAATCCGAAGTACTCCAGATATAAAGGAGGAATTCTGGATCTGTCTGTGTTTCACAGCTCCAAGAGCAGCAATAGAAATCAAATCCTTGACAAACTGAAGTTATCTTAACTCATTTTATAAACCTGGATCTGCAGAAGGAATCAGGTTTTAAAACAAGTAAAAAATCCACATTTGTTTCATGAGAAAAGCAGTAAAAAGAACCACTATGATGTCGACATGATCAGAAATAAAACACACACTCAAAACTCATCTGGCAGTTAAAGTTACACAGTGATCACATGTACATTTATACATTATCCAAACGATTCAGCTAACATGCTTCCAGAGCAGAAAACTTGCGTGGGTAAAAGCGACAAGACTGCAGGATTTCGCGTTGAAATCCGCCTGTGTGACCTGAGCTCATCCCAGCTGCTCTTTGAGAATGGCATGCGCTGCCATAAAGCCCCTGCTGATCCACTGAGCTGTCAATCTGATAAGAGCAGACGATGCCCTCCTTCACACAGCGTACCTTTAACCTACTTTCCATGATACAGAATGTGTACCGAGTGCAGGGACTCAGGTAATAGCCCGAGAGTACTTTACACTCAATACCTGAAAAAGCAGTGAGAAGTAAAAACAGTGTGAGGACTCGTCGCCTGCCTGACGCACGGTGGTCCCGGGATTGTTAACCTTAAACGAAAAGAGACAAGGGTGGGATACGTACTGTGCACTCTTGCATCTCCTGCTCCTTCGTGGCAAGTCGCATGACCAAGATGTTCTCCCTGCGTGCAGACTCCTGCTGCTGCTGCTTGAGCTTCTCCTCCGACTCCTTCAGCCCCGGCACATCGTTGGCTGAACCAGCGAGAGAGAGGGGGGGGGGGGTCGTATCAGATGTCAATAAAACCAAAACACAGCCGCTGTGAAATCTTATTTATTTTACATGTACTCACAACAGAGCTCCGAGTATTTCGCCTCCAGGACTTGGACATATGCTTCGTGTTGCTTCCATCTAAGAAAAGCAGAGTGTGTGTCAAAAGCTCAACCAAAACAAGCCAGAAGACCCCCCTCCCAACAGAGATGTTATCTACCTTGTGCACAGCTCCTCTCTGGTCAGAGTCTTCATGTCAGATTCACTGAGGCGAACCTGCGTGTAAAAGAAGCCATGGCTGGGTTAGACACAGCGGGCACAGGGGGGGCTCGTGACCCCACCATTACCTGGATTTCACCGGGAAACGTGCTCACCTTCTTGGGCAGGGGCTCCTCGTTGGTCATTGTGATCACTGGAAAGTAGAAAAAAAGAGAGAAAGAGAGAGAGAAACGATCGGTGTTAGCTGGTGTTATTTGTGTCGTGAGGCAATCGCATCATTGAAACGCCGCGTGCACGCAGCAAAACATGACGACGCTAGGTTTATTTTCTGCAATCAATAATGTTTAAAAGCACATTTTGTGACAAGGAGATCAATTTAACTATCTAAAGAAGTAGATGTGTTGATTTCCCAGGTTAAATGAGAGCTGTGGAGTCTCATGCTAGCTTGTGAGGCTGGCAGCAGCCGCGGATAGCGAGGGAAAAGGAAATAAGCTAACCAATGTTAACGCTCGGCTGCTAATAACATGTAGCATCCGCTGGCAAAATAAACACACGGTTTGAAACGGGGGGCTTAAGCAGCAATAATTCCCCTCTAGTTCGGCTTGGCAGCGTGCGTTTCTTGGCTCTGTTTTCGGCTCCTTGTTATCACAAAATGGCGGTGAAGGAAATGACTCCCTCCCTTGCGCTTCTTTTCCTGAAACTAGCGGGCTCTTGGCTGCAGACATCTGGGCCTCCGCTCGCCGAATGACACGTACCAGAGCCGGCTCTCTCGATGCTTCTGGAAACCTCTCGGCCTCACCGAGTCTCAACGAGACGATCGATGTTCAAAGGGAAGAGAGGGGAGGAATAAAAAAACAAAACAAAAACAAGCTGCGGGTTTAGATGTGGCAGGCTCGCTTCGGCGTGGTCACCATCCTCTTCCTCGCCGACGGCAGCGCAGAGCAGAATGGGTCTGGATGATCTGCTGCGCCGCAGAGTGCTGCCAAAGATGGGCGAGAACAGTACGACATCTCACTCCGGCATACTTTCTGCAACCCCCCCAAAACGTGAAGGCGACTCGCTGTAAACTGTTTAAAAACAAAGACGTTTGTTTCACATCTATAACCTCGTTATTCCAATAAATAACTGAACAAACGGTTAAAGAAATTGAGAATAAAGTTGCAAGCTTCCTACAAATTAAATTCACTGATTATATCAAACTGTTATCGTGGTATTCACAATATTTTACTATATCAACCAGGCAGGCACTCTTTATTCGCTTCTTAAATGCATCTTTAATGCATAGACAATCTTTGACATCCCCAATGGTCAGCTTCACGCAGTTCTCTACTTTTATTTTTTCTTTCTTTCTTTCTGTCTTTCTTTTTTTTTTTTTTTAAAATTTGACACACAATAGTAAGTGTTGAGTGTGCAGTTTGTACAACAGCCAGAGCTCAAACTAATTTTACCTATATTTCTCATTTTGTATCTTTATTCTATCTCTCCATTTTTTGAATTGAACTGGATTTCAGTTTATAATGATTAATATTTTTAATATATATGACTTAAATATTGAAATACCTTTTCCACAGGTTTTACTCGTGATCTGTTGCACTTTTATTCAAGGACAGAAAAACGACAGAGGGGGCGCGTTTCAAAATAGCTCAGCGCAGGGGTGGATATTTAACACGTAAAATATTGTTTTAGAATGTTGGGTGGATAAAAAATATGCGAATTAATAAATGTACATGTTTTTCTAACCACCCAAAATTTTTTCGTTGCTTTGTGTACCGTAAACAAATTTCTTAAAGTTTAGTTTACACCCCTATGTCATACTAATGGTAGGGTCCTCAGCGCTGTCAACTTGAAATTGCACATTTCAAGGGCAGTTATAGCAGCGTGTCCACACTGTCCCGTGTACCAAGTGAGCCCCGTTACGAACATGCTGTGCAGAGTTGGAAAAATACGCAGGTAAAGTTGATGTCGACTCAACGCGAAGAGCCGAGGTCTTTGTTTACGGTGCACTGGGATCGACAGCAGCTAGCCCCTGCTAGCAGCAGCGGCTGGTTAACTTGAGGCAATTGTTTATTGGGAGCCGACAGTCTGTTAGCCAGCATGCTAACTTATTTTAGCAGCTCTGCTAGGTTAGCTCGCTATGGCGCACCAAATAAATGTTTATGTACACAGAGCGTGGTCGTCCATTTCAAGAACTTATGTGTCAGGCTGTTATTTGTAAAGTCCCTGTTTCACTGTTTGTCTGTCATACGTTTATTAAATAAATATTAACACACATTGTCGAATCCCAAATCAACACCAACCATTCAGGTCACACCAAGTTATCTGCTTAGGTCCAATCCAACTGTTGTAATTTGAGCTACACACCAGTTTGAGCCAGACGATTGTTGGCTGATAAACTGCATAGCTGAATTGCAGAGCAACTTGTGATGTAGTTTTTTTTTAGTTTCTCAGTAATCTTGAATAACTGGATCCTTCTCTTTGCATGTTGTGTAAATCCAGACCTTCGATATGAGCTAATCTCGTTTGCTTCTCCTCAGGTGTGCAGCCAGCCTCAGTCAAGCTGTGAACACGGTAGCAGCAACAAGGCAGAAACACACGCTTCCAGACCTGACCTATGACTATGGCGCCCTGGAGCCCCACATCTGTGCTGAGATCATGCAGCTGCACCACAGCAAGCATCATGCCACATATGTCAACAACCTCAATGTTACAGAGGAGAAGTACCAAGAGGCACTTGCAAAGGGTACAGCAGCAGTGACATGAAGTACTCCGTGTGGGAGCACTCGGTTGCAGTATATTTGTTGTAATTTGAGTTCATTATGTTTGATAATGCTCATCTGCCTGGATGACTCTGGTCTGCTTCGCAGGAGATGTAACGGCACAGGTCGCTCTTCAGCCTGCGCTGAAGTTTAACGGAGGAGGCCACATTAATCACACCATCTTCTGGACAAATCTCTCGCCGAATGGTGGAGGCGAGCCCACGGGTGTGAAATGCAAACTACCTCATTTTACCCTGAGAGGAGGTGTCTGTAAGTAAGCGTTGACATCCTGTTTCATGGAAATGTCTCAAATCTGTTGCTCACCTTCGCAGGTGAGCTGATGGAGGCCATCAATCGGGACTTCGGCTCCCTTCAGAAGCTGAAGGAGAAGCTGTCTGCCGCCACCGTGGCCGTGCAGGGCTCAGGCTGGGGTTGGCTGGGCTACGATAAGGAGAGCGGAAGGCTTCGGATCGCTGCCTGTGCAAACCAGGATCCACTGCAGGGGACCACAGGTCAGTTAGAAGCACCTCAGAGAGGAAACGTCAATGTCACTTTATATATGAGATGGATTGTCTTATAAATTAAAACCTCCATATTGTTAAACCCTCAGGCCTGATCCCTCTCCTCGGTATCGACGTGTGGGAGCATGCGTACTATCTTCAGTACAAGAACGTGCGACCCGACTACGTGAAAGCGATCTGGAACGTAATCAATTGGGAGAACGTGAGCGAGCGACTTCAGACTGCCAAAAAGTGAAAGCTGAAGCTCAAACCTCGTCCACAGCCCCTTTTTCACCGTGACCCGGGTCAAAGAGTAATTGCAAAATAATTTCCGGTAGCGTGTTTGTTTGTAATCCTTTCAGAGCTACAGTTCAAACCTCACCACAGTCTTTCCATCCTTGCTGATGACGTTGTCTCTCCACGCACAAATCGAACAAAAGTTATTTGCAAGTACTTTTTAGCCTCCGGTCATTTCAGCGCACAAAATAAACCACCGTTTGCATCAAAATTGACTTTGCTTTGCATCCAAATAAAAGGGGGAGGGGCCTCCTTAGTTGGTGTTGAGTAAACAATATGCTATTTAGTCAGCTGTCTGTGTCAGATTGAGTTGCACTAAAATCGGACAATGTGATTGCAGTCCATGTTTTTTGATGTATTATAATAAAAAATATTGAATTTCTCCTGAAGCAGCTCGAATTTTTTCTCTGTCTCGTCAATAAATTTAATTTTCACCAAATTTGGTGAGGAATGCGTCCTCATTAAAATGTTAGAAAAGGCATCACTTCAAAGATTTCGCTCCGGCGGCAGTTTTTCACTCTCCTCACATGTGGTATGACTTGATGATGCTTGCGTGAATTGTTTTCCTGGTCTTCTCTTTTAGGAGAGTTTCTTTTTTAAAGTTCAGCCAACATGGCCTCAGTCCAATCATGATCCCTGCAGAGAAGTTCCCCTGACTGAGGCACCACTTCTTTGTTGGTAATCTCAACTCTGAACAACATGTGGAAACTTGTGTTTTTCAAGACTACAACACGCTCCCACTGAGGTATTTGTCCTGAAACTTTCGTAAAAGATCTTGTTAAATCTCGCAAAAGGTCCCAGTTTGAGTTGGGGTAAGGGTTCAGGAGCGGTTGAACAAAAATTCCACTTGGGGAGCCTGGCAGCCAAAGCTCACACTGGATTTGAACCAGGGATCTTTTGACCAACAGACCAACACTCACCCACTGAGTTTTTGGTTGTTTTTTTTCTGGGATCCACAAACTGTTCCTGTGAGATGATTTAAACCATTAGACTCAGACTTGCGCCTTATGGTTTTCTTTACCATATTTGCCCAGAAGAGGGCAGCATTAACTCAGTATTTCTGTTGTGGATCCAGCAGGTTCCTCTGCTGGACGTCTGGTGGTCAAGTGCATTGAAATGATCAAAGCCTGAGAAATGGTTCAGAACAGTGACTCATTTGGACGCATTTGGACCCCTGCAGAACACTTGTTGATGTCATCGATGCATCTGAAGGTAAATTTCCAAGGTCACTGATGTCTGGCACATGAGTTCATGTTGAGGAACGGAGGTTAACTTCAATGCATCCAAAGTCTGCTGCGCTTTCACAGATCACTCCCAGCTGGTCCATCACATGTCCTCCGGGGGTCTCCTCTCCTTCCTGTATGCAATTAGTGCCGATCGCTTTGGCCAGTGGGGACGTCACAAATCAAAGGCCTCTTGAGTTCCCTGGCGGTGTCATGATGTGAAGGAGAGCTCGATATCTGCGAATGCTGAATTGGAGCAGGTGGTGACCAGACATGAATCGGCAGCTTTTCAGGCTACGCTGAACGAGGTTTTCACTCTGGGTCTGATTGGCTCCATGATGATGCGACTGGTCGATTCAGCAAAAACGCAACTGTCTGCAAGCGAATAGCTGTTTTATCACCAACCAGCAGGACTTGGCTCTGTTGTTCCAAACACGATGATTTTTGATTGTGTTCTCATGGCCTTCAAAGAGTTCTCCAACGCGTAACAGGACTTGATCCACCCTGACCAGCAAAGAATAGACTGGAGTAACAAACTCGAGCACAGAAACTCAAGTACGTGCAGTTCTGCCTTTGTCAGCTCGTTCAAATCGAACTTTCTTCTATTTATTTGAGGGTGACTTTTCGAAATGTGGCCTACTTTTGCTCTGACAAGGTTGCCAAAACAGTTTTGCTTCATTAACGACTCGTAAAATGGAAAAAAAATCACTCAGGATGTAGTTTCAATAACCTTTGGATGAGAAGAAAGGAAAGTATTGGGCAAATGTCTCAGTTTCTGAGTTGGACTCCTGTTTTAAAGATCAGTCGTCGTCGTCCCCCCCCCCCCCCTCTTTACTCCCCTACCCTTTTTACTGTTGCCGTTCCTTGTCATAACAAAGCCCCTCGAAAGTGAGAAGTGTATTTTTCTAACAATCTGGAAATGACGAGATCCGCACCGCCACAGGAATTACAAGCGCTGCTGTCGGGGTGGTTTTCTCCGTGGGCGCACACAAGAATGCGATGGGACTCGCATGTGGCTTCACTTTGCCTCCCAGCACTCATTGTTGGGGTCTGAGCAGTAGAGGTGCGTGTCCACGTTGCACAGTGATCCTCGCTGATTCAAATCACGGCTGGCATCACCACACACACACACGCACACAACATGAATTTCAGTAACACCAATAGTGATGCTAGTTTGGAATGTAAAATCTGGGCAGTCAGCAGGGAGGAAAAACCTCGAAACATTACAAAAATGGGAACTTTATACTTTGTTCAAATGTTTTCTCTGCTTCTTTTCCTTTGTAGGGGTTTTGAGCTGAGAAATAGAGCAGAAATGTTAAGTGCTGACAGATGTGTGGCCGCTTGGATGAACGAAGGGCGCAAAGTTCCCGAAATCCGATGAAAGGTCAACTCTTATCATTCGCGTTGAACGAGATCAGGTCATTAAGCTGTACACGCTTGTCAAGTGACATCACCTTCACTCTTTCCTCTTCCTTTAAGCTTTAACGCAGCGTCTCGACTTGGCCAGACACCCCCCTCTCCCTCCCCTTCTTGCCCTCCAAAATTGTCCCCTCTTTATTTGTCTGCGTGCCCCCCCCCCCCTTTTTTTGCCATTTGTCAGACACAAGCTGTCATTGTCCCGTCTGGACTGGAAAAGCGAAGTGTCAGAGTAAGAGAGTGGCTGAAAAAAATATTCCACTTTGGGAGCCTGGCAACCAAGGATCACTCTGGAATTAAACCAGGGACCTCTTGATCTTCAGATTAACACTCTCCCACTGCATTATTCCTCCTTGGACTTGCTGAAGGGGTTTTGGTAAAATTATCTTTGGTTTTCAGTTTGAGTTGGGGTAAGGGTTCAGGAGCGGTTGAAGAAAAAAAAGTACACTTTGGGAGTCCGGCATCTAAAAATCCTTCTGGAATTTAACGAAGGACCTCTTGATCTTTAGACCAACAATCTCCCACTGTGTCGAAGGTTTTTTTTTGTTTTTGTTTTTTTTTTACATTTAGCTTAGGATTTTAGTTCAAGTTGAGGAAAAGGGTTAAGGGGCAGTTGAAAAACGTATTCCACTTTGGGAATCTGGCAACCAAGGAATTGAACCAGGGACCTCTTGAATTTCTGAAAACACTCTCTCCCACTGCACTATTCCTCCTGGGACTTGCTGAAGGGGTTCTTAAAATTAAGAGGGGGGGGGCGGTTAAGGAGGTAAAAGTTTCCAGAACTCATCGACCGCTGTTCCTGGCAGCGAGGGTGACAGCGCTGAGAAATCAGGGCACCTGTTTGGAGAGGGAGCCCCACCCCACCCCCACCCCACCCCACCCCTACCTCCACCAGGCGCTTGGGACCATGAACCAGACGTCTTGAGTGTGCACGAGGCCGCGGGGTGTGGGGGAAGCCTCGATACTTCAGCTTGAGGGGACGTTATTCCGTCATTGCTACTGTAGAGACAGAAGGGCTGGAATAACATATACATGTTTAAGCACAGTTTGTTGCATCATCTCCGTGTGAGGTGGCCTCCCTTAGCCTTTACATCTTTGGCATTGACGAAAGTCTCTCTGAGAGGAAGCCCGCCTTCAAGAAACGATTGTTTCAGACGGAGAGGGTGGGACGCCTCATGGCTGTTTCATGGCGCTTATGTAACCGTTGCTTGCAGCAGCGAGCGTGAGGGCCTGCGGACATCCTTCGGGCAGCAGCGGGTGATAAATCACCGCAGGCCTGGGGTCATTTGGGTTTGTGTTGGATTGATCCAAGCTTGACGAATCTTGGTGGAGATCACTGAGAGGTTTTTCTGGTTTTTTCGAGCTAAAAGAGAAAAAAAAAGGCCGACGTCGCTGCCAAACGCTGCTCATAGAAGGATAACTGTGGACTGAGGAGCCTTGTGTTCACGGATTGAACGCTAATTTCCTCAGTTTATGGATGATTTTAGAGGCTTAGGAATCAGTGATACCAGTGAGCCCTCTTTGAAAGAGGAACATGAAAAGCTTTATAAGTCAAACACCCTCTTAAAAGTTGTTTGGAGCTAATTTTCTCGTGTGTATTGTAGCCTGTCAATATCCATCATTTCTGAAGCTGCCGACTCTGTTTCTGTGTTCTTCATCTTGGCAGTTAAGCCTGCAGGATTTTCATTCAATAATCCATCTTGGATCTCATCAAGGACAAGGTTGTTGTGTTTTTCCCTCCGTCAAAATTTGGCACTTGTCACTTCTCCGCTGCTGACAGTCAGCAGTCGGCAGATCCCCTTTTTGGCGGGACGCTCAGGATGTCAGACGGGAAAGAGACGAAAACGAAGCGAAAGGAAACTGGAGGAGACCCAGACCGGAGGATTATAATACAATAAAGATCCTTTATGTGCAGCAGACTCCAATTCCTCTGGGGAGGATGGCGAATGGGATCCAGAGTGACCATAGTTTTACTCACACTGATCCCCCTCGAATAAACACTCTCTCCACTGCAAAAGTTGGTAACCCACAAATATGAACGTTGGATTAAAGGTAATATAGAAATAAAGATGGTAAAATGTCTCTGATTCGGCACTGAAGTAAAAGTACAGATGCCTGTTTTCGAGGGAACTTTCGTGAAAGTAGAAGTACGGTAAGAAGTGAAAGACAAAAGAAAGGGATGGTGCTGAAGTGAAGCCACACCCACTATGTGTGCTTTACCTGTCTTGTTGCAGGTTTTCCAACATGTGGTCATTTGAAGAGACGTTGGAAAAATATATATATATAAATATGAAGTAGAAAAATACACATTTGAGTTCAAGAGTTGCAAGTAAAAGTTAAAAGTAGAGGAGTAAAGTGCAGATACTGAAATGTCCAAAGGTCTCCATTTTTCCAACCTCTTGCATGACGTTGGGCCTGCACGTCGTGTGAAGAAGTCATATAAGTGAATGCGGTTTACTTGCCACTTAAAGTTTACGCCCAGATTTTGAATCAATCTCGATCAAAAGGCCGCAAAAAGTGAAACAAGATCAAACAAATCAAGCTTGGAGCGCAGCCAGCGGCATCGGCGATGAGACGTGCCCGATACCGTGCAAATATGAGGTGAAACATGACATAAATTATATTGGCAGCCCTCTCGGTGCCAACAAATCCTCATCTGCGAGTTTTCCCTCTAATGCAAAGTGGAAAGCTGGCTGTTGTTGGCTTGTTTTAGTCTTTTTTTTCTGTCCTGGGACGTGGATTGAAGGGGAGTCTGCGTATTACACGCCGGCTGGAAAACAGGCCATCTGACAGATTTGCATGTTGGAGTAATGAGGGATATAAAGCGAGCCGAGGCCTCCTGGACCTCGGTTCTCCTCTCT
>JASSRZ010000020.1:7156680-7170612 GCA_032164315.1 Malacoctenus gilli
AGGAATCCAGATGATTTATTCTGATTATTTTCTAATCAGATTATTGAATTTTAAGAGTAATCTGATAACTTGAACAAGCGATTGGAACCTGGATGCAGGTTTTCGTGGGTGCTGCAGCGCTGGATGATTCTGGATGTGTGATACATGGACCACCAAACAGAAACTGAGGTGTATCCACCTTTACTCTGATCCAGAAACCTGTTAACACCGTCGACAAGGAGAATTGAGGTCATCGCGATTTCAGAAAATAAAGCGCGCTTGGAAAACCTCGAACATTACAGAGTATAAATTTGTCTTTTTGTACTGGCGCAGTGTTCAGGTCGCATATTGATATATGTCACCGTCAGCCTGTTTCCATCACTCTCCTTTTTCGGTCATTACACCAACGTTTCCACTTCGGCCTCAAACGCCTTTCACTATTTTTATCTCTTCTGTTTTTCCTTTATGCACGGCGGCGAGTGGAAACACTTCGCTGGGCGCACACTTGCATTCCCCTCTGAAGAGAGCAGGATCTCACGCCGCTCGCTCTCCTCCCTCCTTTTTTCACTCCGTCGGGTGAAACAATACAAGCATCAACTCCACTTTTCTTGCCTGTGAATTGCATAAAAAAGCCAAAAACATTTAACTTCTAAATGATTATCCAAAACGTTGATGCGGGGTGTGACGCAACAGTCATGGCCAAGCGTTTTAATCTGTGAAAGTGGTCTCCGCTGACTTCATATGTCATGCGTAATGAGATCATGCTGGACAGAGGACTTGTCTGTGTTTTTGCAACAATCCATCAGAAATCCATTCATCATTCTGCTCTGTTATATTTCATTGTCTGTCTAAACACATCGCCGCATGGAAAACGAGGAGCGCCGACCAGCATGGAAAAAGTGACGGGGTCACAACAGAAGGTATTTTCAAAAGGGGGAAAAAACTCCAGGTCAAGGCCACTTGCACTGCCGCAGCGTTGCGTTTTTATCTCGCCACCCGTCCAGAGAGCTCGAAAATAAACGCAAATTTCTCCCATGAAGGCATCAGCGCGAGTTTTGAGCCTTTCAGGGAGCTCTTTAACTCATTTCCCTCATTTCCTCTCCTCATCTCTATTCTCCCGTCAACGAGCTTCGTTCTGTCTGCGGCTCGGAAACACCAACCAGCTTTTCAATCAATTTGAAACGTTCGAGTGTGTCGTGTGTTGCGTCGGCGTGAAGGAGGCGTGCAGACTCGGCGGGAGGCAAAGTCTGGATAGAATCAGGGCGTATGAGCGAGGCAACCCTGGAAGGGGCAGAGGTCAAAGGTGATCCGGGGCGGGTGGAGAGAGACGCGGGTTTGGAGTGCTTGTTTCCGTGCGCGCATGTGTGTGTCGTGTCTGTGTGTGTGTGTGTGTGTTTTGACGGAGATTCGCCCTGCCAGGGGATTTTCCATAGTCACCGCTCTGTTCAGAAACAGATGCAACATTGGCAGTCGGCGCGGCAGTCGGGCAGAGAGCTGTAAAAAAGAGAAGAAAAATCGGAGCTCAAAGCATTCTTCCTGCTGCCCCAGCTACTTTCACACTCACCCACTTTCTCACTGCCGTCCTGCACTCTCTGACTTCTGTCCTCTTCACCGCTCTCATCATCATCTCCATCACTCGTCTCGTCATTGTGGGAAAAACTTCTTTCCGGTGGTTTGTTTTCTGCACGCTTTTCTTGCCCCCCCTCAAGCGATTCGGCCTCGAGTCTTCGAGGCAGCACGTGAGTGACCTCATCCTCACACATCTGCCACAGTGTTTTACCAACCGGGGCTCCGTGAAGGGTCCCAGCCCTCATCGGGGGGCTCCCATCAACACACACACACTGACACCGTCCTGATGACTGAATTACCACAGGGTACACACACTCCATCTGTCCACACACACATTTTTGAACATGTCAATAAGGAATCCTTAACAGGCGCTCAAAATAAGACAAATGTGTTTGCCGGGTTTGAGGGAAAAAAAGGTCGTTTGTTTGTGCTGAACTAGAGTTTGTCTTGCAAATGTAAAACTTTGCTTACTTGTCGTGTTACGGAGTCGTTGCGTGACTTCCTTACATCCAAAACAACATCAGTCCCGTTCAATGTGATAATAACGAGGAAAAGATGCTCCCAGCGTGTGAGCATCAGCGCATTCCATGCAACACAGATGGAAAAAGATGCAAATAAGACCTCAGAAAAGCAGAACTGGATGGAACAGACCAATAAACTTAGAAACATCCCGGAATGGAAGATTGTTCTTGGTCACTCGGTGGCTGAAACAAAAACTAAGTTTGGTGTGATGACCCTATAAAGTGGCGGCGAAAGGGTTAAACGATTGCCTTTAACTCCACCAGCAAGAAGAGAGATTTATTCTTATTCATTAAAAATCACGTCTGTCGCCACTTCATCAATGCAAGATTAGCATTTAATCTTCCTTCAAGGCTTTGTTGTGGACTCTGTTTAATCTCTTGCATCACTTTTATTATTACGTTTGTGTTGCAGTTCTGTGATCCACGCTGAGGCAGAACGATTAATGAAGTTGGGATTTAGTCCTCCGTTGAACGACAATTAGTTTCCGAGCGAGTGATGGCGAAAGAAGGATGGTGGGGGCTTTCTTTAAGGAATATATCATGTGACAGAAGACCTTTCTGCGCTTTTTGTGTGACCGCCGTTGCTCTGCAGCAAAAGCATCACGGCGGCAGGAGGCGATCGGGCCTGATTGTCGTCACTTTGTCTGTTTGGAGCTCCTCAAGGCGTTTCCAGTTACAGCCGCCGATTGTTTGGAAGCCGTTGGGGCTCCGCCACCGGGTTTTGGTTTGCTTGTTTGGTTTGTATCAGGCTTCAGATGGCAGTTTGTTGGCACGGTTGCAGTTTGTGCAAGTCTGTTGTGGTAAATAACATGCCACATTTGAAGGCATCTTACATTAATCTGGTCTTGTTTTTGCTGCTGGCCGAAAATGTGACAGTGACTCCTCAAACACTCACTCGAAGGGAAACAAATTGAGGAGACTGGTGAGTTTTTTCTGTGTGTTTATTGCCAAAAAACTGGATCCTCCCTCGATTGCAGACATTAGTCTCTTTTATTTTGAACATAAAAACGTTAAACACGACTCTAAATGTATTCGCAGCCCTCCAGAACGCCTTCCCTCGAACGTATGGTGTCAGAGCTGCACCCGCGCTGCTCGTAATCACGGCGTTCCTGCCGGTGCGTCCTCGCGCTTCCGCTCGCCGGCGGTGGTCTCGGTCCGGTCCTCCTGCTCCGCCGCGACGTTTCCGTTTGGAGCCGCAGCCAATCAAAGTGAGACGAGGCCGAGTCACTCGCTCGCGATGCCTCCTGGCTCTGCCGTGTGATTAACAACACGCAATGTAAAATATCGTCCCGTGTGCTTCTTCGGGAAGGAGACTTTCGAGCTTTTCCATGTATGACTTCGCTTCACGACGGGATGGCTTTTCAAGATGCAATGAGTTTCCCTTCTTTCGAGAAGAGAAGGGAGATTTAGTCATACCGAGCGCTTGCCAAGAAGGGGGGGGGGGGACGACGACGACCTGTACTTTAAGTCTTCAGGTTTAGAGAGCATGGCAGTGAATTGTGGGTTAAGTTTCGTACAGTTTACTGCTGTTTCTTGTGTGTTTTTGTGTCTCCATTGCCTGTGTGCGATCGCTCTGGACACACGGAAGTACTTGTGTTTCTCTTTATTTCACATCTGTCAGAGTCCCTCCGAGTATAAATAAATCCGGTCCCTCAAGTGCTTTTCAATGACAGCCGAGCGATAAGTAACAACATCTTCTGAGAGCGCGAGCGCCAGACTGATTACACATTTACTCCTAACTACCACTTGGAAGTGTTCTGCTGGTGTCTTGCAGGAGAGCGTAACTCTTGCTGTCCCAACTCATTTCACACTCGCCCGCTCTTTTTACTGCCATCCAGAATTTACTGCAACCTTTTCTTTTTTTTATTGTAGTCAGGGATAAAAACTCTATTTTGTCTCTTATTTCCTCAAACTTGAAGGATTCTCCCGCCTGTCTGCAGTCGGTCATGAATTTTTATGGCTTTAAACACAGAAATGTAAAATATTTCACTTTCATCAGCTACTGATCTATTTCTGACCTCCTGTTTATCATCTATAGGCTTAATGCTCATTTAAATGATGTAATCTTGCAACGATACACTTTCCCTCACATCACTGAACACTTAATTGCCCAGAAATATTTGCACTTCCCTACAGACGTAACTTGAAATGTGTTTTTCCAGCGAAGATCTGTCAGTGCTGTGTAAATATTTGTAATGACCTGACTCATTATGATAAAATCACACGACTCCTCTCAACAATAGATGTTGGAAAGTTACCGTGGAGACGTCGCGCCTCTAGAAGAACAAACCTGTCAAAGGTGAGACGCCACCACCGCCATTGCCGCTGCCAGCTCCGTGTTTTGATTGCCACGAAATAAAAACAGCCACTTCTGGCTCCCGCTTCCACCGGCAGAGACTTTTCCAGTGACGTACTCGTGTCTGCTGCAGAGGTGCAGCAAAAGTCATGAAGTAATAGAAAACTTGAGGCCACTTGGCACCAGACATGAGCAGTCGAGGTCGTTTAATTAGCCTGAGATGCCCAAGGTCTGAAAAACAGCGACGGATGAGCTCAGGATCAGATACATCGGAGTTTTGTGACATCAGCGTATTCGCAACCTGTTTCAAAAGTCAGGAATTAAGTCGATCCCTTCATCTGAACCTGACGTCAATCCAGGACTGTTTATTTTGGTGATTTGAGGCTCAATAGTTGATATAAATTAAGATACAAACATATAAAATGATACTGACATGGTTAGGAATCGTTCGTCGAACAGATATCCATAATTCATGAAACAACCCAACTTTTGATATCCAGTCAAATGTGATCTCACGACACATGACGACAAATTCCAGTTATTTGCAATGTGGGTCTAATTTGGCTCGGACACAACAACCCCAGAGAGAGAAAAAGGGACACGCCCGAGCGGCGTGCACTGCTGTGGAAAGTGCGGTGGATCAAAGTCGCACCACAAGGTCAGTCTGTAAACTGTGATCGGCGTTTACACGAGAGGCTTTGGACGCAGATTTCACCCCCGGACCCCGTTTGTTTGAGCGTTTGTTGAAAACTGTGTGAATTGCTGAGATTTGTCAAACTCCTGTTTCTCAAATACACCACGAAAAAACTCAAGAGAAATTAAGATGAATTAAAATAGTATACTGTGAACATTTTAGACCTATTTATTAGATTCAGATGTGACGTTTTGTGTCTGTTTGGAAATCAGAGTTCAACTGAGTCTGATGTTTACTTTCTCAAAAGTGTTTAGTAGCTTCAAAACAGTTTCAGTCCCGTTTCCTCTCCTTTTTATTTGGGCCGTAAGGTTTGCAACACGCAGGCAAATAAAGCGGACGACATGCATCATTGTGCTGAGACAGAACTGCGCTCCGAAATGAGTTAAAGATGCCAACGACCTTCAAAGAGCCCGCGGCAGCCCGAGCGCCTCTCTGGCCTCATTCATCGATCACGGTGTCTGGAACCGACTTCAGCCGTGGCTGCGGATGCAGCCGAGCCCTTCTGTGGCCTCTTTATCAGATCTGCATCATCCGAATGTGTAGGGTGGGATGACGGCGGGGTTCCTGCAGCCAACGGGTCCAAACCACCAGAGCAATTATACACATTTTTCAACTCTGTTTTCGTGGTTTTATACGCCAATAAAACGAGATATGATCTCAAAGCTGTTGAGTTGGAGAGCGCAGAGTGAGCTGTAGCGTCGCCACGCCGCGCTCCACACTCGTCCGCACACCTGCACTTGTTTAGGATGAGCATGCACATGTTGGTATGCATTGTTGCCAGCGCATATAATGACTCTGGGGAGAAGTTAAATGCACGTCGGACCTCACACGCCGGCGCAGAGGAAGGTCAGCGGCAATCACCGTCACTCCTCAAGTGTAAGAAAACACGCGGCTCTCCTCGAGTTTAAACGGCGTCTGAAACCGTCGCCGCTTTTTCCAGCTTCGCCTGCGTCTCATAATTTCAGACATCCGTGTCATAAAAGGAATTTAGGCGCTGACAGAACTGGGATACGGAGCAGCACCCTCCACGATCCCGACCTGATTGCTTGGAAATTAGTTGGTCGTAAAAATACATCCGTGTTTTACTGCCTCAGATTGTGGCGAGAGAGAGAGAGAGAGAGAGAGAGAGAGAGAGTGCGTTTGTGCGTGTGTGTGTGTGCAGTGTGGGTTTTACCTGCAATGTGGGGACCCAAACCATTGAACACACTTCCTTCGGTGACCATTGACCTTTGTTGGGGCAGAAATCACGTCTCTGAGAGACAAGCAGAAAAAGATGTGTTTGTGTGTGTATGCCCTTCTTTTTCCTATACTGGTGAGGACCTACTCTTGCTTACAAATAAACTCCTGAGGGCTTGTATCAGTGATGGGTGAAAAATGAAGGTAAAAAAAAAGGGAAATCAGTTATTTTACGGTAAAAAGGATTAAGTTAATGTTCAGCATCCACAGTGCAGTTTTGGAGACAAGTCAGCGTCATGTCCCCATAAAGCATGGAAACAAAGGAAGATGTGTGATCGGATCTTTGGTGACTGCACATAAATGCTTTTTCATAAACTCTGATTAAATCACTTTATAAGTTTTTGGGTGCAGACTTTGAGAGGCCAGCAGTCGTTTTGGAGCCTCAGTGTTTGCTCGCCTCTTCGAAAGCAACTTGAATTAAAACTGGCAACGGGAGCGCAGTTTAAAGACTTCCTCAGTTTTTTGTGGCAGCAGCGCTCTCTAATTTCCAAAACACCTTGTCACTGTATAGTACTGCTTTTTCCCTCCAAAGGATCTTTGCTCTGCACGAGGAAAAAGGCTCAGTTTCGTGTTTCACTTCTCAGACTCTGATATGCGTCCGTCTTGTATCGAGACAGCCAAGAGGTCCACGCCAGCCTGCAGGCCACGACGTGGTCTTTGCGCCGACCTCCCGTAAATCTTGCTTCACTTCACCTCTGACATTGTGGGCTGATCGTGCAGCTTCCTGAGCTTCCCCACACTGACCCCACAAACTGATATAATCACCAGCTTCAGCGGACAGAGGTCCTAACCGACGCTAACAATGAGCTCAGACCAGTAAAAAAAATGGGCTTCACTTTGATCGGGGCCCAATTAAAAGAGCAGGAAGCTCGGAGGAAAACAGCCAAGTCTCCCTCGCATCGGCTCGTACGTTATGTCATCGTGGAGCTCGGTAAATATTATGTCTCTGCGCGAACGATGACTCCCAGATCCTTTATTTCCACGAGACAGAGGAGTGCGTCATCTTCTTTCTGTTTGATGCTTTTTTATGGCTCCTGTTTGCAAAACTCGCTGCTCTCGTTCTCATTTTTACTGCTGAATATACTCTCTGTGTCAGACAGTTGTGGCTTCTTTTTTATGACTCGCTGTCTTTATGAACTAGGACCACTCCTCCCCCCACACACACGCTTCAGCCGGAGCAGGAGTGACAGTTTCTGCTTCATCGTAAAGAGAACGGCTTGTTCGGCGCGGCCTAATAAATACGTCCATTCATCTTCTGCGCTGGTGTAATCAAGACAAAGCTGGAAGAGGTTTCGAAAAAAAGCCTCCTCTAAATTAAGAGTCATTAATCAGCGTTGGTTTTTCCACACTGCTGCGGACCGGTTGGGATGCTGGCGATCTGCTTTGGTAAACTGTTTGGACGTTACAATTAGCGGAGTTAAATAAAGATCGATTTTCAGGATGTCGAAACCAGAAGCGCTCGTTTTTTGACGCTGGTTCATAATGTTCAGAGCAGGAACAGGTACAGTTGAACTGATAATAAGGAAATTGTGATATCGTTCTAAAATGTACAAAAACAAATTATTCTGAGGGAAAAAACTCTGATTTCATTTATATTTTTTGTATTATCGACTCCAAATCGACCATTTAAAGCTTGCAAGCGTTTTGTTTGCTTTAGAAATAAAGTAGCACGAAACCAAACCAGTTTTGTCAATCATGTTATAAGGAGAGGAGCGGCTGCTGGTACAAATAACAATCTCACGGATTGTGTTAAAGTGTTTACATTCTTTGAGTGGTGAGGTTTTGGTGCCTTCACACGACGTACGTTTTGATCCAGAAACGGCTCGGCGCCAATCAAAACATGGAGGTGAAGCTTTAATTTGACCCACATTTTCTGTCAAGTGTTTAACCATCAGCGGAACAAGAATGCGTCCTGTGAAGCAGCTTGCTCACCGTGGCAGCGGACCTGCGGAGAGTTATTGCTCGCGCTCTCCGGTCAGCCGCAGCCCCGCAGAGCTTTTTCAGCGT
Organism: Malacoctenus gilli; assembly: GCA_032164315.1. Lineage (NCBI taxonomy): Eukaryota > Metazoa > Chordata > Actinopteri > Blenniiformes > Labrisomidae > Malacoctenus > Malacoctenus gilli. Next base: position 7,164,983 of record JASSRZ010000020.1, read on the forward strand.
ATTTAAGGGGGGCTGTTTTGGTTTTTGAGGACCTCGCCGCCACCGCGCTGTTTGGGTTCGGTCTCACGGGTGAGCCCGTTCCTGTGTTTTTTTCTTTCTTGGGCAAGAAAAAGCTTTGATAAACCTTCCAGATGCTTCTCGCTCGGCGCCACACTGAGAGCAGGAGGCGCTACTGGCTCGCTGGAGGGATAACACGCAGGTGGGGTTAGAGTTAGAAGATAAAACAAACCTCAGTGAAAGTGCAGGAATATGCTGCTTCCTCAATGCTCCTCCTCTTCATGAATGTGCAGCTTCGTTAGAAAGTCGTACATCAGCCTAAAGCTTGTTGCACAGTCGCCAAGTCACAGGAACTCAATATTCGCTGGCACCCAAATGCACATATCAAACAGGCACCTGGACTCGCATGACGTTACTTCCACAAAGGCTTCAAAAGTTCTTCAAAACCTTCAGCGAGTCCATTTACCTCCAAGGCAAGAATTGGATACGCTGTGAGCTGCATGACGCCACCAATGAGGGAAAAAAATCCGCCTTAGAAAATGGTAAAAGCATCAGTTTCTGCGCTGCTCGATGCAGGTGCAGCTCTCACCATGTGTGGAATCCATTTCTACATCTTTTTCTCCCAAACGTCAACTCGGCTTTCCTGTTTTCTCCATTGGGAAAGTGCGTGTTTGCATTGTTTGCATTGGACTGACAGTTACAGGAGACGCAGGATGCAGTTTTGTTTCTGAGTCAAACTTCATTCAGCCAGAAAAAGACGTAGACCTTAAGACGTCTCCTTCACGAGGGTGTCCTTGTTGTTGACCGTTGCTTACCCAAATATTTCCACTCGCAAACAAGCGAAGTAAACATGACAATGCTTGTTAAAGTTCCCTTCTCTTCTGCATCTGTTTCTCACCGCTTTGTTCCCTCTCTTCAACCTTCTCCTGATTCTTCTTTGCGATGATTTCAGCTCTCTAGAATGAAGTCTAACTTTTTCCAGCCCGGCCACCACGTGACCCACTTCGATCAGAAATAGGAGGCAGAAAAGAGAAAAAAATAGAACTGGTGGAAGAAAGTGTGAGAGAGCTGTGCTCTCTTCGAATGCACAATTATGTTTCATTTAGCGGATTTCAATTTTCAAGGCTTTACGTTTAGATGTGTTGAAAGGAGCTCTCGCTGGACTAACTGCAGTCGCAGGAGCAGCTTGTAAAGCTGAGGAGCCCTAGGATTCATAATTCAAGATCCACGTGTGGAAAGTCAGCTGTGCCTGGACTCAATCACAGCAAGCCGGGCCTTTTTCCTTTATATTACAATATTAGAAGGACCAGCAGGTCAGCCTGTGCCGAGACCTTGACTGAAAACTATTGCAGATGATGTCCAAAACAGCCGACATGTGAGGTTTTAGTGTCGTGTCATCACAGACGAGTATTAAGTGGGCTGCCTTTGTTCTCCTGTGGTTGTTCGTATCTGATAGTGGTCACCGGTTCACCCCCCTACCCCCCCCCCCCTCCGGTTCCCTGACGTCAGCTTCTGGCTGCCCCTTCCTGATCAGAGCAGATACAGCGGATCACGGGGTGATTCTGGATCCAGTGCCTGCGGCTGAAACCTGAGAGTCGGTGAGGCGGACTTTGGTTGATGGCATTAACACGCACAGCTTCATCGACGAGCGAGCGGAGCCACCGCGCCTCACTGAGGATGCAATCCATTCAAAACACCACATCGTGAGTCGGACTTTGAGCAGCAGCAGCCATTCGAGCTGACTTGATGTTTGTTTGTTTTCTGAGTCAGTCAACTACAGTGAGTTTGAGTAATGTTGAGCTGTGGGTTCCCAACCTGCGGTTCGGGGTCCCTTTTGGGTCATCCCAGTGACAAAATCTGGACCCGAGGCTTTGCCTGCTCTGAGGTTGTCAAAGTTAAGAACAAACAATCCGAAATGACCTTTTTTCAATGGAGAGCAGACCTAAAAAGGAGCCCTTTGCTTTTATTTTGAAGGCTCCTGCTTCAGTTTGGCTTCACTTTGAAGTTTTGGCACATGAAAAGCTTAAACTTAGGGGTTCACAGTCTTACCTTTCGTGAATTTAATGGGACTCCAGAGGAAAGAAAAGGGTCTGAACTAACTGTACAGGGCGAACTGTGAAGGAAATCTCCATGTTACAGATAGTTAAATGCCTCTAAAGCCGCTCCTAAAAGCAGAGTGCTGTTTTACAAGTTTTTGCTGCTTTGCTGTGGTAAAAATCCCTGAAAGCCCCAAAAAACAACATCTATTTAACTTGAACCAATAAAAGATGTACAGTATATGTAGCTTTGCTATTAAATCCTCTGTTTAAACAATGTGTTTCAGGCCATTTTTTAAATCTTTTGCAATGTGAAGATTCAAAGTTTTGGACCACAACCTTGTTTTTCTTCTTCATGGCTTATCTCGTCCTATTCCCTTTGAAGACACTCATCATTTTTTGACCAGGAAACACACTCAAACAAGTCCAACTCCAAAAAATCCCTGCTAACATCTGTAGCAGATGTGTCTGCCGTCATGTACACAAGTTTATGAAGTGTGTTTGTCCTCACGTCTCATCCTTCAACATGACTTTTTTTCGCTGGTCTGTTCTGGATCAACGATAAGTGGAAGATCACGTTTTTGCTCCTCAGTCGCCACCTCGATTACCAGAGGTTTTTTTTTCCCAGCGAGGCAGATCGAGCCATCAATATTCTGAGCTCGGGTCAAACGGCAGCCAATGAAAATATTCTGGGGCGTATTTTTAGATCATCACTCAGCGAACGTGCACGGCGACAGAGGCCTTCATCCGCGCACAGCGTACCTGGAAAAGACGTCTCCAACCTGACGGCGATTCACCCAAGTGTTGACAAATTGGTCTGCTGTGACTCCAAAAACAACCGTCCTCTCTAAATCATCACTGGGAAAACTCCTTCTTGCCCCTTCGCAGAATCACCTCCTCATTGAGCGTCTGCTAGATCGGACTGCCGCCGCTCCTCAGGGCCCACAGATAAGAGGTTGCACGTCCGACCCTTCATAGAGAATAAATATTGCTAGAATAATATCTGCCCAAAAGGGCTCTGCTTTCTCTCCTCTGTTCCCATTATGCTTTGCGCTGACGTGAGTGAAAAAGCAGCCGCAGCTTCAATAACAGCGGGGAGTGTTTGGTGAAGTGAGGTTTGATGTACAGGATGTCAAATCCTCCCGAACTCCCGCAGCTTATAAAAGCCTCTTTTTTCCGTTCATAGCGATTAATACGAGTGACATGTTGGGCTTTTCTATAAGTCGGAGGATATGTTGCTGTGCAGGAAGGAACGGCCCGTCTGCTACTGGATCGCGTTAGTTATTGCTAAAACTGAAGCTGCCGGAGGGCTGACGAAAAGCTGTGAGTGTTCTGCTGTTGTACTTTAGAGAACGAGATCAATGTTCCAGCTGAAAATTGAATCCCAAACTCCTATAAATCAATCCTTGATTGGCAGAGGAGATGTTTCCATTCATTGGGCCTCACCGGCGAAAGATTTTCCACAAGGTACGCCGTGGCGCTGACCTCCGTTTGGATTAAACCTTTTAATCCGTCTTGTCGTCGTCATTTATCACAGATGGAGAGAAATGAATGACCTGAACAACGGCGTGAAAAAATGTGGCGCCACACTTTGTTTTCTGGGATAAAGAAAAGGAAATTTTACCCAGCGTGACGGATTTTTATCCAACTATTCAGCAATAACTGCAAATTGCTTCAAGACTGGCAGCTAATTGGGTTAATATCAAGTTTCCTGTTATCCGAAATACACCAGCGATAATTGACTCAGCAAATTTCCACCAACAGTCCTTCCAGCTTTTACACGGCGGCTCTGGATCCTGTTTCACGTGGTGGTGACAGACGTTTTAAGAGCCTCTCAATACAAATATTCACATATTGAGATATTCAGTTACGCATAATATTATGAAACAATCAGGCTGAAACAGAAATATGAACACAGAGAAATTTATGCTCTATTTATTCAAAATCAAGCCAAATGCGTTTCAATTCGGGTTGCATCGTTTCGTTTCCTGCATGTTTTATAACTTATTTTTATAACTTAACAACCGTTTTAATGATTTATATCTTTTCAGGTAATAAACTTGGCTCTCTTTGACTGAGCTTGGCATATTTAATTTCTTGCAATATAGTTCGTTTCCCTTTTATTTTGCAGTAATTTGTGAGTTTTACTGCACGGTCTTCACGAAATTAAACTTATTTATCCGCCTAATAAAGCAAAAATTACCACTATGTAATTCTAATAATCCAAACTTTGCTGGTCTGGAAATTATCGCTCTTTGCAGAACAATATAAAACTGTGAGCTACGGATGAAAACATTGACAATAGTTAACAGATGAATGTAACAAAGAAAAGACTCTAAAAAAGCGCTAAAATTTCATCTACTGGAGGAGATTTTCTTTGACTCTTTGCTGGTGACCAAGACTAATTTCATTTTTATTATACTTGGTTCTTCTCCAACGCTGATTTCAAGTGAAATGACCTCAGACTTCTGCGTTACATAACGGATTTGGACACTTTAGAGCTAATGTGTTTATGCGCGCAGCTGTTCCTTCGCCTCGTTTCTGCTTGCATAACATCAGTGAACCTGCATCGTCTCCGTTTATTCTCACCTGCTTCCGTCAGTAACGTGTTGTTTTTCCACATTTTTTACCCCCCCCCCCCAGACCTGAACAGTCGGGGGTCCAACTGGCTCGACGTGTTCCTGAAATCTTCCACCACTTTGATTAAGTACATCTGGATCACGTGTGTGAAGAGAACGTGGCAGCGGGGCGAAGGTACGATATGATTCATGTTGATGGAGCGCCGTGGTTTCCAAAAGCACCTTTATTCAATCTCGCACAGTTCCTGAGCAAATATTTAGCCTTTTATTCTTTGTCTGTATACATAAAAAAAACACAACTTACACAGTAATTTTAAATGGACTCACCAAAACGGTGTCAAAAAAAACAACACATTATGATGGTTAAGAACACAAATAAACAAACAGGAAGTAGCTGTCAGAAGCTTTTACATAAAGAAATACAAATGAACACACCTGTACACGTCTTAAGTGTCCATTCTTACAGTTCTTTTGCTTTGCAGCATGTGATTCCGTGCGATTTTGGTGTGTTTCTTCTGCCTTGGCAAAGTGTGAGCATCACGATAAATAACAACGTTCGCTGCGGTAGCCGAGGCCGTTACACTTTGAGACGAGGGTAAAACTATGCCGGCGCACACATGCTTCTTTTCCCATCATATACAGACTGCTTTATATAAAAAAAGTGCAATGTAATGATATACATTTCAGTTGTTTAAAAAGTAATATATTCTCTTTCTCTCTGGAGCCGTGGTGAATTCCTAGTGGTGTCGTTTCTTGGTGGCAGGCACAAAAAGTCTAAGGTTATGGGCAGGCGTGGTGGTGGTGACGGTGGCGGTGGCGGCGGCGGCGGCGGGAGCCTGCAGCAGGATGCAGAACAGTTCGTGTCCGTCGTGCGTTACCACTTGCCCGGGATGGGCACGCCGCACTCGTACCAGCCCACGAACGAATGGGTGGTGCGCCGGCCGATGACGCCGAATGAAACCGGCTCCTGTCTGTAGGCGCGATAGTAGCCTGCAGGAGGAGGAAACAGCTCAGTTAG
>JASSRZ010000020.1:7192585-7216036 GCA_032164315.1 Malacoctenus gilli
TAAGATAAGATAAGATAAGATAAGATAAGATAAGATAAGATAAGATAAGATAAGATAAGATAAGATAAGATAAGATAGACTTTATTGATCTCACAACAGAGACGTTCAATAACATTTACTGGTCCAATACCATCAAAGGTGACTGATCTTTATTCCCTGATTGGCTTTCTTTCCTCGTCCATTGTCCTTGGTCTGTGTTTCATCTGAACTGTTTCAGTTCAATGTTGCTGCTGGAACCACAGGTGATATATGAAGAAACAGTTTGGCAATAGATCGACTTGAACCGAGTGAATCAATAGATAAATTTGTGTTTGAACTCCAAGTGAGGGACGGCTCAACTGGATTATGTGGATATGTGCTCGCTTGGCTGAAGTTTTTCCCCTGTGTGCACAGCAAAGACCACATGCACACACACACACACCTGTCGGCTGTAACGTTTCCATTTCACACCGTCCTTCGGCAAAGTTACCTGCTGCTGCGGCGGCGGAGGATTAGCGCAACCTTGAGAACGCCTGGCTTCGACCTGCAGGAATATTTTTACATTTCAAAGTTGCGCCGGGCGCCTCTGAAGCCGGATGTTTCATCACGGTCGCGCCTTGATTTCCCGGAGAAACGCCAGGGCGACAAAGGGAAATAATACGGATTGAAAGCGAAGGCAGCGCTGAATTATGGAGCAGATGAAAGTCGATTGTTTGCAGAACTTCAATCAATAATGAATGGCAGCTTTTGAAGTGCTAAAAAGTAAGCCAGAACATGATAGGCTCCGCTCAGCTCAATTATTCAGCACTTGTACACATGTTACAATGGCTGAAAGGAAATGACCGCCCGTTTGCTCCTCTAAGTATCCCTGCTTATATTGATCAGGCTGCCGGAATATACTGCGGCGCGTTGGCGTTTTCACACTCCCTCCGAGGCGCAGAAGTTGCAATACATCAGCAAAAGAAACAAACTTTTTTTCGTTCACCTCGCGCAATCGTTCACGAGCTCACAGTCGTTCTCCTTTTCACCCTCGCGAACGCTGAAGCCGTGCGCAGGGGAGCTCGGCAGACTTACACACACCTTCACGGCGAAAGCATCTGCCGACGCCTGAGGGAGGGGATGAGGGGGAGGGGGAGGGAGGAGGAGGAGGAGGAGGGAGGAGGGGGCGCTTCCTTCAAACTGAAGGCAGGCTCTGCAACTTTCAGTTTACCTCGTTATTAAGTCTCGATGCTTCGCTGACAAACGTGGCCCCAATTTCCGAGAAAAGTAGAGTCAGAGCCGAACCGGAGATAAAGAAGCTGATTCATTGTTGTGTTGTTTATCGGGTTTATCTTCAGATTAAGAGTTGGCTGGGCTGCTTTGTACTTCTCTCCCAGTTTCTGTAGTTCTGTTGTGAAGCTGTGTGTGTGTGTATGAGTTTGTGTGTGTGCAGTGTTAAAGCTTTTCTTCGCATGCATTCGTTTATCGTCCTTCCCTCTGGACTTCGATCTGCTGTTTCCGTATCTGTTCTTCTCAATGACTCCTTTGTTGTTTGGTGAGTCGCCACAAACAAACAGAATAAAGCTAATTTTTTAGTGTGTGGTGTTTGTTTACGTGAAGAAGGTGACACATCCAGGATATATGTTGGGGGGGGGGTTTGGGTCCTGGCGTCGCATGTTGGTCCTCGTATGTGTCCCACCGCTTTCCAAACAACACGCTGTTTTGGGGGAAACTCTTTAAATTATTCACCAGCTCTAATTGGCCACCTGAATGGGAACTGTACCGGGTTTCCTCCCACTGTTCTGCTCCATGAAGGCTCGTTGGGTCGCACATAAACGCAGCTGGCGCTCCTGCACAATAAGAGCGGTTAAAGGATGTCATTTCTTGTTGTTTTTCCCAAGAAAAACATCTTTGAGGGGCAATTTTAAAGAGAATCACTCGAGCAAATCAAAATGTTGGACGATTATGACCCCCATGAGATACTTTGTAGACTTTTGTCACTGCTTTATAAAATCTTCTTTCTCCGAAATGTGTTTTTTTCAAACAGGAAGCCAAAGTCAGCTGAGGGAAACAAGAATATTACTGTAATAAAACAAAATTCTTCAGTTTGCAGCTTGAAAACTCGAGATAGTTCGAGACTTTAGCTGTGATAATGAAAAACTACACAGTGCATCAGAGTTTGGGTACAGAAAAACATTTGAAACTTTGTTTGATGGACACAAAAATTGTCTTTTGGAAACAAATTTAAGGATGTTTAATGGTCCGATCCTTAAATTTGCCATGAATACGCCCATATATTTGCAACCAACAAGTAAAGTTTCTGCAGCGGAAAGAGTTGAAGTTCAATTACAATTATTTGGATTAATTTGTACTGTGCAGTGTCTCAAGATTCGACATCAAAAGCCCAAAACAAAGCTGGAGTTAATTGGAAAAAAGAGCTGTCAGAGCTGGAGTTCAGTCTCGGAGCCTCCGGAAAGTATTTTTTCCTCTTTCAAACAGCCGAGCGGAGAAAGAATGGTGGAGAACAAGCTTTTCATTACTGTGCTCAAGGTGAGCGAATGGTGTGTGACTCTTCATCCATTCTGTCACTTGTCCTCGGGGGCGCCGATGAAAGGAGGAGGCAAGTGGCGCTGAGTTGATGCCTCTTGTGGAGGAGCCTTGGAAAGTCATGCCCCCCCCCCCGTCTAAAACACTAACAGGGCGCCGTCACATCGAAGCTGCAGGAAAGATAATGGTTTTAATGTCTCTCTATCGGTGCTCATGTAAGAAAACAAGAAGATGAGGACGTTATGGAGACACTTGGTAGAGCGCATACCTCTGCCTGCAGGGGCATTGGTGGCATCAGTGCATTATAGGAATTTTTCCATCATCCACTCCACTGCGAGATGTTTTAGTGAAGCCAACTTAAGATGGTGCTAGTTAGCGTTCAGAGCCTCCCTCGCCTCCCTCAACGCCTTCACCTCTTGTACTGTCTTAAAGGGCTACACACACTCTTTAAACACGCCGCTACGTTTTCATCGTTCTGGCTCTCCAATGATCAAATCAGCACCACAATCTAATCCCTTTCTCGCTCAACCATCCTGCAAGTTTCGTCCAAATCTCTCGTGGACTTTTTGTTTATTCCCTCAGCAGACAAACCAACCAAAGCCTGAAACATGAAGGCAAATGACTCGCTGGATATTTGGGATTTGAGATTCTTTTCTTCTTATAAGAGTATAAAACAAACCAATACTGGCGCTATGGGATGCACACGCTTCTTAAACAGCTGCTGGCTCCATCTTGCAGCGTCCCATTTGGGGTTTTTTTTTCAGGAGAGCCCATAACAGCAAACCACTCATATATCAACAAATGTATGAAGATGTGCTTTGAGACTTTAGGCTGTAAGCTGCATGTTTCATGAAGGGATGAATATTTTATACTTTCTCGCTTTTTTACGCCACAAAATGAGAATCTTATGGATAATTTGAGTGGTGTGCGAAAGATGTGCAAGAATGTGAAATGAGTTCAGTTGCTGTTGAATTTAATCAACTTTTCGGTCCTTTTATTCATCGACTTCATGTGCTGGACATCAGTTCCAGAGGGAATGTGGTAAAAAAAAGGACTTTATAGTGAAAAAAGCTGCGTTCACAGATCAGAATCTGACAGTCTTGTGTGTGTGGATGGAAGTGTGTGTGTCTGTGTGTGGACACGATGTTTTCTGCTCACTACAAATCGCTTTGAGGTGTGACAAACTGCTGAAAAGGAGCTGGTGACAAAGGCAGCGTGGCACTCTGTCAATGTCTGTCACGGCGTGTATCCGTTCACTCGCTGGCCTGCTCGCCGCCACGCTCTCACGCTGACGGATGAGTGAAACGCAGCAGATTCTTCCCGTGACAAAAACTCAGCGTTAGTGTTTTGTTTTGGCTGAAAAAAAAAGCAGCATGTGACTTGATAAAGTCTCCAAACGCAGCATCTCAGGAATCAATCTGTCGTCTCACCATTTGTGTTCCTGCAGACTTGTGGGGACTTTCTGTATGGTCCTGCAGAAAGTGGCTGAAGAGGGACACCTGGAGCTGACCGACACGCTCATCGACGATAACAACACATCAATAAAGGTAAAAACGCTGCTCTCACGCTGAAAATATCAGCAGTGCGCCGTGCTTCCTATCTTTGGAGAGGACCCATCGAGTCTCTATTTCTGGCAGAGGCGGTTTGTGTTCAGCAGATTCGTTCCCGAGTCAGAATCTGCAGAATAACTTCCAAATAACACCAACAGAAACAATAAGTTGCTGCCTCGGTTGAGCCAAATAGCTCCACTAACAACAGACTTCGTTGTGCAAATTTGAGGACGTGGTTGTTGTTGTTGTCGTTCATGTTTATTCATATCAGAAGATTCAAATAATGGCTTTTTGTTCAGATGTAAATGAGTTTGATGCTAATACAGACTGAAAGTGTTTATATTGGCCAATATTGGAGCAGGAGCTCGAGAAAGTTTGGCTGTTGTCGCGATTGAATTTGTTCTCATCGTTGCCTCCAAGATTATGAGTTAAAAAAGCTGTAAAAATGTGGGAAAAACTACAAAAAGAGCTTATGGAGGATTCTTCTTGTTTCATTTGTTCCATATTTTAGTCTCGGGACACAAAATCTCAACTGTTGACATAAAATTTGACGTATGTTAAGCCATGAAAATGTTCCCAAACAATCATAAAGCAGCACATTGAAAACATGTTGCTTTGTGTCGAAGCCAAAAACCCGATTAGGACGTCGTGGAAGAGGACCTAATTTCTCCCTTTGGTCTGTTGGAATTGGAAATTTAGTGAGAAGCGCCGCAGCCCCACAGAAGCCTCAACACAAACTGTTTATGGTTATTAATTATCTGGCCTTTCTGACGGCTGTAGAATCGAAATGAATCGCGTTAGTCAGCAAATCGCCTTCATAGGCGAGCGGGGACCGTTAACAGGAGAGATCAATCTTGCGTCGCACCTGCAGTGGTGGCAATGGGCGATGTTACGGTCGTCATTAGGCCAGTAAACACCGCCGTCGCCGAAGACACCCCTCCCACCCCACACGACGAGGAAATACGACGGTCTCCGAGCAACATCAGCACATTAGGACGCTCGCCACTCACATTAATCCGTGTACTCGCTATCGATCGGGAATTGTGGTTAGAACAGCTCGACGGAGAGCGGCTGGTGGAAGAGGGTGAGGGGGGGGGATTGGCAGCACGTGGGAGCGACGCTGTGTGTGGAAATGAGGGCAGCAGGACGGGGGCACAGAACTGTATGGGGTTTCAAACCAGCTCCGGGGGAGGGAAGGGAAGGGGGGGGGGCGCCTCAGTGACGCTGGGATTGCTGACAAGAGACTTGTGAGACGATGACGGACAGAATCGGAGCGCTGCAGGGTTCACGCGCACGAACATCCACACGTAAACACGTGGAAGAAGCCACCGACTCCCCCACATGTGTGCACGCGGCTGGGGGAGGGAGGGGGGAAGGAGGGGCGAGGGGGGGGGCTTCATTACTGTACGTCCCTTTTAGCAAGAAACTGGTGGAAGTAAAGTAGACACAAGCTCAGAGCAATACTCCCAACTCTGCACTTGTGCGGGGTTGCCATGGCAACAAATTTAACTCCTGGCGGACTACAGTTGTTGCCTTGTGAGGATGCGAGTAGACTGAGAGTAGAGAGAGAGAGAGAGAGAGAGAGAGAGAGAGAGAGAGAGAGAGAGAACAGCAGTCTCGTGTAGATTTTGTCCTCATCCGTCTTTGTCCCTGGAATAAATTGGCCGCTTCGTAATAAAGATCAGGTCGCCGTCAGCAGGATATTTGTCCAAACGCGATTACCCCCGCAGACACGGAGACAAACTGCCGTGCCGTCGCCAGTCGCCGCTCACATTAAACAAACTGTTAGTGTCAATCTGGGTTCTGGCCTCACAAAGGGAAAAAAAACAAACGCGGGAGAAGACATGATTTATATCGAGCTGCTAAGTTTGTTGCCGATAGCGGGAGCGAGCGATTAAATCGAATGACACTGACTCAATGCAGAGACGCTGTTTCTATTGCTGTTGTTTAATCTGCGTTATCGAACCTGATGTGACCAAATCCCCCTGAAGAGGAGTGAACGTGAGGCCTATTAAACGTTACCAAGCGTCGTTATCGAACGTGTTTTCACACTCAGAGCCACTTGGGATGATGGCGTCCAAGACATTTTAGGACGAGGGACGAATTTCGGCCATTTTTATGTTTTACCTTTAAAAATATACGACCCACAAGCAGGAATTGAATCAGCAAAGCTGTGTTGAAAAGCTTTTAGCTCAATAAGCGTTAATTAGGAGCATCATAACAGCCCAGCGCCATTCAGACTAATTTAGTGTCAACAGCACTAACTGCGATTTCATTGTTTGCAGAATTAAAGTGTGATGATGTCTCGTTTTTCTCGTCGGAAGAATGGAAACACCAGTTGTGTCCGAAAAGGCTGTTCAGGCAGTGAACTGTCCTCCTCTCCTTTCCAGACCAGCGTGACCATCGAGATCAAGTACCAGCCGATGGACGGCACGGTGGGCGCGTGGAGCGACGGCGAGTTCCTGGACGTCCCCGACGACCGCGACGGCATCTTCGCCTTCGAGACGGACAGCCTGCTGTCGGGACAGAGCCACGGGTCGGGGACGAGTCCCGGGCGCTCGCTGCACGGGTCCATCCCGACCTTCAGAAAGTGAGTCTCACACACACACACACACTGAAAGGACGCTGAATGGAAATTTCAATACGATACACGATGAATCGTTTCAATCGTGTACTCGACTTCTGAAGAGGCCATCACGGCTGACGGCGTCGCACGCGAAGGTGGAGAGCGTCCGATGAAAGCCGCATTCCCCCTTTGCGAGTTCTAAGCTGATGTATCATCCTTTATTGTGATGAGAAGAAAAGCAGAGGACATGTTTGTTTACCGATGTAGACGTGGGGAAACTCAATGAATCAAAGTCGGCGAGGGTCTGCGACACTTTCCAGTGAGGTCGGCGGGTCCGAGCCGCTTTTATGGACTGCTGAATGAAAACTGCTGCGAATGATGAAACAAATGGCGGCATTATCTGCTTGAGGTGATGTTGTGAGTGACCCGAAGGCCTCAGGTGATGTTTGATGTGTCTGTAAGGAGTCTATTGAGTGGTTTGTTTTTCCGAATGTTGCTACGGAAATCGTGCCGTTCGCGACGTTGCTGTTGGAGTCGGTGTGCTTTCATAGAAGCCGCTAAAGAAACTCCAAACAATTCATTGTTTTGATTTGACTTGAAAACATCACAGCTGTGCAGGTGTGTGTGTTTTTCTTGTCACTCTCGACATTTGTTTGAAAGAGTAAGACTGTTTTTTTCCATCAGACAGACTCGCGTTTTCTCTCAGTTCTTTACAAGGTCACAGATTTGATCCGAGAATGCTGTGACAGCCTCCACAGAGTCTCTTCATCGCTGCTTTCATCGGCATGATTTCTCTGAATAATGAACCTGCGGGTTTGAAAAGGTTCTTTCGGATCACCTGCGCCGCTTGCTCTGCCGCGTCAGGATAAGCATTGTGGCGACACTGCTCGTTCCTCCGCGCACGCGTGAACGCCGAAGTTACTCGCTCTTATCGTAGAGTTGGAGTGAAGGAAGAAAAAGTTGCCTCAGCTAAGTTTTGGGAGCCTCCCACGGGCGTTATGTAAGAGATACAGTCAGCAGAGATAAGAGAGGAGGATGGCGAAACGATTCAGACGGAGATGGAGAAACTCGTCCCTCATTTTCACCTTGATTGAAAGAACAAAGCACGAGTTCTCACAATACTCAGATAAAGTTGTATCTTATGAGAAATAAGGCTTATTGTGAGTTTGCTGGGTGGAACGCTGGAGTGGCGGTTTGCACTGGCCCCCCTCAGCAAGAAGGTCCTGGGTTCAAACTCTCTTTGGGGCGTTTGCATGTTCTCGCCGTGCGTCTGTCCATGAACACAGAGTGATGTCGATGGTGTTAAATTCTCCATGTGTGGTTAAGAAGATTCCGTCTCCCCAACTGAGCACAGTTTGTTTACAACCAAACAAGTACCGTCCATCTGTCGTCGTGGCAACGAGCTGTCAGTCAGAGAGCCGCTGCTGTCGGGCTTTTGTTTTGGCGAGAACAAGTGAAAGACTTTGCTGATGGGAGGCCAATGATGTCTCAGCGCAGGTGCAGCGGATCCGTCTCTAATCTCCCCTCCGACTGCGGGAAGACTCGAGCAGCCTGGTCGCTTTTTCCTCCAACTTACCTTTCATGTCCCGCATCACCTGCTTCCAAGTTTCTCTCTCTGTCCAGGTGTTTTCACCGAGAAACTTTCCATTGTGTGCTGAATTCAGGCGCTCTGCAGCCAGCGGTAATCGTCCCCCGTGGCGGTAATGAGGCGTGGATGTTCAGGAGACGATGACCTGGGATGACTCTCATTTCCTCGGGGAGAAGGAGGGAAGGAGGAGAGACGAGGGGGACAAAACATCAAGCGCTTTCGCCTCCAGGCAGCTCGCTCTCTCGTTCCTCCCTTCTCACCTCCGCTTCCCGTTCCTGACATCGTAGCGAGAGCTTGTCCCTCCCAGATGCTGATTAGAACCATCTCAGATCACCATCAGCTGCTGGAACTCTTTCACCAACTCTGAACGTAAAAAGAAAACTTGAGACAAACTGACATTTTATCTCCCAAACAGAGGAACTCCTCCCACCGCCGCCACCTGCTCCTGTTCAGCCGCAGCCGCCTTAAAGGCCACGCGTGCTCCTGCGACAAGAGTTTGTGCTCATTAAAGTTTTCGGTGGGAATTGAATTTCATTACGTCGGTAAAGTGGCTCTGCGAAAAAAAGACTGGAGGTGGCTTATTAAGGCAGATCGCTTTCTCCCCGTCTCGCTAAGCGAGCGAAATTGCACTCCAGAGTTGACGGTGGCGCCGCTCCCTGCCACCTCGCCACCGCCACCTCGCCCCTCCCCTCCCTCCGTGTCGTCGCCCTCGGGATGATTTATGGCAACACCTATAAAAGCGTTTCGTGCTATCTGCGGAGCCACAATAAGCCGGCTTTGCAGGGGTTTTGTTGTTTCTAATAAATAAATCAATTTGTGTCTGACTTTACTGCCAGTGAAGCAAATCTGCCGATTTAAAGAGAAAAGATTTGGGGGGCGGGGGGGGGGGGGGGGCTCAGGCTGTGTTTGATGTCGGGACGTCAAACAGGGAAATTAAAGCAATGAAAGCTTTGAATAGTGAGCGTGTGATCTTTCTTTAACTCGAGTTTGAAAGACTAAACTTTGTTTTCATGTTGAATCAAATCCTGCAACAAAAAACTGTGTTTAATTTTAATTTGAATCCGTCTGAAAGACATAAAATCAAGTTTCAGGCTCCTTTTTTATTGATATTTCTTCTTCTTTTTTGTTATTTTAAAAACTACGATTATATTTTCAGTCTTTTTTGCACAGAACTCACAATATTTATTTATTTTTCAGACATATTCAGCGTTCGTGTTGTCCTCAGGTTGAGCCCTGAGCCCATTTCAGCCCAAACAGACCTGACATTTAATGTCCAATATAAATTCTGCTGTTTCCTGTCTGATTCTGCCGCTCGGCTGAAGCTCCACTGACGCCGGGGTTCCTGCCGGCGGTGATTGATTGGAGCTTTTCCTGGAGCCTGTTTGGGGACGTCGGCCGGATCTGTCCTCCCTCTGTCTCGTGTCACTTACTCGGCTTTCGGGCCGTCGCTCCGAAGCCGCCGCGGTGCGACAGCTGTTTATTCTCCCCCTGAGCTGCCGTTGTCTTCCCACTCAAGCTTGTTGTTTTTGTTTTTGTTCATTTGAACCTGGTTTAAAAGTTTAGCACAGAAAAACAAACAGCCAGACTTCTTATTCCTGCATCAGTCTGACCTGAAGGTGTTTGTCAATGTAAATGGGGCTGAAAAAAACCACCAGGAAGCCACGAATTCACAGCAGCGTAGAGGAAAGTTACATCGAACGCAGCTTTGTTAAACATTCTGATACTTTCGGATATTTTCCCAAGCTTTAGTTTTTATTGAGTTTGATAATTAGAGGCATTAATCATCCAGCTGTTGCCTGTTTATTCTGCTCACTCGCTCGTTCATTTGTTTATTCTCTCCCAAGTTTTATTCATCCATCAGCCCGATCGCTCGTTCGTTCCTCACGTTAAAGTTGTTACGATTGTGTCTCTAATTTCAGAGTTGCAGAGCGATACGACGGAGCAGTCGTGTCACGCACTCTTTATGTCAATGCCGTCACTTTACGCTAATGCACTTTGTCAGCCTTCAAATGCACAACAAGCGCATGTCAGCGTTCAGATCAGTGAATCAGATCATTGCAGACACGCTCCAATTACCGATGCGGCTGCGCAGGGGGTTCCCTGCTACCGCAGGCTTAATATAAAGCCCGATACAAACTATACATCGTCCACGTGTTTCATTCTCCAGATGAAAGGGTGAATTCTCAGTTCTGCCGTTTCCTCCCGCTGACACCAGACTGACGCTTTCGTCTCCGGAGACTCCGACGTCCCTCGTTTCTGTTTTTTTCCCGCGTTTTCCCCGGCGGAGCGCTTTGTGTTTCTGCGCTCTGCGGTCATGTTTTGATGTGGTTCCTCTTCTTGTGATAATGCTGTGTGAACTCTGTTTCTGTGGTTTCATAAGAAACTCCTGTGGTTTTTTTTTCATCCTGCGCTCTGATGAGGGAGCAGACGGTGATGACACGAAGACAAGCCTCCCGGGGTAATTCCCCGCTTTTTCTGCGTCTTTGTCCTAGTTTGCAGCTCGGCTCCATCGTTTCATTAGAAATTGTTATTTATAGGGCAGAAGTGAAACAAAATGTCTTCGGGGGGAAACCTGAAAATTTGAAAAAAAACCAACCATTTTGCCTCCGAGACGCGTCCTTTCAGCGTGAACCGGGGTGCGGCGGCCGGAGATTTTGTTCCAGCCCAGTTGATGCAATAACAGAGTAAAAAATGCAAGAGTGCTATTTGGAGGGACTATTAAAATTTCACTAAGCAAGTGTGTGTTCAGAGAAAATCGTTGTTGCGTGAGGTTTAATCTCATCCCTCCTTTCTTCCGTCTTCTTCTCTCCCGCCGCTCTTCTCCTCACTTCCTTCCTCCTTTCAGCAAACAGTGTGAAAGGAGATTCACTCAGTCAACGTTTACACGACTGAAACCCTTTTATAGGAACCTATGATATTTCAGAGAATATCCGTATCTGTATGTAGGCCACCAGGACTCCGAGGAGGCTTTTTTCAAAGCCATTAAACTTGTATGAGCTCTTAACTATGTGACACTAATGAGAGTAAAGTTAGAAGTGAACACTTGCTGGATCACAGGCAAAGAATATCAATTACTGAATCAATTAACGCCACTGTCGGCAAACAAGGCGGCGGGACAAAACGCTCAGGAAGAGACGTCGATACCGGAGGCGAGAAGTAACCTGGACACTCGTTGGGCTTTATCTTAAAGTCTCTCGCAGCTCCGAGCAGCAGAGGACGAGTCCTTTCTGAGGAGAGATATCGAGCGCTCGGAGGCAGAAGGGGGGGGGGGGGGGCTGAGGAGGGCTCGATAACCTCCTCAGAGTTCCAGTTCAGTGAGAGTTTTGGTTCTCCGGCTGCTCTATCAGGAAGAGCTGATCTGTGTCTGCGTCACGTCCAGACCGAGCTGGACGCACCGGAAAAGCCCGTAACCACGAGAGAGAAAGCAGCTGCAGCGACGCATCGAATCGAGCTCCATTCAGCGAGAAACCTCCCAGAGCAGAACCTGCACTTTATTCCCTTAAATCATTTAGAAAAGATCCTTTTTTTCCAGCATTTCCAGAGATAAAATGTGAACAAAAAACTCCTCCAACAGTTCTTTGTGTCTTTTTCTGTTAGAGATAAGAACTCAGCAAAAACCCATGTTTTAATCAGATACGCTGGAACGAGACGTGTGGATTAATTCGGAGAAACTTCCGATTAGTTTTATTGTCCCTGGCGCCAGAACACAAAGTAAAGGAACATAAAGAGCCAGCGGAGTGAACAGCAGAGCCATTATTCAAGTCAACTCCACAGACTTGAATTTAATTTCGCCGTGTTCATTAAAATTTGCTATCACTGCCCTCAAACGGCTCACGGTTACCAGCAACAACAACAAAAGTTCAACGCAGAGGATCTATAAATAACAAGACATTCGTAATCTGAGCTCTTGTAAGAATCCAGGATCGGTCGGACATTAATCACGGTGGTTTCTGTAACTCATTATTTCTGTTTCGAGGGAAACCAAAAGAACCAATTTAAAGATTTCTTTCATGAGATGCAGCATAAAAATTGAGAAGAAAGCAGTTTTAGCTTTTTCATACGATCAGCAAAAACGTAGGAAGTTTAAAACCAAACAAACATCGTTTGTGCTACGAAATCCAAACTCAAATCACTGGTTTTTAAAAGATTAAAGATTAAAGATTAAAGAAACGAGTTTGAATTTTGCATTTCAGGGAGAAGCTGAAAGTGACGCCGTCAGCGCGTTGTCGAGCCTCAGTTCGAACATTCGCGTCTGCTGCAATCTACATGTGTGATGAGATAAGTTATTCATGGTTTCATGTAATTTTGATTTGCACACAATGAATTCCTTCCAAGGCAGAGTTCGTCTTCGGCTCTGCCCGCACAGATTCGCCCTCTGATTCTTGGTCTTTGATCGTGCATCGGCGGCGCTTTTTATACTCTGAATACTCGCTCGTAACTTGTTACTTCCTGCTTTTCAGTGGGACAGTCTCATGCGTGATTCGCTTGGCAGTCGATGTTCATCTGTAGTTGGTGTGCCTGCAGCGTTTAGAGTTTCTATTTAGGATGTAAAGCATTAAAGAAGGGAACTAATCGCTGCCAATCGGAACGTTCACCCATCTGTACGGCTCCTCCTAAACCTTTGCGTTTTGTCGGCTTCAACCTCCCATTTCACTGTGTGAATTTGCATATTCCCGTTAGTCTAATTGGCAACCCCAGCTGTGAACTCACTCCGACTTTGAAGGTGACTTTTTTATCAAGCAGATGGAGGGATGGCTGGTTTCAAAAAAAAGTATTAATTTTCAACTCGTTTGGGAGGCAGACACGACCTCCAGCTGAAGGCGTTCGCTCTAATGTCTCTGTGATTTACGGTCATTAAAGTCAGAGGAAGACAGCGAAGGAGAAGCGAGTAAAAAATATGATAGAACTGTTTGTTTATTTGCTTGCACTGACATTAAGTCTCTGCAGTGGGTCGTTGAGTTAAAGGTGGGAGTCACATGAAAGTCACAATGGGTTTAAATAAACAACGCTGGATGAAGTAATTATGGTTCATCGCCGTCGGGTCACGGCTGGCTGGTGACGGCTTAAATACTGCAAGTGGTCGGCGAACTAACACAGGTGAGGAAGAGGTCGCTGCAGGGTAACGGCGAGGGAGTGACGAGGCCGGCGCAGCTTCACCACATGGTCGCGAGGTCGCCGAAAGGTAACGGCGGGGTCACAGAGAGGTCACAGTTGTAGAAACAAGTAATATGAACCGCTTAATTTTGGAGGAATAAAAGGTGTGAACATTATGTCTTTTACAGGGTCAGTCGTTAACGTCTAACGTATGGAAGCTGTGCAATAGTTACATTTCTTTCTGGTTTAGTTACCTGGTAACTGTTAGGAACTGAAGAGTGATTGCAGTTGAAGTTACTGGATGATCCTCATTGTCTGTTGTGAGCTCCCCCGGCCGTCTCGTCCATACGTACCCGGACTGGCGTGGTGCCCGAACTCTTCCTCGCTCTCCTCTTTCCCCCTCTGCTGTCTTTGTACCCTCAACCATGTCCCTCCACCTCCTCCCTCCCCTCCTCCCTCCCTCCCTCCCTCTCCCCTCCTCCTCCCCGCTCGGCATCTTCCACTCACCTGTCCAACTGCTCTGCGTCCGGTGGCTCTGTGCTGTCTGCGCCTGGCAGGCGACGCGTATGGAAAACATAGCTTGAAATAGAGAAAGAAGCCTTTCGGGGACTTGATGTCGATCTGAGCTCTGCGTGCCGTCTTTTTTCTGTGGTACGTATGAGAAACAGTTTTTATCTCACACTTTTGTTCAGCTCACAGCTTTACCAGAAGGATTCGGATTGAAATAAGCTACTATTTTGTTGGTTTTTGACTTAAAATTTGATTCTGAAGAAAGTTTGTCAATTTATTGCTCGTATTAAACTGTAAACAAATATTTTCATCACAGGAGCAGAAAAAATGACAGCATTTAGTACTTTAACTTTATAATTGCCCAACTGGAGGCAATAAATTGACCAGTTCAACAGTTCAAGATCTTCACGTCTTGGTTTCTCGGTGTAAACAGCTTTGATTTGCCGCTAAATGACCGTAAAATGTTTTATTTAGACACAGTTTGGATGTGACTCTGTGTTTTGTAGCTTCGGTCCAGACACTGACATCCGGTCGAGACTCGGCCATGACCCCCGTGGAACGGCGCCGGCGTCTCGGCAAACGGGGGTCCGGCGTCGCGCTACACTAATGAGGGGGAAGAGATCAGAGCGGAAAGCTGAACTCTGAATGGCAGAAGGGGCAAAACAAAAGGCAAAAAACCCTCCTGTTCATTAATTCCCCGACATGTATCCATATCCGCAGCAAATTGGACGGTCACACTCTTTTTTAATTATTAAGGGCCCTCATTTGTCGCAGCGCTGATGACATCACCAGCTCTTTGTTGCCGCGGCGATATTTGATCCAGATAAAATTCAATGTGGAGACACCGGATACTCTTGTCTTGTGATTGAGGGTCTGGAGAATTAGATGCTGGGGATTAAAGGGGGGGGGGATAAATCTAAAGGAGATGAAGGTGCAGCCAAGTTACAAAGATGTTTGGACAGAGCTGAGAGATGATTTTGAAGGTGTAAATGCCAACAAGTCACCTCTTGAAGAAAGAGAAATTGTGTATTAATTCAGAGCGACGTTAACGAGATGAGCGTGACGCCGCCTGATCGGATCGGCGAGGACTCGGACCCTGATTGTCTCGTTCTTCCCGACGCTCCTCACTTCCGTTGTGTCGTTCTTCTCTTCCAGAGCAGGGAAGGGCGTTTTCTCCGCCATGAAGCTCGGGAAGATCAAGAGCTCCAAAGACGACCACAAGAGAGCAGGTAAGACGATCCGCAGCGCCGGACGCGACGCTCACACCGAGGTCTTGTTCAGAACAAACTCCTGAAACCGAATCGGCTGAATCATTCATGCTTCATCTAACAAGCGATAAGATTTGAAAGCAGAACGTACAGTCGAATCCTGAAGGAGCCGTGTCTCCTGGCTTTCAGCGGACGAGCCCGCTGTCCTGGACATGGAGGACCTGGACCGGAAAGCCATGCGGCTGGCGGGAACTCTGGACCCGGACACCATTTCTCTGGCTTCGGTCACCGCTGTCACCACCAATGTGTCCAATAAAAGGTCTAAAAGACCCACATCCTCTGCAGGAACGCACAAATACGCAATTGATTGGATAAAACCTCTCCAGATTAGGGAAAATTCAAGGTTTTCACAAGCAATCAATCAAAAGCTTTCATCTGCTCATGTCTTCTCACGTCTCTTCAGGTCGAAGCCTGATATCAAGATGGAGCCGAGCTCAGGACGTCCAGTCGATTATCAGGTATGTTTGCGTGTTGGACACGTGAACGAGACGAATGGAGCTTAAAAATCGAACCAAAAGGTGCTGCGTAAACATTTGTTTCTGTCTTTGCGTCGCTCTTTTGGCGTTACCACCCACACTTCATGAAACACAAAAGAAATACTGCAGTTAAATATGTTTTTTCAGAGCTTTTTTGCAGTTCTCTGACTCTTTTTTTTGCAGCATCTTAATTGACTTTCTTGCCGACAGCCACACAATGAATACCTCTTCCACTGCCTTTAATACAAGGTTCATTTTGTCCCAATTTAGCGTGCAAACAACTGAAAACTGTTATTTGAAAAGATTAGAGTCCCTGGATATGAAGAATGCACTTTCTTTCTGCAAACAAGACTCCTTGTTTTCCAGCTATAGGGGCTGTTTGTCTGCTGTCGCTGCCACGCTGAATTTATTCTCTATAACATCGACGAAAACAAACACCCCAACACGCTGTGGCTGCCCCTCGGTGACGCTCGGGGTCTCCTTTCAAGGCCTATTAAATGTAAATCAAACAAACTCGTATACATGCGCGCTCTCTTTCTATTTATTTGGCCGTCCTCTGCTCCTCTTCGTCATCTAGAGATTAATTAAAAGTAAATGAGTTGTGTTTGAACGCAGAGACCTTCAGCTCGGATCTAGTCGTCTCATCTGACGCAGCGTTGCTTGAGCCCGGAAAATCTCGGGCTCTGGCGAAAGCCTGGAAGTCATTAAGCGTGAGAAAGACGAGTTTGGACTCTTTAATGGTTCTCGGGGCGATTCGCAAAGCATTTCCCGTGAGGCAGCCGGTTTTCGGAGTCCTCGGATGTGACGCGATGACGTCTCTCATCAGATCAGCATCACGGTGATCGAGGCCCGGCAGCTGATCGGCCTCAACATGGACCCCGTGGTGTGCGTGGAGATCGGGGATGACAAGAAGTACACGTCCATGAAGGAGTCCACCAACTGTCCGTACTACAACGAGGTGAGACGTCA
The DNA here is from genome assembly GCA_032164315.1 of Malacoctenus gilli. Lineage (NCBI taxonomy): Eukaryota > Metazoa > Chordata > Actinopteri > Blenniiformes > Labrisomidae > Malacoctenus > Malacoctenus gilli. Next base: position 7,209,112 of record JASSRZ010000020.1, read on the forward strand.
CAAGCCTGCAACGGACACTCATCAACCACCTTTCACTCCCTTAAATGTGAGATCGACACTTTTGTAAACAGCTTCCAGGACGGGCGGAGAGCAGAGGAGACGACCAGGGGTTTTCCTGTCGGCTAAGCCCCACCCCCAAATGATACAGAAGTTGCAAAAAATGCTATTTGACATTTCTTTTAAAATTTTGCACCTCGTGAAATCAGAAAAAAGGTGAAATAAAAAACTGTTCCTGCAAGATCACATCACACTTCCTCTGCACCACATATTGACTCAACTTAACACCAACCACATGTATAAATATTCAGGTTGACATTCGATAAATTCAGGTCTTTGGCATCGGATTATTTTGACCTTAAAACGCTAACGAGGAGTCTCCAGCTGCTGCACATGCGGGAGCGTCTCAGCGCAGCGAAGAGCAGCCGTAGTTTATTTCCAAGGTGAAGACATCCATCAGTGTTTCTCTCCTCTTCTTCTGCCTCACTAAGCAAATTGCAGCGCGCACAGGAGGCTCCCGACCTCCTCCTTCATAGTAAAACGCCGTGATGGTTTATTGACCGACGTGTCGTCTCAAAGCGGAGCGCCGTGTTCCTGCGCAGGGGGAAAAAAAACCTGCTGCAGGACGGGATGAGTCGCGGCGAGCTCGCTTCGCTTTGTTGCTGCCGCCCAGCGGGGGGGGGGGGGGCTGTGAAAGTGAGAGTTCGCCTGTTATCGATCGAAAAGAGAACAAAACGAGCCTTGCTGGGAGACAAACTGGAAGGCAGGCCGGTCAAGATAACAGCCCTCGAGGCTTACCTTTCGCCCCCTTAGAGACTTCACATGTCTGTTCCGTCTGGCTTTACGTTTTCCTCACATAATCGGCTGAAATCGCCCGTAATTTAGCGCTGGAATTACACTTTAAGTATTAACACCGTCATGAACAACTTGAGTTTTAGCTGCTGTCTCTTTCTGCAGTATTTTAGATTGAATTTTTGGGGGATTTAACAAAGTTCGCTGTCTGTTTGAAGGTGATAATGTGTTTTTTTACTGTATATTATGAATAAATTCTTATAATTTAGCGCTGAGGAACAGAAGTGTTGCCTTGACTTTTTGAACCTCACGCTGCATAAATGCCAAGATCATTAATCAGGCGTTTCTTTTCAGGTCCCTCGTCTTGAATTGAGAGCCTCGCTGGGGTGAAAGCAGCTTTGCCGTCAGTGTTTCCAATCAAAATATATGTTCCAATGACAAAGCTGTTTTGTTTCATTCTCACATTCAATGAATTCCTCACACTGATCATCAGAGGAACTGTCGGTGCTCCGCAGCAGCAGCAGCAGCAGCATCCCGTCTCTGCTGTCTCATCCTCTGCCTGACAAGGATGCGATCATTTCACCCGAGAACGAAGGAGAAACAAAAACAAACAGCTTTGTGTCTGAATTTCCCTTTTTTTCCCTCTTCTTTCCGCAGTACTTCGTCTTTGACTTCCACGTTCCTCCTGACGTCATGTTTGACAAGATCATCAAACTCTCAGTAAGTCGTCAGGAACAGGAAACATTAGCAGGATACCTTCACCTCACGTCGTCTAATCTTATTATCACTTCTATAGAAATTGAACTCGGTGTCAAATGTGGCTGCATCCTGTTTCCCGAGTTCATTTCCATGTCTTTCCTGCTTCGTTGTGCTTTTCACAGGCCGGGCTCTCGCTGTCTGTTCTCTCCTGACGCTTGTTTCTCTCTTTCTAGGTCATCCACTCCAAAAATCTGCTGCGAAGTGGGACGCTGGTGGGAACCTTCAAGATGGATGTTGGAACTGTTTACTCTCAGCCTGGTAAACTTCAGCCGCCCGTCAGTCAGACTTCAGCTTTGTCACTCGACTTTTGCTTCGTGTGACTGATGCCGACTGGCGTCCCCACCAGAACATCAGTTCTACCACAAGTGGGCCATCCTGTCCGACCCCGACGACATCACGACGGGCTGCAAAGGGTACATCAAGTGCGACATCGCCGTGGTCGGCAAGGGCGACAACATCAAGACGCCGCACAAAGCGAACGAGACCGACGAGGACGAGATCGAAGGGTAAAACCGCGAGCCGTGGCTCCCTCCTGGTCTCACCTCCTCGGTTTCACAAGTCGCCTTATTGCCCCCCTCCCACCCCAGGAACCTCCTGCTCCCCGAGGGCATTCCGGCCGAGCGGCAGTGGGCCCGCTTCTACGTGAAGATCTACCGCGCCGAGGGGCTCCCCAAGATGAACACCAGCATCATGGCCAACGTGAAGAAGGCGTTCATCGGGGAGAACAGGGACCTGGTGGACCCCTACGTGCAAGTGCAGTTCGCCGGGCAGAAGGTAGCTCCCTGCGCCTCCTTCCCTTCACTCCCTCAGTCGTCATCGCTCCCCGAGGAGCCGTTCCCCTGGATTACAGTGGGTTTAATAACGCGGCGTACGGATATCCGCACCGGCAGCTCAAGGAAGCTCATAAAAGTTGAACGTATATATATATATATTTATACAGCTTCAGCAACCAGCTCGTTTGGTCGCCAAACTTCTAGCGAGGCTGAATTTCTGATTTTTAATCCATTTATTGTAGCAGACCTGCTGTTCTTCATCATTGTGTTTGGTAGTTTGGTCATTTTTCATATTTAAAAACAATTTGACAGCCAGGCACTGGAAATAAAATGCCCTCAAATCACAGCTTCTCATTTGTTGGAAATCTTTACATTATTCATCACTACATACATTCAAATGGTTTTTTTAAGCACCAAAGTCATCACAAAGTTCGAGTCATTTTTTCCTTGCAGCGATTTCTCTTCCCGAAAGGCTTTTTTATTTTCTGAATAATGAAAACTACTTTTCACTTCTTTGTGTTTTCTGTCTCCTTAAGTGGCTTTTGTGCTTTTCTTCCCTCTGACAGTCAAATTAAATATTTTGTATTGCGAATTTTCTTGAAAATGTTCCACCTTTGTGAGCAGGATGAGCCTCGAAAACATGACGTGACACGACGTCCGGTGTGAATAACGATCCGTCCGACGTCCACGTACTTAAAAGACACAAAACAAAACTTGAATTCTCGTTTTAAACAGTCGAATTTCACTTGCTCATGTCTAGTTGCAGGTCACAAAGAGCTCATAAAGCAGAACTTGCGCTCCTGAAGTCGATCTCATTAAAGAAGCAATATCAGCTCCTGCATCACAAGGGCCTCGATCAGTACACAGCTGAGTGATACAGAATCAGTTCCGCCGATCTGAGTTGACGTTTCTCTGCGTCCAGGGGAAGACGTCGGTGCAGAAGAGCAGCTACGAGCCCATCTGGAACGAGCAGGTGGTCTTCACCGAGCTCTTCCCGCCTCTCTGCAAGAGGCTGAAGGTCCAGATTAGAGACTCGGACAAGGTCAACGACGTCGCCATCGGAACTCACTTCGTGGACCTCCGCAAGATATCCAACGACGGCGACAAAGGTAGATCCAACGCGGCGGCGTGCGATCGATTTGTCCAACACTGTAATTAATTTTTTCCTCGACGGGCTCGTATTTTTTCGTCTTCGTCGCGATTAGCTGTGCATGATCGTCCATCGAGCGGCTGCGATGGAATTCAGCGACTGTCAGTCAAAATGATGGACAATCAATACATACATTAGCATATAAATGAAGCCCAAGTCGATGATCCAGCGAGACAAAATATTTCAAACGAGCCGCAAAATGAGAAACTATCAAACTTGCTACGATAGTTTTAAAAGTCAAACACGCGTCAGTGAACCTCGCCAACTTAGCAATGCCTTGATTTCTCTCGGTAGTCAGAAATTTACTGTGAAAACACACAACTTTGCTTCGGCAGCGCTGATTGTATAAACACGGTTAAACAGGACCAGAGGTTTACTGAGTGATCACAATTGCATCTGACAGGAATTCAAACGTTGTTAACACAGAAGGAGAAATGAAGGCACCGTTTGTTTTTGCAAGTGATTTATCTTAAATACAGCACGGCAAACAGTTTTTTTTGCCTTTATGGTCTCAAAAGGACGTCGTACGAGCTGCTGTCTCTCTCCGTTTTTGCCCGCAGGCTTCCTGCCCACCCTGGGCCCCGCCTGGGTCAACATGTACGGCTCCACGCGCCAGTACACCCTGATGGACGAGCACCAGGACCTGAACGACGGCCTGGGAGAGGGCGTGTCCTTCCGGGCCCGCCTGCTGCTGTCCGTCGCCGTGGAGATCCTGGACACCACCTCGCCCGAGATCTTCAGCTCCACCGAGGTCCAGGTGGAGGGCGTGTCCAACATCTCCGAGGTGAGACAGAAAGACACTGTCGCATCGACCCCCGACTGCGTAACTCGCACTGCAAACATGACCCCCCCCCCATTAACACTGTGTTTTATTGACGCTGATTCAATTTACTGTTCTTCTGGGAAATCACCGACATCCAATCAGTCGTTTTACAGGAAGTCTCGTTAAAGTTTCCCTTAAACTGAGACTGTGAGTCACTGCTGTTCACCGTATCTTCACAGAACAGAACAAATAAAACAGACAATAATAAAAATTAACGATGGTTCAGTGGTAAAAGATGATCACTGTGAATTGTACAGATAATGGTGCATTATCAACCAGTAGCCATCAGTAATTTACATTTTTATTTCGGCAGCAGCTGCATAAATAAGTGAGAATGTCACAGCTTAAAACATATGATGGAAATTGTTGTGTTGCATCAGAAATGAAACGTCGAATTGGCTCAGTAACTCAAGAACGAGTCAGGTTGAAAAAGTAACACCCGAAATGGGCAGAAACTCCTTTTTTTCAGGCTGGAAATTGTAATAAAAATTGAACTCGTTACTCTTCTTTGAATCCTTTATGATGCGTTGTTCTCCGTCAGAGCGCCACGGGGAAGATGGAGGAGTTCTTCCTCTTCGGTTCGTTCCTCGAGGCCACCATGATCGACAGGAAGATCGGAGACAAGCCAATCAGCTTCGAGATCACAATAGGTACGGACAGAGCGTCTTCCTCGTCTCGTTATTGCCCAGCCGCTCTCCACCAGCGTGTGTTTTATGAGAGAGGCGCGACAGCAAAAAACAGGAATCAATAGCGACAGTTAAAAAGCTCCGTAACCACCGGCCGTGCTCGTGTCGCAGGTAACTATGGCAACCAGATCGACGGCGTGAGCAAGCCTTCGTCCGGGAAGAAGAAGAAGAAGGATGGGGAGAGCGAGGAGGAGGAGAGCGAGCTGATCCAGAACTCCAGCGAGGACGAGGCCGACGAGGACGGCGACCTGGTCTCCGTGTCCTCGACCCCGCTGATGAAGCCCGTCATCACCGACAGGTCAGGGAGGGGGGTCAAAGGTCATGACCAGCCTGTGAGGCTCAGCAGCCACTGGAAACCTCGGAGGGTTTCAGACTTTCTGCCTTTTTGTTCGCAGGAACTACTTCCACCTCCCTTATTTTGAAAAGAAGCCGTGCGTTTACATCAAGAGCTGGTGGCAAGACCAGAGGAGGCGACTCTACAACTCCAACATGATGGATAAGATCGCGGACAAGCTGGTTGGTGTCCATCTTTTTGTTGGCAGATTTCACGTAGTTTTGACCTCATCACTCGGGTCAAACTCAGCACGCTTCTGTAGAAACTTTCGATCTGGAGCCATGCCTCTTAATCGCTGCTTTTTTCGTGCCGCGGCAGGAGGAGGGTCTGAACGACGTCCAGGAGGTCATTAAGACTGAGAAAGCCTTTCCAGAGCGCCGGCTCAGAGGGGTGCTGGAGGAGCTCAGCATCGGCTGCAGGTAGGCGAGGCGGTGATGACGCTCATTTGTCTTGGTCTGCGATCACACCTGGTGTTGTGACTCTGCAGAAGCAACTTCAGACACAGAGTTTCTCTTTCAACGTGGAGACAGTAGAGCACTTTAAGTCGCTCCTAAAAGCCTTTTTTTGGACCGAATGCACTTAAGAGGATCCTTACATTCCTCTGACGCACCTCTGAAATGAGGGGTGATGATTGGGTGTCATGGTGAAACCAGAAAGAAAGGCCTTTTCTTCTTAATCATGCTCTCTGAGTGGTTTTCTGTTCCTATTTCAGTTGTTTGAAGCAATTACTTTCCTCATACTTACGTCAAAATACAGAAACGAACTCTCATTCGAGATAAATGTGCTGCAAGTCTGTTTAAGTGCTGGTGCATGCATGTAAAAGCTGTGAAACAGTTTAGTCAGAGTGAAGGAAACCTGTGCTAAAATTCAGCGAATTAAACCTTGAATAAAAAGCATTTCTAGTGCGACTGATGGAGCTGGAAAGTTTAAAATAGAAGGTAAAAAGGTGAACGGAGAGCTGGAAAATGTAAAAACTTCACTGAAGGAAAAGCAGAATTGAAAAACTACAGGAGAGAATATTATATGCCGAAGAATTTTAGCTTCCAGCATTCACACAATAATAATAATGCAAGAGAAAAGAGCTCCGCCTGTTTACACGTCTCACTAAACCACCACAGTTATTGCATCAAAGTCATCGTTCATCCTTTTTCCCCTTTTATCTGCAGTCGATTTGTGATGCTGGCGAACAAGGACATAAACCAGGCGGGCAGAACCAAGCTGGACCGGGAGCGACTCAAGTCCTGCATGAGAGAGATGGTGAGAGAGAGAGAGAGAGAGAGAGAGAGAGAGAGAGAGAGAGAGAGAGAGAAATGATGCAGTGATTAACTGCAATAACTCGCTTGATATTCAGCAGCTCATCTCGGCAGCGTGAGTAAATAGTGCGGATTTGCTGTAAAGGGCAAACGAGGAAATTAATTTCTGAAATAGAGTTTTCAAGCCCTCCTAATAATTCCCGCCGATGCATTTGCATGCGTTCGAATCGCCGTGGCCGTCACATTAGAGGTGATGCAGTGCTCGCGTGTTTCTGCCTTCCTGCTTTTAGTTTCAAAGCAAACAAAACGTTCTGCAGGAAAAGCATAAAAGTGCAAGCAGAGTTTCAGAGCAGAAGAC
>JASSRZ010000020.1:7220832-7236491 GCA_032164315.1 Malacoctenus gilli
GTGGACATCGAGTGCGCCGGCCGCGGCGTCCAGTCCGTCCTCATCCAGAACTACAAGAAAAATCCCAACTTCAGCACACTGGTCAAATGGTTCGAGGTGGTGAGTGGAAACGGTCGAGTGTCGACTGTTCCCAAACAAATCTGAACGTTTCTGATTGAATGTCTGTCGTTGTCTTCGATCATTTCGACTCCAGGACCTTCCAGAAAACGAGCTCCTCCATCCTCCCCTCAACATCCGGGTGGTGGACTGCCGGGCGTTCGGCCGCTACATCCTGGTGGGCTCGCACGCCGTCAGCAGCCTCAGACGCTTCATCTACAGCGCGCCGGACAAGTCGTCCAACAACTGGGCCCATGCAGGTGAACACTCTGATCTGAGGGGGGAAAACACACTGATCAGAGCTGAGCCTTTCAGCCGCCTGACTGTGTGTGTCTGTGTTTAATGTAGTGCTGTGATTCGGTCACTCTAACAGCTGAAAGAGACTCAACTTCTTTAAAAAGTACACTTTGATGAACGTTATTAAAAGCATCAATAAATAATTGATGATTACTTCAACTTTTTCCAACAATAGTTCCCTTTTAAAATAGAGTTTTGTACAGTTTTGGGGGATGAAAAAACGTCTTATAAAGAGGCACAATGAAGAAATGAGGCATTGGGATATTTTTAACGTCTTATTAGTTGACTTGCTTCAAAAAGGACCCTTCACAATAAGAGCACAGGGCAGTTTTTCAAGTCTTCTTTACGTTCTGAAAAGTATCTTATTTTGGGCTCTTCCTGTGACCTTTGGACCCCCAAAGGCAACTTTATTACAGACAATGAAAGTTTACACATAGATCAAATACATAGTTTTCTTTTTGGTTATTGTTTGTTTGGTGTGTTACTTAAATCATGTATATATGAAGTATTTTTCATGATTTTTATGCCATTAAATGTGAGTGATGTGCATTTTCTTACACTCCTGATTCAGCTCTTTGGTCCTCGATCGTGACGTGGTCTTTGTTTTATTAACTCTGCTGATTTCTCTGCTTCACTCTCTGTCCTTCCCGCCTGAACTCTCCCTCCACCCGTCCCCTTTGTCTTCTCTCTCTCTCTCTCGCATGTCCCTGGCTGTGCTGTCCTTTCCTGCCTCCCCCGCCGCTGTCTCTCGCCTCGGGCTTCACCCCAGCTAAGCTAATGAATGGCTACATGGTCCTAACCAATGGCGGCTCCCAACCCCGCTCCTCACCCAGCCTCTCTTCCCGCACCTTCTCTCGCCCCGCAGGTGACGTCCTCGTCAACGTGGACGGAGAGCCTCCGGTCCGAAAGATGGACACAGTCGTCAAGTTAGACGCCGTAAGCTTTCCTGGGATGTAGATGGGGGTCGTGGACGCTGTGCTCTGTGTCCAGTCCGCTCTTTGCCTGCCTCAGTAGTTGTGCGCCTCCAACCTGCTCCTTCCATTGTGTGTATTAACCCCTTGTGTTGTTTTGTGTGGCGCCCCCTTTTGATAGATGTCTGACGCTGTAATAAAAGTAGACATGGTGAGTAGTCTTTGCTGTGGAGCTCTGGCAATGAACACATGAAGTTTACCGCCGTGTTGTGATGAAAACTGGAGGCCACTGAAAGTCCATCGAGTGTCTCTGAATCTACCGACAGACTGAAGAAGAAAGCGACAAGGAGAAAAAGAAGAAGAAGAAGAAAAAGAAGGGCGGCGTGGAGGAGGAGGACGAGACGGACGAGAGCGTGCTGGACTGGTGGTCCAAATATTTCGCGTCCATCGAGACCATGAAGGAGGTCGGTGTCTCCTGTTCTCTTGTGACTCTCTCAGGGGTTTTTTTTGCTGATGGTTCGGCTTCTTCTCAGACCCTCAGAGCTCAGGAGGCGGCTCAGGCCGAGGCGGACGAGAGGGAGGACCTGGAGATAGCGGCCGAAGCGGCAGGTATCCATTCCGCCGGCGTGCCCTCCGCTCAGATGGGACACGTCCTGTTCGTGTTTTTGTGTTTTAGTCTGTTGTCGGTTCGAATTTTTTGATGCTGACTCAAGAGCATGAGAGGCATCGTACCAGCGTCCTGCTCATCCTCTCCTCCATCCAGTGCATCCGTCCTTCGTTTGACTTTTGGATGTTGTATTTGGAATCACGTCGACTCGTGTCCCCGCAGTGCTCGATGAAAGCTGGCTCACGGATCCACACGAACATGTATATTGTTGGGTGCCGTTGTTTTGAATCAGCTCATAAAGTTTTTTTGTAACATAATTTAAAAAAGCAGCTGAAAAATTGATGTAGATAATGTTAAAAAAAAATTGTTTTGCCATTGTATAAATTTTGGGATTTTTTTATTCTATAAGATTTTGTTAAATTGTTTTTTTTTTATTAATTGTAGATTTGTAGAATTTAATTGTAGATAATAAATCTGTTTTACGCCCAAAAATAATACATTTTTGACAGAACTTGAAATAATACGAATTTTCAAAAAAAAATTAAAATTAAAACTGGGGAAAAAAATAATATAATGACTCTTTTATATTTTAGAAAAAATAAGTGGCCTCCAAACCAATTTTTATGGAGAATAGAAGGGGTTTTTTTGCGTATTTTGCACATCTCTTCACCGTCTGAACACACACCAGTAACATCATCACAACTGTAAATTGCAGGTTTTTGCTCCAGTTCCCTGGTAAATTTGGAGGTCTATCATCAGAGCAGCTTGGTTCCTTGTCAGCCTTCATGTCAACGTGACGTTGTTGCCTGCAACCTTGTCGCCCCCCCCCCCCTTCATGACTCGAACTCCTCCCCCTCTGTCCGCCTCCATCTCCGCTCATCCTTTCAATCAGACATCAAACCCGATGACCTTCTTCTAAAAGGCTCCAAGATGAAGGAAAAGAGCAAAGACAAGAAGGGCACCAAGGACAAGAAGAAGGGTCAGGCCGCCGAGGGTGCCGAGAAACGGCCGGTCAAACCGCGCGTGGACGAGCTGGTGGTGAGTTTGTCCGCCCACATTCACGCCGAGCGTGTCCTTCATGTCCACCCGTAAGCCTCCGATGTGTCGGCGTCCTCGCAGGTTTACAACAAGGAGCTGGAAACTGAGTACGGGAACTTCGAGGACTGGCTTCACACGTTCAACCTGTACAGAGGGAAAGCCGGAGATGACGACGAGCACGCCTTGGATGATGACAGGATCGTGGGCAGATTCAAGGTGGGGGGACGACACAAGAGGGAACTTCCCGCGCAGGTTTACACAGAGTGAGACGTGGTGTGTTTTGTTGTCGTGTGCCAGGGATCCTTGTGTATGTACAAGCTGCCTCTGTCCGAGGAGATCACCAGAGAGGCGGGCTTCGATCCCAATATGGGCATGTTCCAGAGCATCCCGCACAACGACCCCATCAACGTCCTGGTGCGCGTCTACGTGGTCCGGGTGGGTGTCATCCTCGGTCTTTAAATCTCCACTACAGAGCTGAATATTTCTGGGAGGATTAACTCGATGTGTGTCGCATTTTCAGGCCACGGATCTGCATCCTGCCGACATCAACGGGAAGGCCGATCCATACGTCGTCATCAAGCTGGGCAAGTCGGAGGTCAAGGACAAGGAGAACTACATTTCCAAACAGCTTAATCCCGTTTTTGGCAAGTAAGTATATAAACAACAACCAACAAATTTAAATGAAAAGTGCCGTGAGATGAAAACGTTGCTTTGGCTCAGGTCCTTTGACATCGAGGCCACGTTCCCCATGGAGTCCATGCTGACCGTGTCCGTGTACGACTGGGACCTGGTGGGCACCGACGACCTGATCGGAGAGACCAAGATCGACCTGGAGAACCGTTTCTACAGCAAATACAGAGCCACCTGCGGCATCTCCTCCAACTACTCTCTGTGAGCGTTCGTCTGTTCGACCAGGAACGATGCCCCAAACTGTCTGACATTTTAAGCCCAGTTTCGGTCTGTTTAAACCCTTTGATCATTCACTTTGGTCTTGAAATCGGTTCTTTGTGATCTCTTGACACCAGCCACGGATACAATATCTGGCGGGACCCCATGAAGCCCAGTCAGATCCTGGCGAAGCTCTGTAAGGACGGCAAAGTGGACGCACCTCAGTACGGGCCGGGGGGCAAAGTCAAGGTGGCCAACCGAATATTCACGGGACCCACGGAGATCGAGGATGAAAACGGTGCGACTTCATTGCTCTACTGCAACTGTGGGGTCATTTCAGGGTCTCTAACTTTAAACTATAAATAATTTCTTGCGCCATAGTAGCTCGATATACCAGTATTATGTACAAGGGTCTTGTTTATACTTCATTTAAGCACCAAAATTATGCTAAAATGTAATTTTTGTCAATGCCAACATGCTTTCTATACAATATATTGGCATGGATGGGATGTGATACCGCCACTAGGGGGCAGCACCGACTCACCTGTTTCTTCTTCTTCTGGGTCGCTCTGGAGCCACACTGCCCCCACACAGTTTCTGGTGGTATTGCAGCATACATAAATGTCACTTTGAGTACCTTTTCTTCCCTGTCAGGTCTGAAGAAGCAGACGGAGGAGCATTTAGCGCTGGCTGTGTTGAACCACTGGGAGGAAATCCCGCGAATCGGCTGCAAGCTGGTCCCTGAACACGTGGAGACCCGACCCCTGCTCAACCCCGACAAACCGGGAATCGAACAGGTGGGACGCAGGAAGCCCACCTCCTGCCTGTTGTCGTTGCAAAGATCAATCGTGTAATTACTGCAGGGATTTTTTTCACCTCCTCTTAAAGGGCCGCATCGAGATGTGGGTGGACATGTTTCCGATGGACATGCCTGCGCCCGGGCCGGCGATTGATACGTCGCCACGTAAACCAAAGAGGTACATCTCCTCCCGTCAGCTCACGCTGAAATTGAAACAATTCAATGTGGGAAAAAGCTTTAACTGCAACTTAAGTGTCTAAAAATTCTGGAGTTCCTTCAACAGAATGTGTAGTTTTATCCCCAGTTTAAGTCTTGGTGAGTCTGTTTGAATAGTTAGCGCTGGCATTGTGTGGAATAGACGTCCAACTATGTGTGTCCCTTCCTCCCCCCCTTTACCAGATATGAGCTCAGGGTGATTATTTGGAATACTGACGAAGTAATACTGGAGGACGATGATTACTTCACTGGGGAAAAGTCCAGTGACATATTTGTCAGGGGGTAGGTACAGCGGGACGGGGCGGCCCAGCCTCCTCCCGCGGGTGTGAGCCGTGTGTGGAGTTTTTTGTTTTTGCAGTTAACCATTATTTTTTTGTTTGTTTGTTTTTGTTTCCATTTCTATCTTTCTTTCTTTCTTCTTTCTTTCTTCTTTGTTTTGTGTTTTTTTTTCCTTCCCCCCCGTGTGCGTGTTTGCGTGTCTGTCCTGTCTCTGCGTTTGTGGCGTGTCTCCTGTCCTCCTGTCTGTCCTGTCTCTCTCTCCTCTGGTCGATGCTCTGCTGATGTCTAGCTTTGAGCTTCGTGTTGTTATTTGGAACACTGATGACGTTATACTAGAGGACGATGCTTTCATGACAGGAGAGAAGATGTCTGACATCTATGTCAGGGGGTAAAAAACACGATTCCATCGCATGGCTCGTACAGACACCCTTCTTTCCTGCTCCTGGAGGCCTTGAATCATTCTTACTGCCCCACCCCCACTTTCCCCACCTCCCGTTTCGATTCCTCATCCAGCACGCAACCTCGCTTGACTCCAACTCTCCTGTGAGCACGCTTAAAACACCAGAAAAGACATGTCGCGTGAGGACCAAACCACATGAAAAACCCAAGTGAAAATCCAGCAGAATGGAAGAATTCAGCTTTTTTCAATCACATCTGAAAATGTCATAGATTAAGAATATTAAATCAAAGTACTCTTCCTCAAAAATGTCCCAAAAAAAGTACTTTCAAGCCAAAATGATTCTGTTTAATTTACCTGTATACAATTCTACTTTCAGAGCACATTTTATGAGACAAGCAGGTTGTTTCTGTTGGGCAAATAAAGTCACTGGCGTCAAATTACGAGGCCTGAAGATGCCTATATTAAGAAAAATTGGAGTTGCATCAAATAAAATGTAAATGTCAACATCCACTGATATATGTGTTAGAAATTTTAACTTGTAAACATCCTTTTCGGCCTGGTTCATGGTAGACAGACCGAACGTAAATCGATACAAGAGGAAAAACACAAAATCTCAATAATTTTTGGTACATGAAGGTTAAAAACTGTCTGACTCTCGTCCTGTTTGTTTGGAGGTGTTTGTGGTTTGGTCCTGTGCTGCCTCTTCCCACCGACCTACTTTATGGGATGAAAGAAAACAAAGGAATCTCGTAAAGGGGCAAAAACATCCTGCATGGAGGTGACCTGAACACTGTCCTGTAGGCTCGCTGAGCACTTTGTTACAAGCGCCGCGTTGTGACCGAAATGACAGAGCCAGATCACACAGATCTGCTGTGGCCGTTGGATTCGAAACGTGTAGATAAAAACTTGCCCGTGCGTGAAAATGATCACTCCCAACATGGACTGTTGGCCGCCTGAAGCACGGCTCATTATCGATCACAGTGACTCCAAATATCTGAGCCCACCATCTGCGGCATCGACGGCGATGAACAGTGACGGCTTGAGATTTGAACCGACATTATCTTCTGCTTTTGCTGCCATCTTGGCATCTTGTTTTGGCTCGCCGCACATCCTGACATGCTTGTAAACAACATCGGGACTTTCCACGGACTTTTTCTCAGCTCCGGTTGAGGTGGAAATCTACTACGAGCATCAAAACCGCAACGAACGCGGCGCTGATTAGCTGGTTGCATAAATATGCTGGCGTTCCTAATAAAGTGCTCAGGGATTTTCTGCATGCCAGCATTTTAACAAAGTTGTTATTTGCAGCCTTTGCTCCAAAACGCACTCACTTCCCCCCTCTCCCCTGCGGACCCCCCTGAGGGCTCGCTGACAGGCTTTACTGTGACAAACAGGAGGCCATCTTTAAACAACCCTGAGAAGTGGGCGGCGAAGACCCCTGGAAAAAAGGGGATCACTAGTCATAGAGTCAACAGGAAGCATCTGTCAGTCAGAGGAAGTTAAAGAAGGATTTGGGGTTGTTTCAGATGGATTCAGTGTTGTGATACAGGCGCGGTTTCACCCTGTTATCAGGCATGTTTTCCTACTTTTGTAAACATGCTAAAACTGCCCCCATGCCCTCATGCTGCAGGCAAATTCATGCAACTCAGATGTTAGAGTCCCGAAAGCCTCAGCTTCTTTTTGTTTATGGCCAGCGGCGCATTTTGAGAAGGAAGAGCGCACCTTCCCTCCTGATTCATGAAGCCAGCCTCACTCGCACCCTGTCGATCGAACAGATTTCCCACAATAACAGTGTAGTTTCACACGTGTAAACTTGAAGCGGATCAGAGTCCGAGTGAGAACGAGTCACAAACTGCCACAAATGATCTAAAAACGCTCCAAATTAACTCTTATTGATATAATTTCTGCACCTCTACAGATTTCATTTATGCATGAAAAGTGAGTCGTGTGAAACTCCAACATCAAATCAGATCTCTCTCTCATACACACACACAAACACGGATCTGATTTGCTTTTGGGGAGCCACATGATGTGTTTTGATTGTGACCTTCTCGCATCCTCTCTCTTGTTCGCAGACTGCTGTTTTTAACTTTGCTCCTGTTTAGACCTCCCAAATTGTTATCAAGGAACTAACAGACAATTGTGATTTTCCGATATGTTAGACCTTAGAAGTGCATGACTAACAGACCCCCCCACCCTAACCCCAACTCCTACTTTGACCACCACAGCAGAGACTCGTGTGATCAGTGCTTTCCGTGATGGGTCCACAGGTGGCTGAAGGGACACCAGGAGGACAAGCAGGACACAGATGTCCACTACCACTCCCTGACCGGTGAGGGCAACTTCAACTGGCGCTTCGTCTTCCCCTTCGATTACCTCATGGCCGAGGAGAAGATCGTCATCTCCAAGAAGGAGTCCATGTTCTCCTGGGACGAGACCGAATACAAGATCCCGCCTCGTCTCACGCTGCAGGTCTGGGACGCCGACCATTTTTCTGCCGACGACTTCCTGGGTAAGAACTGATCCTCGTACACACATGGGTCGGACCGAGACGAGGCAAAAACACTGAGTTTCCGACCATTGACTGGATGCTCCCGCCGTCGCCAGGCGCCATCGAGCTGGACCTGAACCGCTTCCCCCGCGGCGCCAAGACAGCCAAGCAGTGCTCCATCGACATGATCCGCAACGAGCAGGAGCTGCCCACCATCTCCATCTTCAAGCAGAAGAGGGTGAAAGGATGGTGGCCGTTCGTGGCGCGAGACGAGAACGACGAGATGGAGCTGACGGTGAGGCACCGAGGAAACGCTCGGCGATGGCGCTTGTCGCGTTTATCGCGAGTTTTGACTTTCATCGCCGTCGTTCCAGGGCAAAGTGGAGGCGGAGCTCCACCTGGTGACGGCGGAGGAGGCGGAGAAAAGCCCCGTGGGACTGGGACGCAACGAGCCCGACCCGCTGGAGAAACCAAAGTAAGGTTCGCCGAGAAACGTGGGAAAGTCTCTCCCACTGGAACGCAACCTCACTGTTTTCACACTCAGACTATATGGATGCGTGCGTGCAGGAGTTCCTTGAACTTCCTCTTCGATAAATCACTCTTTCAATGCAAAGAGCAGCGTGTCAAAGCGACGAGTCGCAAACCGTCACTTCCCGGAGATACGATTCGGTCTTTTTTGTGCCCGACGCTGCTTTCTGCATTGTGGAAAGGCCACTGTGACACACTCGTTTCTCCTCCTACCATCTCTTCAACTGTCTCCCTGTCTCTCCCCTCCTCCTCCCCCTCTCTCCCTTTTTTGTGCATGTGACTCCTCCTCTCCCGAAACCTCTCCCCCACCCTCTACTTGCCTCATCTCCATCCCCCCCTCCCCCCTCCTTTCTCTCCCTTCTTCCACCAAGTCGCCCGGACACCAGTCTAATGTGGTTTCTGGGCCCCCTGAAGTCCATTCGTTACTTCATCTGGCACAACTACCGCTGGCTGATCCTCAAGGTTCTCGGGCTGGCTCTGCTCCTGCTCATGCTGGGCCTCTTCCTCTACTCGGTCCCCGGCTACCTGGTCAAGAAGATGCTGGGGGCCTGACGCGCTGGTAGCCTCCGACCCCCCCTCCCCCTCTCTCCTCACTGTTTTTCTGCCCCCTGTCCTTTTTGCTTCCTTGGATCCTGACGTCTTAACTGTTGCTCCTCCTTTGTTTGCTCCGTTTTTTTCCTCCACTTCTGCTCTCTGCAGTCTTAGAGGTCCAGTAGTCTTCTGTGTCCTTTTATACTTTGCTGTATATCGTCACGGAAACGTGTGATTTCATCATCGAGTGTCATTTTACATTTCATTGTGTGGAGTGACGTGAAAAGGTGCGAGCGTCTCATGAAGTGGTGAATTTTAAAGATTTTCATGAAACAAAGAACAAGTTTGCAAAGTACAGGCCTGGATTTTACATTTTAAACTACATTTGATATGAAATATGTCTGAAATTACACTCGACAGACTTAAACTAGCAGTAAAAGTAGTTTATTTTTGGAAAATTTCGAAAATATGAAGCTTGATATAAGAGGGAAGTAAAACTCAGGTTTTTCTAAGATAAAGATTTGAAACTCATGAACTGTCTTTGATGATTGATGTTGTTATAAGATGATTTCAGCAATCCTTGCTGAAAACGGAAATATTATGACAATGTCGTCCCAACAGGCATGTCAGATGACAGAAAAAACAACAGAAAGAAATGAGAAATCGCCTCCGTGTTGGAGGGCGTTGGTTCATCATCCATCCATCCATTCGTACCAACATTTCCACTCTGCATCACACACATCTTCCTCTGCGTGATGTGACCTTCTCTTTGCTGGAATGTCGTACTGATAGAAAACGGGCGCCGTGAGCATGCCGTAGCACAGGACGAGTCACGAAGCCGACGTGGCTTCCTAACCACTAACGCCGGCTCTCTCTCTCTCTTCTGCCCCTCCCATCTTTCATCCCATTTCTGTCTCCGTGCATTTTTTCCTCTGCCACCCACCTGCATGCCGGCGACTCCTCCACCTCCCCAATGCAGTCGCCCAGACACCACCTTCCTGTGGTTCCTGAGCCCGCTGAAAGCCATCCGCTACTTGGTGTGCAACCGCTACAAGTGGCTGATCATCAAGATCGTGCTGGCCCTGCTGCTGCTCATCATGGTGGGCCTCTTCCTCTACAGCATGCCGGGCTACCTAGTCAAGAAGCTGCTGGGGGCCTAAAGTCCCTGCAAGGGAGGGAGGAGGAAGGAGGAGGAAGGAGGAGGAGGAGGAGGAGGAGGGTGGCAGGCCGGATCGATGCGAGGATGGATGGATGAAGGGAGGAATCCGGAGGATAGACTGCGCGAAGAGATGCTGAACCCGGCGGTGTCATCCTCCCCTCTGATCCATTCTGACCTCCATCAGCTCGCCACCCTCCGTCCGGACGCCGAGACAAAAAGCAGACACCGTCTGAAACGACTGTTACCCCCCAACGCGAACTGCCTAACCCTCTAACCAATCTACCAAGAGCAAATGTGTCACCGGACTCCATCCTTGAACTGACTAAACAGCAATCATCTGTCGCTACGTTAACTCCTCCCTCTTACCCTTTTTACATGACAGTGAATGTTTCTTTGTCCGTTTACACATGTTTATTTCTGGAGCTGAATCAGCGTGACGGGTTTTTGTGGTCGGATGATTGCGTGAGGTTTCATTTCAAGCGATGCTTCGTGATCTTACGTCACTGCTTTGTGTCTGCAACCGATTTAGGTTGAAACGGGAACAAAAAAATACGATAAATATATAAAAACTTCCATTTAGCGCTTACGAGTTCTTTGAAGACCAGTAGTTCCCAACCTGGGGTGTGGAAACAACTTGTGGTTTCCACCCTAGAAAACAAAGTAAAACAGTTAGTGGAATATGCAGCCGACTCGACATAACTACCCAATGCTTTTATTTTGAAGGCAAATCAGAGAGCACAGAGGGAACTGCAGTCTTGGCTTTCGAGGTTGGAAGCAACTGATCTGAACATTCGAAAAATGGTTTGTAATTTCCCACAATGTAGATTTTAGAAAGGAACAAATGCAGGAAAAAGTTGACGTCTCACAGAAAAAGATGTTGACTTTTATCATTACTAAGAGCAACTATATTGTCATTCTTTGAAGCATCACAATCATTGAAGTGTGCAGACTATATAATCTATATAATAAATGTCTTGACTATAATAATCTGTTTTCACTGAGTGTTCCAAACCATTTTTCAGATGCTTGATACTCGTAAATGCTCAATATGCTGGTTGAAGTTTGACTTCCTAAAACTGTTAAAACTCTTGCAGTCTTTGCACACTTATATATAAGGACAATAATGAGGAAGTGAAGTGAAAAGATGTATATTTTCCTATGAAAACAATCAATGAGACGTAGAAAAAGCTAAACTCAAACACAATCAAATTATAAACAGGATTTTTGTGGCGTCAAACCTTGAAGTTACTTTTTGATTTCTGAAGTCAAAAATAACCAAACTGGGCTCAAAGTGTATTTGCAAATAATTCGATTTTTTCCTCCTGTTTTGTTTTTTTATTTGGGATATTTTGACTCAACAGCTCGGCCTGAATCAACGAGTCACGTTCGGTGTAAATGATCTCAGTGTGTTTCTCATCAAAGAGGCACAAAATGAATTGTTTGCGAGGACGTTTTGACCCGTCAGACCCCAAACGTCCACAGGTTTCCGCTGCCTCAGTCCAGGCTGAGATGTGAATATGCATGCATCATTGTGATCAGTGACCGGCGAGGTCGTGTGTGTCGGCATGACTTGTCTCTCCAGCTCGTCGCAGAACAAACTCACCAAAAAAAAGCCCTCCTTTTTGTCTTCAACGTGACGGGTGATCGAGCGATCTTTGCTGGGATTATGTTTTAAGTGCACTTGAGTTGAAAAAAGAATACAAACAATAATAACAAAGGGGGCGGAGCCTTTGTTGAGAAATCTGGGCCATCGGGTGACATTGTGTGTGGTGTCTGTTCCCCCTGTTTAAATTTTGCCTGAGGTGGAAATCATTAGCAATTTTTACTTCGTTTGTGAATCTGTGTTTCACTGATTAGCGTTATCGTTTGCACTAAACTTGCCTGTTTTTACGACGAATTTGTGTATTTATATGTGTTTCAATGTGTGCAATTTTCCATTTATTTATTTTTGTTTGTTTGACAATTTGAAATAAACTGGATTCCATGAAACACATGTGAGGGAGTGTCAAAGCTACAATGATTCAGTAACAAAAACAAACTTTACAACTTTGTGGCTCTGTGATTTAGTTTCCTTAAGTTAGTTTTTGGTGTGTGGACGCTGAAGCCCCCCTGGTGGGCCCTGACGGTACTGCAGGTGGGATTTCATTTACTAAAGAAGAAAATGTTCAAATTGGTCGACACATCTTTATATTTTAGGAAAACAGTAACATGAAGTGATGTGATTGCTTAACAAGGGTTTGGTGTGTGAATCTCTCTGTGCAGCCGCCCAGACGCCAGCATGTCGTGGCTGCTGAACCCGTTGAGGACGGTGTGCATCCTGGCCTGGAGGCACTACAAGCTGCACTGCGCTGCGCTGCTGGCCGCCACGCTCGCGCTGATCTTCCTCGGACTGCTCTTCTTCTCGCTGCCCTCGGAGCTCAACCGCAAGCTCTTTGACGCCATGGGCTAGAACCGCTGACCACACCCACTCATGTTACGGAGATGTGACTGTGTCGTAACTGCTGCTGTATTGTATCGACAGCTTCTCTTTCAGGACTGCAACAAGTTTATTTCGGAGGGAATCTTGGACAGAACAGGCTGAGCTGGAGGGGCAGAAAACAGAGTCTTAACCCCGCCCACAAAGCCCTGCCTCCTCAGCGCTACACACCGGTTTGAGGAAAGCCGACCTCTCCCGGAGCTTGATCCATGGCTCCAGAAAGTCTAGGAGAGAACAATGATCGTCGATGGAAGCACCTTCATATTCAATTTGTTAGTCATATACATCAACTATAAATGCATTTTATACTGTAATGTGCCATCAAAGAATAAATGAGCTCTAAGATTTCTAAGCTTTAATTTGCTCAAGCAAACCAAAAGTGTGTATTTTCAACAAAGGAGAGAATTTAGGTGGCGTTGCGGAAACATCTCTGGTGTTGCGATTTCTTGTGTCTCACATAAACGAATGTTTAGTACACTCACGTACCGCTGGTGCAGCAGAGTCCGCAGCTCTGCGTTCTGCTGCTTCAGTTTCTCCGTTTCAGGGACGAGCTCGTCGATGTCCGTCAGAACCGCTCTGCGGCGATAAAAACACGCATCATTCACACGCTTGCACCGAAGATCGCTATCTCTCCGACACTCACTGGTAATTCCTCATCGTGACCTCCTCTACGTCCAGCAGTTTGAGTTTTTCCTCAGGGAGGACGTTGGCCATACTCTCCCAGTAGGCTTTGGCCTTGGGAGCATCGTAGGCTTGGACGTGCCAGAAACCGGACTGCATGGATTGGGAGCTCCTCCTGGAAAAGTCGCGAGGAAGACGTCGGGATCAAGGGCTTGTTGAAGCTGGGGGGATACGGCGAGCAGCGTGGACGGACCTGGACTTCTTGTGCTGCTGGAGGAAACTCCTCAAAGCAAGCAGCACGTTGTTTCGATCCATGAGCTGGGAGCCTTCTGCTGCTTCTGCATCCTTGCTGCCGCAAACATCCTGCCAGCAAATAATTGCATTGGAATTATGCTTCCAATCGCCAGTGTTCTGAACCAGCCATGTGTCCTCCTCACCTGACTCTGCTGTCTCTGCTGCCACCGATACTTCAGCAGGAACACCGCCAACTTGGGCACATCCTTGTCTTCTAAACCCAAAGACTGAGAGACAAAGCAGAGTTGTTTGGGACTGCTTCCACTGGCGCTCCTGCGTGATGTGTTTATTCGCATGAGAAATCAGGAAAAAGTGACTCTGTGCTCACACAAAGGAGGGACGCATGTCTCAACCCAGGACGCTCGTCCTCCTCAAAAGGGGACAGCAGCTTCAGGAGGTGATCCTCGATCAGGAAGCCCTTTGATGGGAGGACGGGAACACGAGTTCAGCCTTTATATAACCTTGTTGAATATGTATGATGAAAGTCTCTTTCTTCTGACCGTCTCATCGCACAGCAGCTCCATCACTGCCTGCAGCGCCTCCATGGACAGCTCCTCCTCCTCCTCCACCTCCATCTCGCTCTCGGTCCTTGCTGCTGTCCCGCCTCTGCTGGCCTCCACGTGGGCGCTCCCCGTCTCGGTCCCCGGGCTGGACCCTGCCGAGGAACTCGCTCCTCCCTGGCTACTTTTGGACTGGACCAGCTGGCGACCGGGGGCCCCTTCTTGGGACATGATGGGACCAGAGATCTCCATGAAGGGCATGGGGGGCGGCTTCCAGGCCAGCCCCAGGTAGCGCCGGCAAATCAGCGAGTCCAGTTCCACCGCTTTGCCCACCAGCTGTTTCACCTCCTCGTCAATTGTTTGCCAAACCTCCCTGAACTGCCGCGCGTCGGCAGATTCAAAGTGCCTGCGATGAGAAGTGGCGAAGAACCAAAAGAAGGTTTTGAGGACAAGGAAGTCGTCGGACTTCACGTCTGCGCCGCCTCGGGGGATCAGGTGGGACTCACTTGGCTTGCTTCTGCAGGCGTTCGTACCGCTCCACTTGTCGCTTGTGGTCGCTGTGAAGCTGCAGCATCCGCTTTCTGAAGCCTTTCTCCAGTCCGGTGATCTCACCTTTCAGTTTCCTTATTTCGTCCTGCCATCTGAAACACAAAGCCGTCGGTGCAACACCTACGCTGTGTGTGCGGTTGTGTGTGTGTGTGCGGTTGTGTGTGTGTGTGTGTGTGTGTGTGTGTTGGAGGAGAAACCTGGTGATCCTGCGTTTCATATTATACAGCTTGGTTTGCGTAAACTTTGCTGCACCACTTTCCTCTGAGGCCTGTGATCTGACCAGCAGCTCCTCCAACAACTTTTGTTGCGTTTCTTGCTGCTGGACCTTTGCAGACGCAGGAAACCATTTTGTTATTCTACCTTTGAAAAGGATTTCAGGCTCCAGATGTCAAAGAGTTTACTCATTCTTCAACCTTTAACTTTGCGATCTGTTTTTGCCGGGGGATGCTTTGCTCGAAGATGTTTCTCCACATCACACTCTGGAGCTGCACTTCATAGTCTTCCACCGTCTTTCTCCTCTTCGCCAGCCTCTCCAGCTGGACACAGAAAGTTCCGACGGATTAGAAAGTGCTTGACACTGAAGAAGGACGAGGACGGACTGAAGGTTGTGTCTGCGTCTCCGCGTGCTTCTCACCTCTTTGTCCCAGTGCACCTTCAGGTCTTGCTCCTGTTTAATTCTGTCGTCTGAAAGGAGGATTTCGATTTCCTCCAGAAAAGCTCGCTGCAAAAAGCACCAACGCCAACCATTACTGGGAAACGTTCAAGAGGGAGATGAGAAAATATTTCAAAACTGAAATCCGACAAGTTCTGCCAAGAAAAATGTGAAAAGCATCAAGGCTTGAAACGAAGCTCAAGCAAGTTTTATCGATCTCAAGATCTGTCTTATTGGGGAATTGAACACATGAGTGAATAAAAGGCTTCCATGATGGTTGAGAATTTAGATGGGACAAATATTAGACCAATAATTTGTCAGGCAGAC
>JASSRZ010000020.1:7251597-7264789 GCA_032164315.1 Malacoctenus gilli
TAATGGCAAAGGCAGCAAAAATACAGTGAATTAGATCAAGTGCTGAGGAAGAGGAGGAACTCAAGAGGAGGAGCAAGTGTTTATACTTCACTTTAGTTTTCAAGTAAGTGTGACGCAAATTTACTTCTGAAAAGATACTGAGCTCGAGAAAAAAGACAAAATCTAAACGATATTTGCACCTAAATGTTGAATAAAATCAGATTTATCTTTCATTTTAGTACCGTTTTGTTGATATAAAACACAATCTGATTTAAGTCATTACTCGGTGAAAGAAAATCTAACCAGTACTTTTCTTCTTTGACCTTAAACTGACTCCACAAAAGGAGGTGAGAGGAGTCCAGCAGATGACCTCCTCCTTCCTGTCCCACCAGGCCTCCGTGACCCCGCGTGACCCTTTATCTTGCGTGACCTGACCTCCATGTCAGGAAAAAAGGAGGAAACCACCTGCTGAGGTCACCTGACGCACTCCAACCTGGCGTCACCTTCACCTGCTGACGCATCAAGTGAGCTCTCTGTTGTTTAGCTGAGTAAACAGATTTATTTAAGGCGGTGGAAGGAGAAGAGGAGGAGGAGGAAAAGTGTCACTATCTGATCTCTGGGGGGCTCTGACGCAAAGCCGCGGACCCGCTCGTCGCGTCACAGAAGAGCGCGCCTCATGTATGCGCCGCGTCTCCTCCAATCAGGCGTCCCGGCGGCGCCGCGAGGAGTTAATCTTTGTTGACGGTGTGTTGTGCACTCTCCCGTGGGCCGGTCGGTTTGGGATCGCTCCTGGAAAGTCCAGTCCGCGCTCATACGGAGGGGAGAAGGAGGGGGAGGGGGGGGGGATAATTACCAAACACGCAGCCGACAGCAGCCACACAAAAGCGGCTTTGACTTCCTCACTGCTGGTCGCCTCCAGGGGACGGTCCCGCTCCCTGCTCGCCCCGCTCGCCCCGCTCGCCCAGACCTCTTCTCATCACTCCTGAGAGGCAGGACGACTTGTTCCATAACAAGACGCGAAACTGACTTCTTTCAGCTCCACTGAACTGGACATAAACCCCGACTGACAACCTCCAGTGCCCAAACAGAACAGGGAGAGGACGGGTGGGCTGGGACAGCGGACAAGAGAGGGAGGAGGTTGGGGGGGGCGGCACAGGGCGCACCAAATAAAGTTGTTATTCACTTTACTCCCGCATCTCGGAGAGGGAAAAATCCACGAGAGGGCTCGTCCACCTCTGAAAAGCCGGCAGCGTCGCACGCAGGATCGCTCTGTGGAGTGATTTGACGATTTTTCTCCTCATGGGCCCCCCCAGAGACCCCCCACCCCCACCCCTACCCCACCCTCCGCGCGCCCAGGCTCGCCGCGTTACTCGCACTGAGAGCCCGACGTGCTGTAAATGTAATGGGCCGGGCTGTGATTGTTTCTGACAAGCAACAAAACACATCGTCCCTCCCCTCAAATTAGTCCCCCAGGAGGGGGCGAGGTGAGGGGTTCACGTCCCAGGAGACACTCGGGCACGACTGCATGCCGACGTATAGCATGAGCGTGCCACTTTTTATTGCTAGTGTTTTCCTTTCTCTGGATTTGCCCCCACGAGTTCAAATATATGATTTATGTTCCTTAAATGTTTGTTTTTTTATTCAGCATTTTAGGGCTTTGCTTTGCATTGCTGCAGCTACACACACAAGTTAGTTGAAGACACTAAATCGAAGGAAATCAACAGATTAGTTCAACCCAAAATGACTTAGATATGTCAAAATCAAGTGATTGCACATAAGAAGCTTTACTGTTTCATGGCAAGAAAATAAAAACAATTAACCGAAGACTGTTTTTGTCATGAATTGACTTCTTTTAATACTGAAATCTGGTATTTTGGTATCTGTCGACCCCAAAACCTTGAATTTCTGCGTCATACAACTTTGACAAATGTCTCCCCAGAGCAACATGTGGTCACAAGCGGCATGAACCACGTTGGTATAGCAGCTGAGCATATTCCTTTACATTGAAATTGTCCCTCTACAAACTCAAGAGTTGCAAATTCCAAGCAGGGAACATCAAATCTAACAGTTTCTTAATGTTTATGGTTTTGTTTCTGGGCCACTGGTGGCTTCACCTTATCCAAACCTGAAACACTGATTTAATCACAGCACCAGCAAAGAGATTGGAAGCTAGAAAAGCTAAAAATGCGTCAGGCAAAACCAAAGAAGAAAGCGTTTTTCTGGCGATTCGCCGCGGCTCCGAGTTAGCCAGTTGTCTTATTCATAGCGGGCCCGTATTTGAAACGGCAGTTAGCTCGCGAGTTAGCGGGGCCGTTAGCCTGAAAGCGAAGCCCCAGCCGGCGAGCGAGGCAGTGGGAGGAGTGGTGGAGGGTCTGGCGTGCAGGAAAGCCTCTCCTGGGCCAGAAGAAAAGGATTTGGCCCAGATGCAGGCAGCGATGTTAACTTTGAGTGGCCCCTGTGGCTCAAGCTCAGTACCCCCTCCTTCCCACTTCCCAAGCCCCCAGGTTGCCTTTGCATGACATCATTCCCAAACTATGCCCCCCATACCCATGTGAATCTGAGCTGTCACAATCGGCAGCGCCCCCCCCCCTCCCTCCACCACCACCACCACCACCCTCCTCCCATTAAACTGTACTACCCATACGTTTCTTTTTCCTCCCCCCCTTCTCTCTTTCTCCCTCTCTTCTTCCACCACCACCAATCTCCTCCCTTCTTCTCCTTTTTTAACCCCCAGAAAGGCATTGTTTGAGTCAGGACTTGATCAAAAAACTGTTGCCCGCCAACCACAGGGCTTTCTGTAAATTCAATAAGGCCACCTTAAAGATTTTCCTAATTAATGGATGACATCTTTGGCTGGAGGAGAGGCGAGGCATTCTGCTCCAGCTCGCTCTTTGTTCGCCTCCTAATTAACTTTCCTAGGTCACTCAGGTCCCCGCAACCTGAGAGTGAAGAGCCCCCATTGAGGAGGGAGTTGTAAACTTACTTTTTTTGCCTCGGCACTTAAAAGGGGAAAGCAACTATAGGGAACAGAAAATATCCTATTTAAGTCCTTTGTGAGTGAACTGCTTGCACATGTTCCAATAAAGGAAGTCTTCTAAATAAGCTGCCATGTTGCTCTCCGCTCCCCCTCTCTCTCCCTTATCCCACCTCTTTCACTCCCAGCTCCACAGAAAGGTTATGAATGATAGCTCTGGGCTGAGAGGGAGGGGGGGTAAAGGGCCAAAGGACAGCATCTGGGCATTGTGGAGATTGTGAGCATCTGAAACTTTGAGGGAATTTGAGGATGGGAAAAGCAGCGAGCTGCCGGGTGGCGGGGCGCGGCGGTGGAGGAAAAACGTGGTGAATATGAGGAGGGAGAAGAAAAAAAAAGGAGGTGGGGGGGGGAATAAAGTGCCTCTTTGCCCTCATTATTGTCTGGGTGTTTCAAAAGGACCCCACGTCCCCGAGCCGCTTTCTAATCTTCATCTTTCAAAGGTATGAAAACGTCTGACCGAGAGACACATAAAAGGTCTATAAATATCACGCAATCTGTCTGCGCCAGGTCCGATTCACCACGTCTAACTGGACACAGGCGGAGGCCACCTGCTTGGCATTGTAATTCAATCCGAGTATAATTCAAATCGGTTCGTCGCCGCGCTTCAGAGGACTGAAACAAAAATGACGGCGGTCACAGTTTCAGTCCGGTGCAGGTGACTGATTAGCTTCAGCGTGATGTAGAGTAAAAAGCAACACAAAGAACTGTGTCTCCAAAACTTTGAAATGTTAAGTTTACTGACATGTTTTTAAGAGTCACTTGTGGTTGAAATTATTTGATCAAGAGCTCCAAATTTGGGGTTCCAGGACCCAATGGTGGGCCGGGTGTGGGGGGCTGCTTGAAAGGTGTCAAAAAAAGAAACATGCATTTATTTTTGAAAACTGTATTTGGACAAAACTGAGTATGTTTGGAAAAAGGTGCAGACTTTTTGAGGCGCAAAGTAGTCTCCAAAAGGCTCCCTGAAAGTCATGTGATGAAATGATGCCTTATGATTGGTTGCCTCTTGTCCTGCCTTTTCTCTTTAGCACTGCTCTGCTTGAAAAGCCTTCATCGAGGAGACGTGGCCGCACAAAATTGAGTTTCTGTCGCCTGATTAGAAAATTGTCTCAGTGACAGTTTGCGTTTCTCTTTTTTTCCGCTGTCAAAGTTGCATTTGTGAAGCACCTGTCGCACACACTCACATACTGACCTAGATCTGCTCGCCACAAAGCTGCACACATTTCACCAAGGCCTGAACACAGACAAGGTCACATGACCTGATTCTATCCATGAACCAACTCCCCCCCTCCCCCCTCCTGCTTTGTGCCCTGGTGTGTATTAAGACCCGTGAGGTGACTGTGAGGCTCCCGGTGACAGCCCCCCCCCCAAGCTCCGAAGTCACTGTGGGTTAATGATGAGTGGAAAGTGTGACCTCGGACCGTGATCGTTGAACCTGACCTGTGGAGCCAGCGGGGGCGACGTCGCGAGACGCTGGGCAGAAAGCAAGGCGGACCGCCGTACGGCGGGACGAGCGCCACAGTGACTCCAGGTGAATGGCTGCTGTGGAGAGCCAGGACGACAGGCGTCCCCTGATGAATCTCCGTGACGGCCGCGACCGGCCTCCACGCCGCTGCAGCGCCTTCAACTGCCCTCAGTGTCTTGCAGCCGCACATGCCTGCATACACACGTGTGTGTTGAGTTTCAATCTTTTTTTGGCCTTTGCAAGGAAGAAAAAACGTTTGTGTGGGATTTAAGATTTAAAGCTACAGTATGTAAGATTGAGGTAATACCACTGAAGTTCAGTGGGTGTCGCCAACGAGTCGCTTTAGCGTCTTGGTGTTATTGGCTCAGTTAATGAGAGCATTTAGTAATTGCTAAAACAGCTTCTGTGACTGTTGAATTTACAGCTTCTTCTTCTCTTGTTGAGACAGTTTGGTTGCTGGAATGACTCCACCTTATGGTCACAAACGTTATTACATGACTGATATTCAAGAACCTTGAAGGAAGTTAGATCTGCTATGCCTGGTGTACTTTTAAAAGATGTTTCATGATTAAAATGTTTCAAATGCTTCACGATTGATGAGCTCAATGAGAAATATAGGAGAATTTTCAGTTATCATGATCAATAAAATCCTCAAAAGTAAAACGTCGATATGTTTAGCTGATAACTCATTTGAAAAAGAGGTCCTCATTTTGCATAATCATAAAGTCATGGATTCTCAGGGCTTTTAATTATGCAGATTTATACATAAAATGACTTCTGTGTCAAAACATTGATGTCGAGCCTTTGATCTAATGAGATATTTCTTCTAATGAGAAAAATCCCATCAGGAAAAACGTCGAGGACCTGAATTCAACAGGTTAACAAGATTTCTGTTTGTAAGAACTTGATTTGCACAGAAAATATCTTGTTTCTAACCGAGAAAACTCCAGCAGTAGCTGTTAAAAATACAGGTTCAAAGAACACGTTCATTCCCAACATGCTGCTGTTAGAAAACAACAGTGAAACTTGTCAACTGGAAACGACCAAACTCGATTCCAGGTCAAACCACAACATCAAGACAAATCTTCAGCCCAAAAAAACATGCAGCTTACTTTTGAGGTAAACTTTGCTACTTTATGTCAGGAGCTGAATCCAGACGAGATTGCATTCACGGTGGAAAAAAAGACTTTCGGATGGAGCTTTTCAACGGCAGGTCTGTGGCAGTCACCTCTGAGGGACCTGCTCTTTTAACTGGCTAAATCCCAACACTTTCACACACCACAGGCGGAATATTAAATGAACTGTAGATACATTGATCACATCGCGGCCTCCTTGGCTCTCACATGTTTGTCTTTGCAGTGTGAACAGACTAAGCCCCTCTACTCAGCTGTCATAATTTGTTAACGAGTCTTTTCAGGGAGGGAAAAAAGAGAAAGAGAAGACAGAAAAAAGAAAAGAAAGCTCTTCACGAGTGACTGAAAGCAGAGGTCCATCCAGAGAGGGAACCCAGGGGCGACATCAGACCGATTTCAGACCAGCCCGTGATGGCATCTCTGTATATTTTAATATTAATGACCCGGGCCGCAAAGCCGCCTCTAAGCTTCCAACAGGTGCCCCCAGCCCCACTCGAAGCCTGAAAACCCCGGGATCATTCAACGCCCCGCGATCCGCCGCCACTGCCGCCACTGCTGCCGCGGCCGCCGCCGCCGCTGGTCGATAAAGAAATGAAGAGGACGAAGGCCGGACGGAAAGAGTGGAGAAAGGGGGCGACTTAGAGAGTCAGTGGTTCCTCGCAAATAAGTTTTTGAGTCACTTTCCCCAGCTGAAACACGGGTCGATATTTTTCCCCCCCTTGAGAAAGAGATTGACTTTTGTTTGGAGTTTGTGAGAAGTGGGAATCAGAAGCGGGACAATGGGACTCCCCACGGCGAGAGGCTGAGAGGAGCCATCTCAAATCAGTCAGCCAGGGGACTGACTAATCCGTCCATTGTCCCTCCCCAGCCACCGGCCGCACATCAACACATTCGCCCCCCATTGTCCCCCACCCTCATGCAGCGGGATTTGCTCTCCCCAACAGCCAGTTTTGTCCACGGCAGTTCGAGCGGAAGTTTCTCACTGACAATTTGCCCCAAATAGATTTGTCAGAGCGTCCAACTGCACCGCGCCGACTTGTGGTTTTCTGGGTTTTGGGTCCCGGCTTGCTGTTTTTTGGGGGTGGACGAACGCGGGGAGGCCGCGAACGTGTGTGCATGTGTCTGCGTGCTGCTTCGTGAGAGTGCACGCAAAGGTGTGACACGCACCTCGGAGAGGGAGGAGGACGAGCCGGAGGAGGAGGAGGAGGAGGCGCTGGCACCGCACGGGTGTGATGCCGGCGCTGGGAGGCGTCCGCAAGCATGCGTGACAACACAAAACAATCCGGAAGCAATTTGCATCGTAAATATCTATTAATGCATTTCTGCCGCGGCCACGCATCACATGCAGAGTTGAACTCGTCTGTCACACGATCTCGTGCGTTTTGGCGCTGCGCAAGCGTGGCACAGACGCTGCGCTCCAAGAGTTTTAATCACCTCCTGGGAAAGCGATCCCACTCCAAAACACGCAGAGCTGCAAGCACCTGTGCAATCATCTGCACAGCTTCCGTGTCCGTTTGGACACTGCTGACCGTCACGTGCACCGATGATACAGGTGATGGAAGAAAACGTGAACGCAGAGCTTCACACGAGCACGATTTCGGTCTTTTTAACTGAGGAAATTCGGCAACTGGTTCGAAATGACTTCTTGACGATACAGTCTGAGGTAAAATCTCATCTATGCGAGCTGTGAAATTCAAAAATACTTCTGAATACGGTGACGTAAAGCGTCCACGGCTCCGTGGACACGTGGACAGGTGAGCTGCGTCCGTCAAGTGGCTCCTGTTACAGAACTGTCCATGGTGCTGAAAGCAGACTCTACTTCTTATTTTGGAAGCTTGAAAAAATGAATTTTAAAAAAGTATCAAAAGATGAGCGACTTTTGTTCGAGGTTCGTCACAAATGTTTACTTCATTATGAGGATTTCTGCCACGATGAGCTCAGACGAAACCTGTCCTCGCAGTACAGTTCAACAGCTCCTCGTCTAAACGCACCAGCGGCGCCTGCATGCCGGCTATAGGATGAGTGACAATGATCCGTCCCCGGCCGGTTTTAAAGGATGCACGGCTGCACGGGCCCTTTGCTCGGCTCGCATTCTGCCCATTATTTGCCCTCCGGAGCTTAGTGACTTCTCCTTCAAGCCAATTGCTTTACGCCTGGTCGGCTCGGGGGCCTGCACAGTGATAGCAGCGCATAAAAGACGGCCAAAGTAGGCTCCAGGGAGAGGCTGCCCCTAAAGCACCAGTCCCTCCAAAAACTACAGCGAGTTTTGATCACTTCCTAGGAAGTAAAACCAACAGGTGGTTTTCCACCACGTTTAGCAGCAGCAGCAGCTTCGCCTGGAGGATCTCTGGGTTTTACCCGCTCAGGTTCGCTCCATTGTTTTGCAGTGACTTCTGTCGCACTCGCTCATTTCTCCTCGTTAAAAGTCGATCCCGGAGTTTGTCGAGTATTTGGCGCACTGACGCAGAGCTCCCCCGAAAAAAACAGATACACAATCCAGTGGCCGCCTTTGTTGGCCTCATTTCATTGACTGTTGGAGGAGCGGAGAGTCACTAATACAAAAAAAAGTGAAAGAAGGCAGCCCCGGCAACCATGATGTTGGTTATATTTGTGTAAAGGCTATCAGTGAATGACGAGGATTAGGACGAGTTAAGGAGATTATGTCACACATTCACCATTCACCCACCCCAGCAGCCACCCACACACACATGCACACACACGGTCGCACGCACACACTGACACCAACTCGTCTGCGCACACTCAAAAATAAGAAATAATCGTATTTATCTGCAGCAGCAGCGACACGTCAGCGCCCTTATTGGGAGAGTTTCCCCCTGAAAACAAAGGTAAGACAGTTAAAAAAGGACCGAATCAGAACAATCTTTGAGTTAATTGTGTTGCAGCTTTTCCTTTAAGAACTTTTTGGGGATAAAAAAGCACAATATGAGTCTGGAAAGTCTCCATTGAGGGCCACAGGCGCTCCGTGCGCCCCTGCAGCAAAATCAAAGGAATATTATAGTCATTTCTCCTCGGGCTTGTTAGGCTCCAGCAGAGGCTGTGCACATAAAGGGCAGGTTGAAAGACACAACAATGGCTAATTGCAATTAACTACGCCTCTCCGCCTCGCCCCTGTCCGCTTAAATCGACACTTTGTGCGTCCATATGGCCTCCGGTGTACCGTGGGAATGGACACAATTAAAAACAGAATATGGATTTCTGGAGTTACCCGGCGAAAGCACAGCAAGCTGTCAAGGTCAGGGTGTCAGTGAGCGGACCCCCGCGGCCCGGCTCCGACCCTCCGGACAGCCACCGGGGGCCCGGAACACCCGGCCGCGGACTACAGGGGGTCGTAGGGAGGAGCGCGGCACAGTAGACCCTCCCAAACCCCCACGACACGGAGGAGACGCATAAACCAATGCAACAACCTGAAAGCGGTGAGAGAAACGCGATTTATATTGCATTAGTATCTTTGATAAAGTGGTATGTTATGTAAAACGTTTTACTGCTCACGTACAGTTTCCAAAATGAGAAATAAAAGCACTGTACAAAGCGCAAGACCTTTATTTTGAAAGGTTTTGTGAAATCTGCGTGGAAAATAAAGTCGAAAAATGGGCCAAAAACACAATATTCTGTTTTTAATTCACTATTTCCTTTTCATGGTTCTTAATACACTATTTTCTTATGTAATCCTGCTATCTGATATTCAGTCGGATCACATCTAATCTGTTTGGTCACTTTGGAGACAGTCTGGAAGCGTTTTGCTGAACTGTGTTTATCGTTCTTTCTTCTGTTTAACGGGCTCTAACTTGTAATCGATCACATTAATCGATCGATGATGAACTCTTTCAATTGACGCCACTTAAGAGCAGCCTGTTGAAACACCTGAAACCGGCTGGATGGCTGTGATCAGGGCGCGCAAAATGCGTCAAAATGAGCGAAAAGAAACGAGGCAACAAGTGGGGGGAAAAAACCCATAAATAGCACTGACTTGGAGCGTCTTGTGTTTAAATGATTTAACGTGAATTACCAGGTGTTTTCTTGGCCGTTTACCTGTGAGGGACGTTCAGTTCGAGTCTGAACGTTGTTCTGACTGATCGGTGTCCGCGCTGGGCCCCTGCAGCCACTTATCCTTGAATCTTAAGGACTGTATGTGGAGCCAGAACACAAATGTTTTGGTGCTCGTGTAGGAAATGAGGAGCATGACACTGTTTAGGATCTGGGACCCCCCTCCCCCCAACCCCAACCCCCTCTCTTGCATGTGGTAACAACCTCTTACAAGTAAGTGGTCTACATACCTCAGCATCCCTTCCAAATGTTCACACTGTTCCTGAGCGCAACGTTTCTGCACAAACGAGTAAGAAACTCAAACGCTGCGATCGAATCTGTTCTGCGGAAAAAGGGGGAACATTAAAGATGAAAACGCACGCAACAGTTTGTAATTCATTGGTTCTGGATCCATGAGCAAGGCACTTCCCTCCTCTCGCACACACACACTGAAAACATGCACACACACTCCCTCTCACACGCCAGTGACGTCAGGCTGGAGTTTGGAGTAGAAAGCCAAGTGGATGAAGGAAGTGGAGATCTCCACCCTCCAGCCTCCCCCTGACACTTCTCATAAATATTACCGAGGCTTATTCGGGGGACTCGCACCACAAAGTCACATCGTGTCGCGGTTTTAACACGCTTTCACCTGTCAGAAACTACCGATTCCTGCTTTTTTTGGTCCCCCCAACCCTGCGTTGCTGCCGCCGCCGCCGTCGCCGCCGGGAGCGCTCCGGGCTGCGGGTCTCTTTTTCTCTCCCCCCTCCCGACATCAACTCCCAACTTTTGTTCCCCGGCTGGAGCGCCGCTTTCTCCGCTCTGACCGGCTGCCGTCTGGAGGCGTCCGCCTGCAACCCCCACCGGCTCTCCAGCCCCGCTCTCTGGCTGACGAAGAACGCCGATGCGATGAACCGCCGAGCGTCCTGATTCGGATCGCAGCTTCATCATCAACTTGACAGTCCGGGACTCCAGTTTAATTCATCGCTGGAAAAGAAGCCCAAAAGTGCTTCGTTTCCTCGCTGCTCACCCGAGTCCGCAAGAAGAAGACAGAAAAGGAGCCTTTTTTCTCCGATACTGACTCTTGAACACGGAGGATCC
This sequence comes from Malacoctenus gilli, assembly GCA_032164315.1. Taxonomy (NCBI): domain Eukaryota; kingdom Metazoa; phylum Chordata; class Actinopteri; order Blenniiformes; family Labrisomidae; genus Malacoctenus; species Malacoctenus gilli. Next base: position 7,262,348 of record JASSRZ010000020.1, read on the forward strand.
ATGATGAGCAAACCCACCGGCTCAACAAGTGGCTGTTTGGATATTCTGAATGTCAAATCAAGTAAGTTTCCTTCGTCTCTTTGCCGAAGCGGCGCCGCGCGCTGGAAAAGTCGCTCTGAAACGGGCCTTTCACTCAAAAACACACAGGTTTGTATCGATATGAAGTGTTTTTAATCATAACCTGATATTTTTAATGCTATCGATGCTTTAACGTGATGAAAAAAGCTCCAGGTCCGTCTAAAAGTGGCGCAGGGACGAAGCGGTGCTCCGTGTTTTTTTTTTTTTTTGTGACGTTAAACTCGGCGTTTAACGCTCAAACTTACGTGACTGGCAGTCAAATGAGCCGATCGTAAACGAAACTCTCGTGAAATGTGGGAATTTAGTTTATTTACTGTTCTTTCTGAGAGAGAAACGACGGAAAAGTAAATAAAAAGACCAGCGCGCATAATTCCCCTCCGCTGGCTGCTCTCTCGCCTCGCTCTAGATGCCACTTGTTGCCTGTAATTAAATATCTCGATGTTTTTTGAGGGATCAATTATATTTAAAAAGAAATTACAAAAATCTTCAAATTGTGGGAAACTTATTTAATTTCTAAACTCCTTCCAGTCTTTTCTGACATACTTTTTCCTTTTTCTTAAGGTTTTTGCTCATTTCTCGGTTCTGACATTAATTCAATTGAACCCAAATTTACAAAGTAATTGGCAATAAATGCTTGATTAATAAGAATCAATTGATTTATGGAACTAGCTGTAATTATACTTCAGGGCTTTGCGGCAGCCTTTGCAGATTTATCTCCACTAGGCCTCAAAAATGTGCAAGTCAAAATCAAACAGTTTTTTTCCCTGAACAGACACGAAATTTCGCCTGAATTTACAAATGACTTTCTATTTATTTTACGATGTTTTCCCACAATTCCAAATAAATCTAGCGAGTTGTTTATGCTTAAATCGTCTTTGTTCTTTTTTCTTCTAAAGGACACAAAAGGGATCCAAAAAGGTGTGAAATGAATGTGTTTTAAACAACACGGACAAGATTTTTAATAAAAATAAAGGCTGTGGTTCCTGTAACGTGCACGATTTTAAGAGGAAAGCAAAGTTGGGCTGCGTGCCGGTGGTCAGAAGAGTTCACCGCCGTGTGAGGAGTTCACACAGTGAGAGGAAATAATGACGTCTCCCCCGGTAAAATTTAATTTCTTGCTCTTTCACGTGTTTTTTCCTCCCTTTTTTTCGCCGTGATGGTGATTACGGTAATGGAATATGCCATATATCTTCAAGCAATTACTGCACACAATGGGGACGCACTGGACCCCCACAGCGGGAAGTTAAATACATTTCCCCCTTTCACAACAAAATTGTTCGTCAATTTATTTAATTGACAGTCAGCAAGCGGCGTTCAGTTTTTATTCTCTGAGGTTTGACTGGGTGAATTTTACGCACGTAAGGTTCCGTTTCTTTTGGATTACACTCTAAACTTTATCCAGTTTAACTCTTTTCCTTGAGTTTATCGAAAGGTTTTTTTTTCTAAATTGATTTCATTACGCAGCGTAAGAATAGTTCAAGTATAAAGATCGTCGCCTGTTGCTTGTTGAACAGAGTTTTCTCCGGTGAAAAGAGGATTAATTCTACGTTTCTCTCGTCTATAAACGCCTCCGAATGACCCCCTCAGACATGGATGTTGCGTTAAAAAATATTGATCACGCCGATGACACGGTGGTGGCCTTCGGTTGAAAAGCCTACACGGTGTCCTGGTTCTCCATAAACAGCCAATTGAAGTCCTATAACTCTCCCCTGAAGTCATTGTTTTTCCTGCCGGGTAGTTATTCCCATGCTACCCTTTTTGACGGGTCACTGGCGAATCAATGAGCAGGTGGCAAAACGTCAATGTAATTACATAGACGGCTTTTCCCTCCAGAATAAAACGGGACTCCCTCATATGCATACAAATATACTTCTTTTTAAGAGATCTGAATACAAAATCTTCACAAAAAAATCACATTTTTTTCATCTACACCGAGGTCGATTTACATACACTTCATTTGAGTTGGTGAAACGAGTTGGTGCGCATTATTCTCATGGTGCAGTGTCACTCCCTAATCCTGGGGCCTATAGACCTGTGGGATAAAGCAGCTGTCGAGTCCCATTATGAAGTGGAGTTGGCAGCTTGTCGAGATCCAGGCAGTCAGACGAGGTTCAATGGGGGAAAATCATTAAGTTAACACTTTCCCCTAATGTCTCCATTGTGCGCCCTCGGCCCATTGTCTTAGAGAGCTCAGATATGACGCTTCCCACCGGACTTTATTCGGCAAATGTGCGCGCTGGATTCCCATGGTCACGGTCGGACGAGACGCGGACGCGGGGCGTTGTCCGGCCGGTGTGTGTGTGTGTGTGTGTGTGTGTGTGTGTGTGTGTGTGTGTGTGTGTGTGTGTGTGTGTGTGTGTGTGT
>JASSRZ010000020.1:7264889-7277767 GCA_032164315.1 Malacoctenus gilli
GTGTGTGTGTGTGTGTGTGTGTGTGTGTGTGTGTGTGTGTGTGTGTGTGTGTGTGTGTGTGTGTGTGTGTCCGGCTCTGGTCAGTCGGACAGAAATAAGTCAGTTTGCGGTTGGTCCACCAGTCTGTGTGCCCGCGTACAAAACGTGCGCGCACACGGGTCAAGTTCAAGCAGTTAATCTGATGCAACGGTGATGAATTGCAAAACAGCTCCGCGATGCAAAGTTTCAAGAGAAAAAAAACACAAAGAACTGTTTCCCCTGTTTGCTCTGAATATTCTGCGTCCACTCCGAGAAACATCAGCCGTAATGAAATCCTCATGATACACGCAGAAGTCACAGTTTAGCACCAGGAGGGCTGAGCGAGCTCACCGCCGGCCCTGCGAGCCACCAAACAGTGTGTCGAGAATCTAATTGATATTTGGGTCTTTTCCAGGTCGGATCCTGGACATCCCGTGTAAAGTGTGCGGGGACCGCAGCTCGGGGAAACACTACGGCGTGTACGCCTGCGACGGCTGCTCTGGATTCTTCAAGAGGAGCATCCGCAGAAACCGGACCTATGTTTGCAAGTCTGGCTCGCAGGTGAGATCTGCCAGGAATTTCCTCCAATTTTCACCCTGGCAAACTTACATCGTGTCAAAATTCAGTCTTGTCTTTATTTTTTTTAAACTAAACGCAAGAAAAACCACTAACAAATACATCATCGCGTCGGTATTTGATTCCTTTTTAATCAATCTCTCTATCCGTGCCGTGTGCACACACGGGTACTTTAATTGTGCCAGTCAGTTTGACGCGGAAGCTGCGTAGTTCACGCGCAGATTGATTGCCTCTCCCTTTTGGCGCCGCGTTAAGTCTCCCCCTTGATGAGCCTAATTGTGTCATGCCTGGACCATTAAGTACAGGGCTAAACACCGCGCCACTGTAATATATCAGGTGTAATCCAATCTAATGTGATGACTCGGCGGCGAGGATTTAAGGCGGCAGAGGGCGGGATGGAGTACTTATCCTGCGGGAGGAAGCCGCGCGGGAGCCGCAGGGAAGCAAGTTCATAACTGCAAGATAATGGCGCGATCTTTCACCTGCAGATTGGCCTCCCAGGAGGATAATAGCGCCGAACTCGCTCTTAAGCAGGCTGAAGGAAATTCAACTACAAGCTGTAACCCCCCCCCCCTCCTTTTTTTTTTTTATCATTTTGCCCCTCCTCTCTCTCTCTCTCTCTCTCTCTCTCTCTCTCTCTGTACAGGGCGGTTGTCCCGTGGACAAAACTCACAGAAACCAATGCCGAGCGTGTCGTTTGAAAAAGTGTCTGGAAGTGAACATGAATAAAGACGGTAAATGGGCTTAATTGAATTATCACTTTGACCATAGAAAAGGCACGCCGAGGCCTGTGGACTGGAGGTGGGCTGCTCGCATGGAAAACCTGCATTAAGGCCGTTAATGGAGGCGCGGAGGAAGTAGATAATTACCTGCGCTTGGCTTGTTTTTAGGGGGCCTTATTTATACCCCGTTGGAGCGCTTATAGACGCTCATTACAGCCAATTATATTTCTCTTACACTGAATGTTTACTCTGCGAGGCCCTAACTTGATCAATAGTTTGCTTAATAAACCAAACAGTGTCTGTAATCACTGGATTAAAGGAGGTAAATAGGGGGAGGGGAGGGGGCACTTTAGCAGGGGATCATTCCTTCACTGTCTCGCCGTCCCGTTCCGCAGCCGTGCAGCACGAGAGGGGCCCCCGGACCTCCACCATTCGCAAGCAGGTCGCCTTGTACTTCCGGGGCCACAAGGAGGTGAACGGCTCCTCCACCCACTTCCCCGGCTCCTCGCTGCCGGGACCCCCCTTCTTCACCACCGTCACGCAACTGGAGCCCCACAACATGGACATGAACTCGGTGGCGACCACCCCCGAGCGGCAGGCCATCGTGGGTCTCGCGCAGCCCACCCCAAAGGTACGTTTAAGGACCATTTAAAAAAAAAAACAAAACAAAATTTTTTGTAGCTTCAGTTTTTTATTCGTAAATTAAAGGAAATTCAACTATTGAACAAAATTATTTGACGTTTACTTTTTTTGCCATGGATTTTTTTATGCTCTTTTTCTTTGTTGTGAACCCCTAAACGTGGAACCATTTATGCGATTGACATTTCTGGATATTTGTATTAAAGCCTTCCAAAATGTTATTATAGGATTATTTTTTCACAAGGGTTAGAAGTTGACATTCTTGTCCCTCTTTAGCAGCCCGTAAGAACCACAAATCCGCCAATTAGATTTCTCACAGTAAATCCTCCACAAGCAACACTAATAATTATAGCACCAGGTGCCGGAGCTTGGAATTTGACCTCTGTTGTTCTCCGCTTTTTCCCCCCCTGAAACCGTGCGTCATGAAAACATACAACAATGACGATGCTCATTTCGCTGTGCCCTCTTCAGTACCCCCACGAGGTCAGCGGGACCCCCATGTACCTGTACGAGGTGGCGACGGAGTCCGTGTGCGAGTCGGCGGCGCGCCTCCTGTTCATGAGCATCAAGTGGGCCAAGAGCGTGCCCGCGTTCTCCACCCTCCCCCTGTCGGACCAGGTACAGCCTGAACTGACGCGCTTCGAAAACGGCTGCAGAGCAGTTTCAAGTGATGTTTTATGAACTGATTTAAGTCGTTTAATTTTTTTTAAATAATTGATGTGAAATTCAATTTCACGTCGAGGCTTTTTCAACCCTAAACTGAATGTTTTCCTGCGCAATTATGTGGCAAATCAGGACGTTAACGCAGATGATCATGGAGCAGTTTTACGTTCAAGCACAATTTAGCTTCACTTTTTTTCTGTGAATTGTGAGGTTTAACTCTGAACTCTTCTCTCTCTGCAGCTGATTCTGTTGGAGGATGCGTGGCGGGAGTTGTTCGTCCTGGGCATCGCGCAGTGGGCCATTCCTGTGGACTCCACCACCCTCCTCGCTGTCTCCGGTATGCGCGAAGCACGCGAGAGCTTAACCTAATGCGGACTATTCATAAGCTCAGATGTAAAACGTGCCTGACTGTATAGACGACTGTAGTGTTAGCCTGCGTGCTGACACCTTTGTCCCTTTTTGCAACATCAGGGATGAACACGGAGAACACGGAGTCTCAGCGGATGAACAAGATCATGTCAGAGATCCAGGCGCTGCAGGAGGTGGTGACCAGGTTCAGACAGATGCGTCTGGATGCGACCGAGTTCGCGTGTTTGAAATGCATCGTCACTTTCAAAGCCGGTGAGTATTTCGGGTTAAAATCCGGCAAATTCCCCCCCAAATACAAGTAAAGTCTATTGAAACCCTTCGACATTCTGGCTGCGTAAAACCAAACCTGTGGCTGACAAGTGAACGACAATAAAGGACTCCTCTGTGGAGTTCAGTGCGTGTGCAACAATAATCGCATTAAATCAGCATATCCTTGATTTTGCCTCCGTGTTACAGTTCCCACGCACGGCAGTACGGAGCTAAGGAGTTTCCGCAACGCGAGCGCCATCGCTGCACTACAAGACGAGGCGCAACTCACACTCAACAGCTACATACACACCAGGTAAGAGCGCACAGCATCCATCCATCTATCTATCTATCAATCCATCCAGCCATCCATCAGCCCGATTTATTACAAAGTTAATGAGGCAATAAACCAGTGAAGCCTCCGGTAATTTCGCGCAGGTGTGACAAATGAACCAACGCATTGAGCAGCAGATGTGCGCTAATTGGCCGCGCTGCCTCAGAGCTCGCGCGCGCGCGCGCGAGAGAGAGAGAGAGAGAGAGAGAGAGAGAGAGAGAGAGAGAGAGAGAGAGAGAGAGAGAGCGACGAGAGAGAGAGAGAGAGAGAGAGAGAGAGAGAGACGCGTGGGCTGGCTGTGACCCGCTCGCCTTGTGTTTCAGGTACCCGACGCAGCCGTGTCGCTTCGGCAAGCTGCTCCTGCTCCTGCCGGCGCTGCGCTCCGTCAGCCCGTCCACCATCGAGGAGGTCTTCTTCAAGAAGACCATCGGCAACGTGCCCATCACGCGGCTCCTCTCCGACATGTACAAATCCAGCGATATATGACCCCCTCCCTCGGCTCGCGTGGAGGAGGCGCACAGAGGAGGCCCCGGAGCCGGGGGCCCCCCGCACAGAGTCCCACCCAGCAGTCCCACCGAATGATGGAGCCACGGGCCGGATCGATTTGCTGAGCACAGAATCTCACAGGCTGCCTTCACGCAGCCTATTTAGGCCGAGAGGCTCCCCCGAAAGACTGCAGCGCAGCCTGATCACCAGTTAGCCTGACAACAGTCGCTCTAGTCCTTAGCCTGTACCTTTCATTATAGAACCGCCTGCATGATGCTAAACAGCTGTCTGGGTGTGAGCAACGAAACACCACCTAAAGACTTCGGAGACCACCTGCTGCCAAGAATCTGCGTGACAGAAATATTGTAAATTAAGATGTTTGTTTTTTTTCGAGTGTCTGTGAGACCAATGAGCTTGACGACCAATTCAATCTTTGTATTGCTGTGTTCAATCCCAACGGAGGAAAACCAAAAAAAAAAAACAACCCAACAAAAACAGAAAAAAACAACAAAAAAAGACGAGATGACGCATGCGCGACGGCGCCATGCGAGTCGCTGTTCCTCGAACCGGTGCTGAAACCAAACGCACAGGACGAAGATGAAGAGGCGGCGGCTCTCTGACATGCTGAGGAGGAACGCGGGACTTCATTTTGAAAAGAAAAGCGCTCGCGCCGACGTCAAAACGGACGTCGGTCCGAGGAAGGCGCGTTGTATTTAAGTGGCTGCTGCCCCCGTTCGTGTCGGTGTGTCCTGTTCCCGGGGGGCGCGGCGTTCAACATGTTTAGGTCGACTTTGTGAAGTTAGACACTAACACTGGATACGTTTAATATTCAGCACTTGGAGGTGTGTTCTTGTGGCCTGTGATGTTTCTATTCTGTTGTACATAACTGGAGTTATAACTATTTAGAGTTGTAACCGAGAGAATAAAATACACTGAATTAAAGCCGTTTTACTGTACAGTAAAACCTCCCACTGCACATTTGAAGCTTGGCGTTTGCTTTCCTCTCAAGAAACGACAGATTCTGTAGCAGACTGACGCGAATCAACATGCGGGCTTGTACGTTGGAGACATTTCACCTATTTTATTGGAAAATCTTCAAAATAAACAAAAATGGCACAGCAGTATACAAATCTCAAAATGCATATAGCCAGTAGAAATACTGCAGTTCCCTCTGTGTAAATTTCTTGCTAGAAAATCATTGTGATAGTTGGGCAGGTGCTGGTCGATACAAACATACACGCACATACACACGCATGCTTCCTTTCCGGGATCAACGAGGTGCGATTCTTTTTTTTTCTTTTCTTTCTTTCTTTCTTTCTTTTTTTAAAGTTCAAGGCCCATTGAAACGCGTGTCCGTGTCTGTTCAGTTGCTAGTTCGTGTGAGCAACACAAGCCAGTACTAGATTGGGGTGGGGGTGGGGGCGCTGTGGGTCATCACAAGAGCTTTACACACACAGGATGCTCATTCAATGTCACTATTTAAATGAAGATACCAAGACAAAGAGCTAAATGATAAATACAGAATATATTCATGTTAGTGGCATTTCCAGACATAAAGAGAAATTACGATAAATTACTTTCCACCACAGTTATGTTGAACATTGCTTACTCCAATTAGAAGAAGGTGAAAACAAGCACCGATCATGATCGCTAATTCAGCTAAATAAAAAGAAGATGCAGTGATTGACTTTTATCTTGAAGGGGCGCGAGAGGAGAGACGATGGAACCGAGGGATTTCAATTTTTTTGAGAGAGAAACCTGTTGCAGTGAAGAAAGCTTTGGGTCGTTGGGCCAAGCCGAGCCGAACCGAGCCGTGCCGGGCCGAGCTGAGCCGAGCTGAGCCGAGCTGAGCCAGGCCGTCGTTTTTTTTTTAGTCTTCAGGCTTGTCTGACTTTGGATGGGGTGTAGTTCTTGTCCAGAGGCTCATCCTGTAGAAACATGTGCAGGCATCGTTCGTTCTGAGCCAGAGGGTGGCCGGCCACTCTGAAAACACACAATGGAGCCAAAAGGTGAGCAAGGAACTGAGGAAATACCCCAATTAGGCTCGATGCACACATTCACAGTTACAGCAATCCGCTTCATAATGGAACACGTTATCAGAAAAGTAAACATCTTGTCCTCCACTTCTGCTCCAGCAACAATTTGGATTTTTACTCGATCCTTCCGGGTACATTTTAGTACCTACTCAAATCTCAGGCCACCGATCGACTCCAAAATGACGTTTAACAATTAGCTTTTACACAAGAATCAAACCCGGCATTTTTAACCCAACAATGTTTTTATCCTCCCTTACGAAGACGACAACCAACCAACACCGTGCTACATTAATCAGTAGTTTTACCGTCAACTTGATCTTTTCGAATGCTGCGCCGAGTTCCTGCTGCAAAGAAATGACGCCATGCAAGTTTCAGGTCGCTGCGATACGACGACGACCCCACATGGGGAGAGCGGCGGTGGTCTTCAAGGAAAATGGTAAGATGCAAAATATACAGAGCATCTCGGGTCAGGGTGCACAAGCTGGTCCAGCACCAACATTGAATTGGATGCTCAAACCAACCTGTCAGAAACTTTTAGGTAAAAAAAAAACAAAAGATGGACACTCCAAAGATGCCCATTAACCTATCCTGCTGTCAGTCCTTGTATGCTGCGTCCTCTTAAAGGGCCACAGACGCCTCAAACACAACCCACAAAGGACGTTTTTTACCATTGCGGATCACAACAAAAGTTTGTCGCCTCTTTCTTGAACCATCCGTCAATCATCCTGCAAATTTCATCCAAATCTGTCGACTTATCCTCAAGCAGACAAACCAAGAAACTTGATCTCTGTGTTGTAGGTATAAATGAGCAGAGATTATTTCTCTTTACTGAACCAGGTGTGTAAACCAAGATTAGCTTTGTGGTTGAGTCTCTGTTTCTGCGTCTACTGGTGCGTTTCAGCAGGCAAATCCATCGTTTCGGGGTTTACATACTTCCCTCCGAAACATCTTTCATTTCCTGAATCTGTTTCCAAATCACCTTCCTCAAAGCTGCATGTTATTACATCTGCTTGAATAAAAACGCACGTTTGGGACTGCGCCTCCTCTCTTGAAGCCGCTCTGACATCAAGTTTCCTTGAATGTCCTTTCAGATGACGCACAGAAGCTTTAATGAGAATAAATCAGTGCACCTGAGACCCGAAAACATCCCACCCCCCTCCCCCCTTTTACGCCGATGGACCGCTCAGCGGGGCTCGACGCGGTCACGTTCGGACACGCGCACGTTAACTTCTGATGGGGAAATACTTCCAGCAAATTACGCGGCGCGGGCAACAAATGGCAGGTCAAACAGCAGGTCAATTACAGGAAGGATCGGGCTGGCTCGCGACAAACGCTGCTTAATCGGTTTGGAAATGTTGACACGACGAGTCTCCCGGTTTGTTTGCGTTTTCAAGCGGCAGATGCGAGCCCTTCTCTTTTACCTGGAGCGCGAATTATGTTTGACTAGTCTAATCAAAAAGAGACGGCGCTCTCGCTCCCCCCAATCCACCCCCCCGCCCTCCCCCCCCGCCTCTCCTCCTTCTCACTCGTTTCCCATGTTTTGCATTCCAAAAGATTTCCTCTTCACAATGCTCTCAATCACAGATTAAACAATGCAGCCGGCCACGTTGGCCAGTATTAAGTGTGAACAATGATATGATCAACAGCGCGGTTTCATTCATAGAAAGCAAAAGAAAGAGGGGCGGGGGGCTTGGGGGGGGGGCTAATTACCAACACATTCTCCAATTCTTCTATCAAAAAAAGAGCATATTTATGGATTTTAATTTTCTCAACTGTCTTTGCGCACTTAATATTCCAACAGGAAACATTGATGCATTTGCACATGAAACAAAGATAATGGCCAAGTCTGCAATCAAAGCAAATAATTACAATCACACTGTAACTTTTATTGTTCGGCAGCTGAAAACGAGGACACGCTGGATCAAAAATAAGCAGAGGTGCACACAGCATCGCGGAGGAACCACGCGCTGTAATTTGAGCTGCAATTAACATAAATTACACATCAACAACAAAACAAATGTGGGAAAAATTATGTTGTGGGGGTGCACACTTGAGTCCTCTCTGCTTGTTCTTGTCCTTTGCGAGGTAATTACAAAAGAGAATTAAGGGAAATAGTGAGAAAAAGACCCGTCAGTGTCTGCGGGTTCAGTTTGTTAACAATATGAAGAGAAGTGAAAAAGTTGAATCTACTTATTGCACAAAGTGTTGCATTGTTCTGCGGAGTTAAAATAATACCTCGCTGAGGCTGCAAATGACTGCAGCTGCGCGGAGGGAAATTGTAAAGAATAAAATCGCTTTAACCTCGCCGCAAAGTAGGGAAAGAACGCGGCAAGACCGGAGAGATGTGGATGGGCTTACTTGTTGAGAAACTGCTCCAGACCTTGTCTCCGCTCCTCAATGAAGGAGTCATCAAATATGCCATTATCCGCTCGGAACGGAAGCTGTCGGAAGAGAGCTTTTCCGGGGAGAGGCGGTACGACCACCTGAGACGAAAAAACGCACAGTTAAAACAGACTCAAACTGTTTACCGAGGAAACTTTGAATTCGTAAAGTGCACCTCCGAAGCGCAATCTTCAAAACATTTCAGCCCGTCTTTTTTTTTCTCCCCCAGCTGAAAAACTACAGTTTGCGAACTCAACTTCGAGGGCAGATATTTTCGTTGGGAGGTTCAAAAGCTCTCTCAACCCCTTTCTCGCTCGCAACAAAAACGCTGCAGATGCGGCCAATGTTACGCGCTGATTTGATAAGCTAAGTACTCGGCAGCTTTTGTGCGGAGTTCACCTCAATGGCTCACCTTGCTCTCCCTCTCCAGCTCCGCTCTGAGCCACTCAAAGTCGCTGTACCGCCTCCGTACGCAGGACTCCTTCAGCTTGAAGATGGGTAGGTTGGTCTGGGGACACAAACAGGCAGCAAACTGTTACAGGTGTCACTTTGGAGAGTTCCCTTGATTAACAAAAGGAGATGCTTTTAAAGCCGTTTCTGCAGTTCTCTCATCTCCCTTTCCAAAGTGTAAAAACTTCAGGAGAGATCAGGGGGACGTTCAGGAACCCGGGCCGGATGAAATGTCCATATTTCCCTGCTTAGTCTGAGATTTAAGAGTCACAAAGAATCACATCGCGTTTGCATCGACTGTGCTACTTCCTCCTATTTGTTGTGGTAAAAAAAGCCAGAAGAAAACACTGATTTTGGCTTGAAATGTCTAATTAAATCTGATAATGATGTGACCAATACTAGTGAAGAAAATGAAATTTGTTTTTTGTTAAGAGTTTTAGTCAAATTATTCTGAATTTCGTAAAACAGTGACACTCTGGTTTAGTAACGAAACCATTTAGGAACTCCAATAAAACAGGCAAAAGAAACCAGCGCTTATCAATAATAACCAATAATAAATATAAATTGTTAGGTGAAAAATTATATATATATCACTGTGATAATTTGTTGTGCCGACAAACAAGGACGCAATGTATCAACACTGCTGACATGCAGTTCTGACATCTGGACCAGGACATGAAAGCAGCTAAATAATTTGTCTGAAGATCACAAAAACTATTCCAACATCCACAAATGACCAAGGAAGTGCGTGGATTTACTGTTCAGATTGTTTAGATAGGGAAAATTATCAGCTGGAAAGATTTGTGGCAAGTTCGGGGGGCAATAAAGAAGCGAGGGTTGCTTTTGGGCTCAGCCTTGCGTCATCTACTCTGACTTTATTGAAAGGGATGAAAAAAAAGAAAACAAAGACTCCTTCAAATTGAAGCAAACTGAATAGAAAAAATTGAAACTGGCCTCCAGGCAAAAAAAAAGGAAAAAAAAAAACGGAAGAAAAAGTTCACTTATGTTTTGCTCACCAAGGTCTGTCCCACTCAGAATGTTTTGCCATTTTTTGTGCACTCGTATGCGATGCACAGATGTGTGCACAATTCCAAGTTGCTGTTGACAAGCACTCGAGAGTGAATTTTATATTAAAAAGGGGAGATGTTTCGACATTGACAGAGAACACTGAAGCAAACAGCACATTACAGCACAATGCCAAACCTCTTCACTCGTCCTGACAGCACATGGCCATCCCATGACAATGTACAAACAAGGAGCGAGTGAATGAACATTTCATTGGCAGGCCACATTTACAGAAGGTCAGAATTCATGGAAGGAGGAATCACAAGAGCAAAGCAATTGAGCAAGTAGGTGCAGCATGAATACAGCGTGAGCAGCAGACTGATCGATGAGCAGACGACTGTGACTGTGCGCAGTAAAGGGGATGGAGAGTTAACTAGAAGGCTGAGTAAATGGCTGAACAAAGGAGGAAGGAGGGGGTGTATGTGGCCATAAAGGAAGAGCAGAGAAACTGGAGAGGCCGGAGCTTCGTCTGCTCTGTGCAAGACTAATTGAAGAGGAGGGAGACCAGGAGTGGTCTTTTCGCTCTCATGGTCTCTCCTTTTCAGTCCTGTCCTCCTTTATTTCCCTTGATCTGCAAAAATAAGTCACATTTTCTGCCCTTGAGACTCCTCTCCTGGTGTTTCAATGGGCAAAACACGGGCGTTTGTTTCATTCAGACTTTGGCCCCGTCCTCCTCTCGGTTTGGCAAATTATAGATCCTCTCCACATCGGATGCGAAAGGGTGGAAACTCTTTTGATAAAACCTCGGCAAAAATTAAGAGTGTTGCTCGTCGACAGTGTTGCCGTCAAGTCATGTTCGAATCAAACGTTACCCGGAAAACACATTCACTGTGTGATCATACAGGCCTTTTTCACCCGAGTATATAAAATAATGACCATCAGCTGAAACACTACCAGCCTCTAACGGAAAGTCAAATCAAATGAGATGTACAAAGAGGTTCAGATATACAATTTCACACTCGTATCCACTCAGTGTGACTCGACTCTGTTTCTATGCATTTCTATGAAATGACAATATCTGCTACCAGGTACTTTTTAGGCCCCGCTGGGCCGTGGATCCAGTACGAGGAGTATTATCTTGCCTTGAGTACACTTTGTGTTACTCCCTCTTTCCCACAGAGTTTTTTTCTGCAACTCACCAGCCCTGAACCCCCCCCCCCCATTTATTTCAAGTTCTCTCCAGGTGAAGTTGTCAATGAACCCCCCCTTACACCTCCTCTTTCCCAGGTCACAGGAGAAGTGGATTATCTTAGCTTTATCGCCCCAGTGCTCCAGCATTAACTCCACTCTCCTCTCCCCGCGCTCTGTCCCTGCTGCGTCATGTTACCTCACAGCATGGAGCGCCGCAAAGTTAATCCCCACCACAACAGATCACAGTTACAGGTAATCTGCCACCGCCGTGACTCTAATCCCATCATGTGCACACAGAAAACACTCAAACCACGCGCGAGCACACACCGACGCACATGAAGTATGCATGCATACACAGGTGTTAAGCCCACAGCCTGACCAGTCCGGCAGAGGGGACAATATAAATATAATAGCCCAGAAGCGTTGGAGCATTTTTGCGGAGTCGCAGCGAGAACACCGGCGTGGAGACAATGAAGCCGAGCGGCGAGCGTGTAAGGAAAGAAAGTCACCTGGCCTTTCAGTTCCCTCACCCTCTCCAAGGCGGTGATTAAGAGATTGGCCTTGCGGGACAAGGGGAGGGAACGAAAGCGACAGAACTGAAAAATGAGAGGTCTCACTCACTCTTTCTCTCGCCTACACAAACACACAGAGAGAGGCGGTGCGTGAGAGCTCTACGAGTCAAAGATCAGGTTTCGCTGCCCTCTGTTCTCTTCACGGCTGGTTAGAGGTGAGGGTCTCAGCTTACTGGCCCCGGCAGTGATTGGAACATGGGAGCAGCCCACACCCAGTCAAGTCTTAGCATTTCATTATTTGTGGAACAAGGAGCTCCGATACTTTTTAAAAGGGATCAAATAAAAAGACAAAAAAAATTTCTGAGTTTGAATTCTTTTCTCAACTTTCCAAAGGGACCAAAATGCAGAAAAAAGAAGAAGAATTGAATCAAATATTCGAGAGAAATTTGGTGGCTTATGGCAAAAAAGAGGCAAAGAGATAGATGTACCTCCTCTAAAGTGGATCCCCTGGCTTCACTTTCAATTACAAGTGCACAAAGTACAATCTATGCTCCATAGGAATAGCATGTGATTCATAATGTGTGGGACACAATACCTTGGGCTCATTGAAAATGGGTTGAAAAGAGGCAGAACCCTTAAAAACAGCGAGACACAGAAAGACGGAGAGAGGGGACAAAGATCACTCATCTCCTGAGAGAATGGTTCAAGGCCACCATGCATTAGCTTTTAGCAGGATGGATTAAGTCAAGTTTGAGAGTGCGCATCCTAAACCTCCATCATGCCCCCTTTTTACCCCTCCCATATAGTCCCCTTTCACAATAATAGCATTAAAAATGGCAACATAATACCATCTCATTGCATCATATTCCAAAATGGGAAAAAAGAGAGCGAGAGAGAGACCGGGAACAAAAGCGTTGGGGCGATGGGTCTTTTGCTCTCGCCTCTCCATGTACTCTCTCACTCGTTCCCTCGCTTGCCGGCCTCTGCGGCCTGACAGCCTACCCTCTCTCCGACTCGCCGAGCTGGCAAAAAGCTGCTTTGTTGCCATAGTATCAACTCCCACTTTTGATACTGTCATTTCAAGTAGGATATGGTAGCCTTGATACAATATGTTCCCTATTTCCATTAAAATAGTTGTCGAAGAGGATGCTGTAGACTTTGGATTACACTTGACTGTGCCTGACAAGCGCCCCCCCCCCGTCCCATCCCCTCCGCCCCACACCCACACCCACACACACCCAACACACCC
>JASSRZ010000020.1:7278170-7293045 GCA_032164315.1 Malacoctenus gilli
ACACACACACACACACACACACACACACACACACACACACACACACACACACACACACACACACACACACCTCAGCGCCAACCCCCTGTTTGCTAAGGGTCCAAACAAATGCACTGTGCAGCTTAAGAGGGGGTTCTCCGAGCCAGAAGCAGCCAAAAAAACATTAAGGCAAAACGACAGGACTCGGAATAAATAACTGTGTCCATTAGGAACATGAAAAGTAAAATACATGAAACCAGCAGTTTCCTACAGTTGGTGAGGCATTAAAAAACAACGATGCATAGTTGGAAACAGAATGTATTACTTCAGACAAGTCTGGGCTTATCAAGCAGAGTCTGAGTTTGATTTAGCATTTCGGCAAGAGGCAATACGTTAATGTTTACACTAAATACCTTTTCATTCATCCAGCCTATATAGCTATCACGGGGATAATGGCAGCGGCACGATGAACTCGACAAGCCCGGAGTGAAATGGGATAAGTGGGCAATGGGATGAAGGGTGGTGAGGGGTGGCTTTCTGCCCTCCCATAGGTGGGGGTAATAGGGGGGAGTGAGGATGGAGAGTAAACGTTCCAGCTCCCCCACACCCTGGCCGCTTTCATTCTTCTGTCCTCTCAATGAGGGGATTAGGCAGACTCTCCCAGTGCGGCCACAAGAGCTCTCTCTCCATGTCGGGGTGGATAGCAGGACAGCAGTGAGAACAGGACAAGCGGTTATAAACACAAACACTTTGGCATAATGAGACGATGACTTGAAAGCAGTCCAAATTATGATAAAAATATTTAAAAGGAATAGAAAAATTGAGTGAAGAAAAGAGTATGCAAACACTGCGCATTCCAGGCCATGGCATTGTGGGTAAAACTCTTAAAATGCTGGAGATGGAGTGAATTGCTCCCAAAGAAACCCAAAGAAAGGAAAAAGAGAGAAGCAAAGCTAAGTTGACACCACGTTTGTTGAGAAGTGAGGGATGCGCCGCTTCTTCTGTGGTCTTATGCAAAGCAGGGTCACACAGGGCTATGAGGTGCACAATAATGCTGATTACACGCATATGCTAATTATTACACGCTAATCAAGTACAGTAGCCTTATATTCAACACTAATGCCTGGAGACGGCTTCCCTCCCTTCAACCCGTTTCTTTAAGGTAGAGGGAAGCTATAAAATACTTGGGGGCTGCTAACTAATCGAAATAGTGCAGGCCATTAACTACAGGGGTGTCAGTCAACTGGAATGACAATTTTGAAATACAAGAGGAGGCAATCAGACGAGCCGTGTGACTGCCCGGCAGTTTAGACATTAAACACACACAAAGCTCACCGTGAAACAAAAATGGCTGATGAAATTACTTGGAAAAAGAATCTACAATATACAAGAGAAAAGACAAAAATAGATGTAAACTAAAGGCTCTTCTAATAAAAACTTATTCAATCAACGTTGCGAGGGATTCTGAGCACAATGGTTTTATAACAGCAGCTACAACTCATTTTCTAATATTTGAGTAAATATTTGTAAATGTTGACACCAGCTGGTTAAACTCAGGATACGGTCAAAGGTTTCATTGCGAATTGCAAAGTCACCCACGAACATGGATAAAAGTCTGTGAGAAAGAAGTATGAATGCTGTGAAAGAGGCCGCCACGGCAGCAGTTGCAAGCTTGAGAAACAAGAGAGTTTTAATACTCTTGTTTCATATGTACATTGAAATGCTAGTATATCAAAATGACAACACAACATTTTAATAGAGGGTATGGGTAAATGTTCATGCTCTCATTTCCTCCCAGTTTAAAAAACGTGAATATTTTAGCATCCACTGATGACTATGAGTTATCCACAGGTGTAAATGTGTCACATTTTAAAAAGGTGTCATATGAAACTGATTGCTGAGATGACGAATTGTTGTTGAACTATGTGTAATCTCTGTTATTTAGATCAACTGAAAAAGCTGTAAAATGACTTTTTAAAAACTGTAGTGTGATACAACTGAAACTGTAATGACAGTCATTTTATAACATGAGCCATCATGTGTCTGCTCAATCAAGATTTTTGTTGGTTTAACTTATAGAGTTATAACTAATCCCATAAACAATGTTTTGCAATTGCATGGATGATCCAACCCTTCTCCTCAGTTGCTCAATAATCTTGACAAATCTTCAGGGCTGTTAGCCAATCCTCGAACAAAGCAGCCAGAACAGCATCCGGGAGGAGGGGTGACCGGAAATCTGACAGAAGTAAAGCAATTGTGCTCTCCTGCAAGTTCTTCACTGGATTTGGAGAAGGAAGTGGGTGGTTGAAGGGGGGGTTGGTAGTGAAACTGGACAGGATCCCACAACGTACAACATCCTGTCCTCACTTCCAAAGAAGCTGAGTCAATAAATCAGCTTCTCCTTTAGTCTACAACCATCCCCAGGCCCTTGCATTTGATTTGTATGAAGTCCAGCTTTATGTGTTTAGACAAAAGTCGTCACTGTCAACATCAGGCTGTCAGAAGCACTTTTTAATGAGCTAAAAAAGCTGCATGTTTTTGGGCAGGCAGTCATCCAAGTGACATGAAAAGCTGCTATCTGCACCCTGCAGTCGAGAACGGGGTGTGGCCGAAGTTCCACCCCGGACTGAACTCAGGGGACCTTTACAACAACCACATTTCTACCAAAGTAAACAGAAATCATGACCCCCACTTAATGCCTCGGCCCTTATGTGAACTGTTGCGAGGCCACTGGACGGTTGGGCTGCCAAGAAAAAACGCTTCAGACAAAATGTAAACAAATTCACCCTCGCTCCCACAGCGACGTGCGTATGTCCGTTTCGCGCCAACACAAACGGCAACATTTATACAGATTGCCGTCACAGACTGTCAATAACGCTGAAAGAAACGAGGAAATTAGAGATTTTGAGTGATCGCAGACAGTAATTACTGTCGTTGAGTTGTGGCGTAATGTCGGTTGACCAACCACAGCTGAGCTCGCTGAAAACGTAGCTAGCTTGCTCGTGAGGCTCGCTAAAACGTTTCCTTGGAAACGAGCTCGTGAGTCCCACAAATAAACATCAAGCTCATGATATCATAAACATCCTAACAATGACATTAGCGATGTCTGGAAATACGAACTATACCTGACATGAATCGACAGCTTCAGGTAGCTGATGTGGCTATCTGCAAAGCTAACGTCTTAGCAGTTGTTTGTGGAGGCTCACCTTCAGCCTGACTTCATACGTGGTGTATCTGTTCCTGCCGACCCCGACAGTATCGGGGTTGCTCACATCGATCTCGAGAAAGTTGCTCGGGGGTCCATAAGCGTCATTAAGGTTCTGGGGCTTCGTGAAGAGCCTTCTTGTATCAGCTATGGCCTCAGCCATTTCTTTCCTGTCCTTCTTAGCAGCTCCGTGTCGCGTCAAGCTGGCAGCATTAGCAATATATGCAGTCTGGCTTTGCGCTTCAAAATAAAACACCGCACGAATATCATATTGGGATCTTATAATATCAGGCCACAATATATACTTTAACGGGGTAGTCTGTTTTATTAAAACACGTCATCATCTATTTTCCATCAAGTTGAACGGATTTTGTATTCAACCGTCCAAAATAAATTATTTCGAACTCTTATGTTGAAGGCAAATTACGTAAGCGCCAGTCTTGTTCCGTTCGTCACTATGACAAGCTTGAAAGGCCACAGGGGTGCACTTCCGATCAGCTGAGGTTCAGCTGATGCTCCTCGACCACCTGCTGCTCAGTTTGTTTACACCCAGCCCTGCGGGCACACAGCCCGCATCCTTCATTCATTTACCGCAGACGGCAAATGTTGTGATTTACTAATGACATCAAGATCTCGGTCAACTGTGTGGCACTATTGTAAAAATAAACACAAACATTACAAAACAATAGCAACACTGGGATTTTTTTTTATTGTTATCGTTTGATGATTGATGGTGAATTAGTATGTGGATTTGTGTTTGTGAATACATACGACAAGTGTTTATTTGGGGTGTTTTTCCTTGTTTTGTCAAAACATGCTCAATAAAGTTTTAGCATTTTGAAGCGTCATGGCGACACACAGGGTTCTTACTGTAGCCAGAGTCTCATTAAATATCTTCTTTAAAGACACTTTCCTGACTTCCCAGAGATTATTTCCTGCGTCTCACGGCTGCATCGGGACAGGTGGGTTTCCTGTCGCTTTGTTGTTGTTTACGTTTGCGTCTGTTCGTGTTTTTCTACGGGGGATAAACGCGCCTGTGGTCACATTGTAATAACCTCTACATTACACTGTAGCGCAATGTTTACCCCCCAAACTGTTCGTCCCGCAGTGAATCTGGATTTTGAAGTCATTTTATTGCTTGACGCTGATTTCCTGTTTGTTTTGATCAAGCTTCCGGACATTGGAGGGCGTGCAGCTCTTCATCATCATCTTCATCTGATGCTGGAGTGACTGGTGTCTGTGGGTCCGTTGAAAGTGTCTCATACTTCGATGGACTGGTGCAGCGCGGCGCCCTGCGGACGGACGCGCAGCAGAGACGTGTCCTCCAGCAGCTGGCGGAGCTGCAGCGCACCATGAAGACCTACAGCAACAGCGTCTATTTGAACCCGCCCGAGCTCAGGTCAAAGGGTGGCCACGAGAAAGGTCCACTCACTGAAACCACTGAGAAACAGAACCAAGAACTGAATAATCAGGTAAAATAACTGAGGGCGCGAGACAACACAATAAAAGCAACATTTGAAGTGTTTTTTTTAATGAAAACACACAATAGACTTTTATTTTTTAGCATATTTATTTGTGGGCTGATAGAAAAGTGATATTTTTCGAAACCATTCGTCTTAAAATCACCAACAGCCCAAATGTTTTTCACTCACTGTGAATATATATTCTATTTCTTTTTTTTACGTTGTGATTACTAACACAACATGTTGTTACTGTGTATTGGATTATTTGAAAGGGTGTATTATAGATACTTTTGGAGGGAGTCTAAAAGCCAGCCGAGTCTGCAAAGTTTGTGTATAGCAAGTTAGTAAACACGATACATCTTTAGATTGGTTGAAGAGGCCAAAGTACCAGGAAAACACGAAACAACTGCTCAGATGCTGAAAGAAAACATCAAAACACCACATGAAAAGTCATTGTGACCCCAAAGATCAGTTATAAGCCTGTGTGTAATACTATTGTTATATGTAGCTGTCGTGAAATAAGGAGATTTTCCTCAATTGGACTTCTTAACCGAATGTTTTTGTCTTGCGACTCCGACAGCTGTGAGTAAAATGGTCGCAGCCGCGGATGCCGGGACGCGGCCGCACGTTTTCCTATTTACAGTTTGGCATCTGGACGGCGGTTCCGCACAAAGCCTGGCTGACGTCTAACATATGGGGGGGACCTCGCTGAGTTGGTGGCACCGTACCCCACTTGTGTCGCCGGCGGTGGCCCTGGGGTTCGGGTCAAAGGGAGGGTAGGGGTCTGGGAAGTTTATTGTCCGTGTGAGTTTTGGAACGGCATAATGCAGGGGGCTGTTGTTGTTTTTAGGTCAGGGGAGCTGACGGTCTACTATTTGCTGGTGGGAGTTTTTCTGCTGCTTGGCTGGCACAGACACACAGGGTTAGGCAGAGATTTTGGACGGCAGCGGGGCAGACCTCCCGCTGGGCTCGCCCCGGCACCCCTCTCGCTCTCTCACCGTCCCCAGGCAGTAATGAGGGGATCCCCCATTGTCTGGGCCATTCTTGTCCTTTTTGCTTTTGATTCGGGACTCTGACAAATACTTTGGTGTTAGGCTATCAACACCGGCACCATCCAGCCCAACCCCCTTCCTTCTGCACCTTTTTCTTGTTCTCCCTCGCACACACTCACACACACACTGACTAAAGTACTTATGCAATTGTTCTGGTTTGAATCAGGTCATACCACTGTCCTTTCGGTGTCTGTCCTCCCTGTGAAAGTGCCGCCATTGTCCTCACTAACTGACCACGTCTGTGAGGGGAGTACACTTGACTTAATACTGACCCAATGTGGCGTGGTTTTGCGGATGGTTGGCTGACAATGGGCCATTGTTTCGTGAGAGCGACCCTCTTCAAGTCAGACTTGCATCGCGCTCCTCCTGTACGCGGCGCATCTCCAGCAGGACGGTTGTGTGGTCCAAACTTGAAACGGTCCCCTCGAGTCATTCCGTGTAATTCGCTTGTGTAAGTTTTAAGCTTTTTACGGACGTTAAACAACTCGAAACAACAGAGTTTTTTTGGTTTTTACAAAGACTTATTGAGAAGCTAAGGTGGCCCTGTCCCGCATGTGAACTTTCCACTCATGTGCCTGTCTGAATCCTCCACCAGGAGGTGAGACAAGGCCACCGAGCTCCGCTAGACAGAGTGGCTGAGGGACAGCCTTGTCCTTCTCCACTCTGCCGTGGCCGAATGGCGACTGGGAATCGCTGACAATTACCCCGCCATGCCAGAGGGCAGCTTAGGAAGTCAGGGAGAAGTCACACACTGTTATGCCAGAGCAGACAGGAAAAAGGGCTTGTTGCTCTTCCAGTACTTCACGTCTCGCTCAGGACAGGCGGTGGATGGAGGGACGAGGAGGGGAAGGGGGGGGGGGTGATGTGGCAGAGAGGCGGGGAGAGGGAGAGAGAGAGAGAGGGAGGGAGGGAGAGAGGGGATGGGTAACAAGTTTGTTTTTTAATTTAGTTCTCAATCTGCTGTTGTGGACATTTACCAGAGTCAAGTGCACTTTGCGCCGTGGACATGGAGTACCACCCCCCCACCCCCCGGAATAGTTGGTAAATTAAATTTTGAGAGGACGACCCTCTCCGCGTAGCCGGCGAGTTAATTCCAAAGCTATTCGGTGTTGCCCAGTTACAGAGATGAACAACCCTCAGACAAGAAGCCAGGTCCACACTTTAACCACCGACTGATTCACCGCAGCCATTCTCACGTCTAATCACGATTAAACCCGTGACACATGCGTCGACCACGCTCGGGTCTCCAGGAGGGAACTCGGGCTTCGCTGGATATTCTCAGCTTGGTCACACAGAAGACGTTTTTTTTTTTCTCTCTCTCTCTCTCTCTCTCTCGCTCTCTTTTTTTTTTGAAGCAGGGACCTTTTGATAATAGGAGGCAGGCAGCACAATGACTTCCAGCAGCACCTCAATGCAACAGTACCGTATCACAATTAGCAGCGCTAAACAGGCTGCACAGACAAGTCCACTCCATCTCGTATGGAGCCTCATCCAGTCCTCTCCGTTTTGTCTGACAAATCCCCCCATTGTTCCTCTGATGATGCTTTTCTTTCGTGGGAACCCTGGCTTGTCTTGTTGATTAGATCCCCTTTGTCTTCCTCCCCTGCAGTGGGCTAGTCTGGAGAATGTGAAACCTCACACTGTAGCCGTGGCTTAATGCCTTAGCATACTCTGTTTATTAACTGACGTTTCAGACGTATATGAATATAAAGGCCTTTATTTGGGTCACCGGCGGCAACGCTTGGTGCTTTTTTTTTATCACTGAATTAATATATGCATCAGTCTGAGTGTTCAATAACTGTGGCGCAGTATTGTTTTCGTTTACAAAGCAGCTGTTTAGGTTGAAAGGAGACGAACGTTTAACTGACATTTGCTGCTTTTTTGGCTTGCAGGAGGATCCCGTTCCCCCCCCACTACCTCCACCTAAAGGCTTCTACATATACGGCGATGTTGGTGAGTGCAAACAGAGGAAATAACTTCTCATCACACCACATGAGGTGTCTGTAAAAGTCCTCCCCCCCCCCCCCCCCTCACAGGCACGGGGAAGACGATGCTCATGGATCTCTTTCACTCCCGTGTGGAAAACAGTCGGAAAAAGCGAGTCCACTTCAACGGCTTCATGTTGGACATCCACAAAAGTTAGTCGGCCGTTCTCTCTCTCTCTGTCTGTTTCCTCCGCGGCGACCGGCTTGCATGACTCGATGAAAGTTTGGTGACTCCTGGTGCGCAGCGGACCCTATATTTATCCCTCTGTTGGTCCTGAAGCCCTCCCGCTAATTGTCTGCCATTATGCGCGCAGGTGAAATTACGGCTTTATTTCCGAGCAGGGTTTGGGTTGCCGCTGCAGGTGTGCTTTAAGACGTGCCTGACGTTTGTGTGCCGCTTTAAGGGATCCATCGGAGGAAACAAAGCCTGCCAAAACGGAGGCTAGGGAAAATGTTCACCTATGACCCCATATCGCCGGTTGCCATGGAGATCAGCAACGAGACATGCCTCTTGTGTTTTGATGAGTTTCAGGTGAGTATGAGCGAGTGTGTGCGTCTGTCTGGACCTGAAATTATTAGCTTTAGGTACCGAGTTGGATTTGAAGAATTCTAACGGGTATTTTCACACTTTTTCCTTCAGTAAGAAAACATTTACACATTGAGTACCGATAAATCACAGCCAAACCTGATGGAATAAGGCTCAGCTTATATTCCTCTATTTTATTCTTATCTATTCTAGGGCAGCTAATTTTAATGTGGAGACACTGTGTTTGTTTTTTGACCACTTTAGGAAAATATAGATCATTAAAAAGAGAAGACAAACCCTTGACATGCATTGATTTCTATCAAAAAACACATTTTTTTGTGTCCAGTTGAACATTTGTCCATTTTACTCATGCCAAGTCTATTACTTGCACTTTATTCTGTTTTGTAATTATTGTAGATAGGTTTTTGTAGCGCTAAAGCAAAGCTTCCTACAAACAGGAAGAAAGAATTTTGTGGAAGGAATAAGACATTTTGTAATCTGAAGAGATAAATAAGTATATGAATAAGATTATCTCAGCAAACCCTGTGAGGACTTTCAAAGAGTTACTTTGGTAGTTTTGTGGGAAGAAAAGGAAAGAGACACTCGATCCTTTTGTTTCTTCTCGGAGTATTTTGCTCTTTTCTCTCCCTCGCCCGGGAACTTTTGGAGTTTGGATCAGAGTGAGTGTTGAGTCTCTGCGTCCCTCTTGTCCACACAGCCTCCCCGATCTGTTCACAGAACAGGACTGGGGACACCTAGTGGCTCTCTGTGAATACAGCAGCGTGACTTCCCACAGCAGTTCCTCTCAGTTAAAGCGGAGGAGACAGGCTGCGAAAATCCCAGTTTGTCATTTTCACCGCGAGCCCAAAACGGCGCCAGCTCGCCATGTTTCTGCCCGGTCATGGTCAGCTTTATCCTGCAGCCATTACAGACAATCAGCCGCAGTTTTTGTACACAGCATTTACACAACTAAAGGACACCTTCTGTCATTAGCCATGCAGAAATTCTCATTATTTCACCCTTTGGTGTCAGAGAAGAGAGCCACTACTGAAGCTCTTTCCATTCTCTGTAAGGTAGTTAGTCATTCACTGCCACCAAAGAAAGAAAGGCGAGAATCTGTATTTATCATCAGCCCGCCGAACACATCTGTTACCAACGCGCCGTCGCTGCTCTTACCGATATCATTACAGTTAATGCCAGCAGGTCAGAGGTCGCGCAAGGTGCGGTTGCTCTCTCTAATCACCCTCTGTGCATCTGCGAGGATCAAGAGGCGCCTTCTTTCATGCGCCCGTCTTTCACATTTTAAACTGCGGCGCTGTTTATGCCTTCTCATTGATTTGTTTTGTTTGCCGTCGCCGGCTCGGCTGTTTTTGCTCGTCGACTGTTGCTACCGGTGAATGGAGGGGAAACAAGTAGACATGTGCGCGTTGTTTGTGATGCATAAACAAGAGGTTGTGGGGTTGCGAGAGAGTTGGGGAGGGTGTGTGTGTGTGTGTGTGTGTGTGTGTGTGTGTGTGTGTGGTGGGGGGGTGGGGGGGTCTATACCAATCAGCATCCTCCTCCACTCAGCCATGCAAATGAGGCTCTGGGTATCAGTCGCACTCTCCTGCTTCCTTAAGTGAGTGGAGCTAGAAAGCGACTGGCGGCGGCGGGTCAGATGGATCTTATCCTCTTAAATGCTAATGACATTTCTCCATTCTCTTCATTAGCGCCGTGCCATTATCAGTAATTTGTAGCCCCCCTCCCCCCCTTCCACCACCACCACCACCACCACCACCCTCACCACTACCCCGCTCCTTCCTTTTACGACCCCCACCCGGCTCCCCTAATGAATACTCGCCATTGAGAGGTCCGAGACGCAAAGACGGGAAGAGAGCGAGAAGGGACGAAGACGAGTGAGAAGAAAACGCTCCAGCGTCATTGTCTCAGGGCCCCCAGTCACCGTGCGGCCGCGCCGAAATTGCTCATAGGTTGTGTACATAAAGAGGTGTAACATCAAAAGAGGTTTAATTTGGCACCCGTGCGCCTCGCTGTAAACTGACAGCCGCTTGAGTAATTGGATGCTCATTTAAATATCGGCAACGGCCGACAGAGATTGCGCCATTATTTTTTGTGCGCCACAAGTGCTGCATCAGTCCCCCCCCTCCACCTTTTTCATTCTGTGGGTACCCATTCTCTGCCGCTCTCCCCCGACTCATTCAGCAATCAATATTGCCCCTCGTACTATGCCCGTGTTGAGGGCACATGAATAAACAAATCCATGTTGTATAAAAGGTCATTTTTAAATGATTCTTTTGAAATGAAAATAAAATCCTGTGGTCGCAGGAAATGGGGGCCCCTTCAGAAAGACACAGAGCCTTGGCTTTCTGTTGATTCTCATTACTCGCACACACACACACACACACACTCACGCGTGCACGCGCACACGCGCTAATTTGATGCCCTTAGCCACCTCTCCTTAGCCAAATCAAGGCTTTAACACAAATGTTAATCAAGTATTGGCAAGGGCAGTGGGGCTAATATGCAAAAGCAGAAGACTCTCCAGAGTATGAAAGGAGACATATGCTGTGGGTATGGCTGTCAGAAGTGCCTGTTATATACAGGAAAGTAGGTAAGAGGGAACGAGAGGAGAGGGCGGGACCAACTCTTTCCATTCAAGACATCTTAAAGCTTTTAACGGATAATAAATAAATAAACACACGGAGGAACAAACGGGAGTTGGATCTCCAAGCGCGATTGTGTCAGAAAAGGCCACTTTATTTCTTTCTACCACCACAATAATTTTGATGAAAATATATTCAGCATAACTGAGATCATTTGGCTCCACGATGTCGCTGAGGAGTGTAGTTTTGATCCATAGATATAGAAAATTGAAGTTATTTTTACTCATATATTGTCAATTTCTCAAAGTTCCTTGGTTCATCTTCTATGAGGCGACTGGAGCGACTGATCACGAGGCAAACACAGAAAAAGACAGACGATCACATACACGTTGGATGGAAACTTTGAGCCTTTGTCTCTGCATGCACGCAGAGGGAGAACATGCAAACTCCGCACAGAACGGCTCCACCCAGACCTGAACTGAGGTGGAGCGGGAGCACCGACCTCTGCAGTGCCGTGCAGCCGTGGAAACTATTTCTCCGGCAAAATTTAATGAAGTCTTTACAGCAGCCTACTCAGAAAGGTCACGTATTAAGTGCACTCCTTGGTATCTTGGTAGAAAAACCGCTGCGCTTCACTCGGAATAAATGACATTTTGAACTGTTAGTTGGAAAAAAAACCATAATTGAGTTTCTTTTCTGTTGCCCGGCCCTCGTCCGTCGGCCATCATGGTTAATCAGCCATGTTAAATACATGCCTCTCTGTGACTACTGTGCATCTACGGGGCAACATGATTTTCTCCCTTTATGGCTGTTCAAAAGAACAACATAGGTGGAAGAGAGAGAGAGGTGAGCGGGGGAAGGGGGGAGGAACAAAAGTGAGAGCACTGGATTACTAATAGAAAGGTCAGAGCTCTTCATTTAACAGCCAGCGACTCATAAACGTCCTTGCTGCAGTGTTGTCATCGACCTTTGTTTATTGTGGATTCATGGAAATGATGTAGATGAAAAAGGCAGCAGACAGTTGAATTGGATTTATGTATCTGTATAGCCTTGTGTGTGTGTGTGTACACCGCACACAAACACACACACACGCATGTGTGCGCAACTGTATATGCCTTTTTGTGGCCATCTTTGAGGGAAGCTTTGTCCCGCGTTGTGACCCGGTCCCGATCCACACGGCTCTGGGGTTTTTTTTCTCCTTTCCACCTTTGTTCTTTTTCCTTTTCTGTTGTTTTTTCCCCGGCGGCGCCCATCCGGTCTGTTCTCACGTCGGCCGGCTTGATTAGCTCGGGTCGGCTGCCGTGGCGGCTGCCTACTTGTCCTCAGCAGAAAAGCGGCTTCGTGACCATTTGCAGTCAATTCAAGTGCTTTAGGTGTACGTGCGCGTACGGCGGTGAATGGCCGTGACCAGACAAAAAGGACTGAATGAGCACACCTGAATGACACTAATCAACATGGAGTGTTGATGGCATGATTTGACCCCAGATACACACACACACACTCACACACACACACACACACAAAGCTAGGGGAGAAAAAGGTGGATTATACAGTGCCTGAATGTGCTCCTCTTCTTCTTCTTCTTCTTCTTCTTCTGTGGTTCCCTTCTGTCAGGTGACCGACATCGCCGACGCCATGATCCTGAAGCAGCTGTTCGAGACGCTATTCAAAACCGGAGTGGTTGTGGTGGCCACCTCCAACAGACCCCCTGATGGTACGAACGACACACCTGCAGCATGTGTTACACCTCATGAACATCACACATTTTCCCCCCTAAACATCGCAACTATTTGCATTTTACAATTCTGAGCTTTGTAACCTTTGAATAGTCTCGTCAGGAATGAATAAAGGCTCCATCCGTCCATTATTTTCGCTTATTCTAGTCAACAAAAGCCACTGTTCACTAGCAGAGTTGCGAAACTATTACTTTACCTTAATCATACCAAACTACGTTTAAAAAAGTACCAGTTCTAGATGAAAAAAGTACTCAGAAGTATTGAGTACTATTCAGAAATCACTTCATTCGATGTTTTTGCAAGAAAATATGTCCAATTAATGCACATTTTTCTTGCAAACAATAGATCTGTCAAAAGTGTAAAATTATTATTTGTAAGAAACTACAAGTGCCCTTTAAAAGTTACTAACTGCGATGGAAGTTTTCTGGCTCTCTACTCATTAATATTTAAATGTATCTGAATTTTAACTGAAGGGAAGGAAAGTTTACGTCGTTCGTAAGGAAGATCAGCTGCAAATAGACGATTTCGCCGTCACCTTTCGCCATCACAGGCGAGAACCTCTTTTTCTTTGACCTTTACCAAATAGTTTTATCCAAAATTTCTCTGCCGCCACAAAAAGCAACGCAGCGTCTCCCAGATCACACCGACCGCAATCAATCGCTGTCAAAAGGGGGAGGAACCGCGGACCCCCGGAGAACCAAACGGCGTCTTTAAACAGGCTGTTTTTTACGTGGCGTCTCCTGCCCGCAGGAAGAATTATCAAGACGTAGATCAAGGTGGAGATAAATGCGTGATGTGCTGCTCGCTCTCAGGTAAGATGTTGAACTCTCAAAGCCTTGAGTGGATGAGAAGTGGACGTCAGCAAGATGGTTCCCGGAGACAAAGAGGCGCGTCTCTGATATTTACCCGCTATTAAGAACAAAGCAACAAACCGGGCAAACTTGATAGAGAGCCTACTTGGTATTAATTACATGGTTAATGGAGCGCTGAAAGCCGTAAGGGACGACCGGACATGAAAGGCATACGTTTTCCATCTGCATTGATGTGGAGATGCTGCTATCAAACAGGCCGGGATGGATTTTGGGAGCAGGTTCACAAATAGGTTTCAGAACACCTCCTGTTTTTGTTTATGGATGCTGATGGAGCTTAATGTAATCATGCAGTTTAGACCCCCCCCCCCCCGTGTATTCAAACTGCATAATTGGTCTGAGTCGTATGCACTTTACGTCAGTGGCCTGAAGTGCAGGATTACTTAAGACGTATAAATATAGGAGCCCAATTTAACACGAATCTATGATCTGTTAATTTCGGGACAATTATGCTAATGAATTGTATTCGTTTAGTGGCTTTAATTTCACAGAATAAAACCTCCGTTTGAGAAAAGTTGTGTGGTGAGAATCGAATTAACCCTTTCATGCAAAACACACTGAAAAAAGAGTGGACAAAAATCACGTAATAAACCTTCAGTTTGTCAAGAAAATCAGTGAAAACTCAAATTGTCTCCATATGTAGCAGCTTAATTTCTACTGCTAATAAAAATCTCCTTTTTTTTCAAATGAGTTATTTTACGTATGATGAAATATTTTAATCATAATTTTTTTTAAAAATGGTACAAAGGAGTTTTTTATTCTTGAAAAAGTATTTTTATTTAAAATAGCTGCTTTTTCATGGTCTTTTTTAAGGTTTTAAGTAATCAGACTTCTTTTGCATGTTTTACGACACATTGTTGTATTTCAGCAGGTTTTATTGTGTTGTCGTGTTATTATTCAAGCTTACACGCTACAAGCTGCAAAACAACATCTGGATTTGAGCATTTTACAAGTGAACTTGTGTTTTTTTATTTTTTAGATGCCTTACGATCGACTATCTGCTGTTTATAACGCACCGGCTTGTAAGCAGACTCAGGAGGAACTCATCAGCTCCTCGGTTTGAGAGTTTTGTGCGTAGGAAGTCACGCGATAAAGTAACCGGAGGCCAGAGTGGTTCAACGGCAGCGCGTCTGAAGCTCCTCGTCAGTGTTTAGGTCCACCGCGTCGAGGTAACGCTCGGCGGCGAGCGCACGTCCCGGCCGACCTCGCCGCCGCCGACCTTTTGCGGTGGTCATGCGTCAGACGCAGCACGGCCCTTTATCCCACTATAGGAGGTTTAAAGAGGAGGGTTATTTGTGTGTCGGGTCTCACTGTAGTAAGCTCGAGCCCAAACATCAACAACAGCCACTTGTTTGCTTTCGCAGCTGTAGAGAGCTTAAACCTCACTGTGTGTGTGTGTGTGTGTGTGTGTGTGTGTGTGTGTGTGTGTGTGTGTGTGTGTGTGTGTGTGTGTGTGT
>JASSRZ010000020.1:7370451-7387815 GCA_032164315.1 Malacoctenus gilli
CACACACACACACACACACACACACACACACACACACACACACACACACACACACACACACACACACACGCAAGGAAAAAATGTAAAGCAAGGTTTGCTCAAACTGTCAGACAGGCTCGTGCATGTGTCTGCGTGTGCACGCACACGCTGAGCAGAAAAACGCTGCCTGTACGCAGCTCGACCTCTGCTGCAACGAGGACACCTTGTGGCGACTTTTGGGAAACGCACCTTCCATCACTGAGATTTTCAATGTCAGCAACTTTTGGGTAGAAGTGACGCGCCTCGGTTATTTATCCTTGTCACATAAATTTGGATTGTTGTGATTTTTTTAATGTCCAACTCAAACATCCTTTTCACTCATCATAAATGGAATCTTTGTGCTTTTGTGTGTCTGTACTTGCAGCAGAATAACACATGCCGGTGTTGACTCAGGACCCACAGACTGCAGAGCCGAGCCAGGAACAGGTTTGTCCTGCTGCTCCTCAACGAACACAAAAGGAACCTTTTGTACTCTGTGCAGATATGAAGATCTGTTGTGCAACTTTTTCGCCATCACAACACAACACATCACCCCCAGTTTTATAAGAATGGCGACTTCGTGGGAGCTACTTACAAGCTTCAGCCTCATGCATTCAGCAGCCTCTTCTCTGCAGATGAGCACTGCTTGCCCAGGGTCAGACCTTGATCTGGCTGTTGCTAAGGGCCTAATTTCCTCCGTTTGAGGCAGACAGCCAATGGCTGATGGAACTGTTGGTTTGTGCAACCACAGCTTCCTGCATCGCAGCGCGCAGGGCCAGCATGGGATGCAAATGTCTTGCAAAGTTAAGAAAGAAAAAAAAGAGACGCACGCGGTGTGAGACTTGGCAGAAATTTGTGGGGGGAAAAAACACAGATTCACACGCATGTGTTTCCATCGCACGTGCACACTCTTTTACATTAACCAAAAGAGGGGGGGGGCGAACGGAAGTCGCGCCGTCGACGGTGACCTTTTAGTGTGGCATCAAACTTCCTGCTGCTTTATTTTAGGAGGGTGAACTTGTGAACTTCGCTCGTTCGGAGGCGGTAATTGGCTGATTCTCTGTGCGCCTTTCAGAACTGAGGCCTGCAGACAGCGCCGCCAAGGACGCGGAGTCACTGGAGTGGAACACGCACGTTGGGCATCTTCTCCAACAACTAGAAAGTGTTGCTGCAGGTACAGAAGCCCCCCCCATCAAACACAATCTTAAAACGTGATTTACACTGATGAGCTGAATCGTTTCCCTTCGATATGAAGGGTTTTTTCGGTTCATGGAAGTAGGAACAGGTGACAAATTTACATTCTCACACTGAGGAAGCTGATTGTACAGCAGTGGTGGATGATCAAGCGCGGACTCTGGTTGGTTCACCCGCCCAAGCAAGAACAACAACGCGCGCTCATGTTTGGCGTGTGCACGGGATTATCTTCGCCCCCAAACTGCAGCCTGACAGCCAAGAAGTGAAATCTACGGCTGTAAATATTTCAGCGCGCTGCAAATTTAATGGAAAATTCATTTGAAAGATAAATATTAAATATTTATCGTACGGAGAGCCTTCTGGCTCATGCATAAAACACCCCTTCAGTTGCAGCGCGAAGTTGCAGCGCAGCGTCGGAGTGTGAGACTGCGTCTGTCCCTTTTTTTCGAAGAAAATGGCCAAAGCCTGTTATTTATGCAGGGAAAACATTTATTTTACCCTCAAAAACAAGGAAGAGGCTCCACCCGCGCGCTTCCTCTGCGTCAGGAGGAGGAATTGTTCCCCGGCAGCGAGAAACTGCGCGCCGCTTCTCGGAGGAGGGGAGCGGACAGCAGCTTTCTGCTGACCGATGAGATATTACCGAGTGGAGCGTAACCTCGCATACCTGTGCGCCCATACGGCGCGTCTTTAACGCACCACAACACACACACACACCATCACTCATCCCTATTTATACCGGCACACGCTTGCCAACGCACACAAACGAGTGTTTTCGTTTTGGGATGTTTATTCTCGTGAGTTTTTTCTGGCAGTTTGTCCCGAACTTGACATACTTTCTCCCTCCGCGCGCCGCCAGGCCGCTCCGAGGGCTCGGTGGGCCGCCTGTGTGATTTATGCGCCGGCCTCCACGCCGCGCTGGCCGAAGCGGACATGCTCGGTCGACGCTGTAAGAGGAGGTCAGGGATCCTCCGGACGCTGTTCCGCCTCATCGACCTCAACTCTGCCCGGCTCAACCTGCACATCGCAAAGCTCTGCCTTGCTGTGAGTGTGTGTGTGTGTGTGTGGGGGGGGGGGGGGGGCACAAGGCCCAGTGACAAAACTTCACCTCTCTCTCTCTCTCTCTCTCTCTCTCTCTCTCTCTCTCTCTCTCTCTCTCTCTCTTCTTCTTCTCTCTCTCCAGCTGTGTGTGAGTGGAAACAACCTCGTCAACATCTGTAAGCTGACCTTCCAGATCAGCCGGAGTGAAAACAACGACGTCCTCTTCCAGAACGACTCCATCATCGGTCAGAGCGACATAGTTCAGTATTTCTCTCCTCTGCCTCTTGGATTCACTCTCTCATCAGTTTGTGACGTTTCTCATGTGCTCATTCGTGACCAGAGCTGTCGTCAAGCCTCTCACTGATCGTGAGGTGTGTGTCCTGCCTCTGAGTGCAGATTCCTTGCTGGAGGTGCTGAGCGAGCAGGAAGTCTCCTCCTCGGGAGAAGCTCTGCTGTACTGCGTCGGCACGCTGAAGTTCCTCTCGGGAAACTTCGCCGTCCTCGCGCTCCTGCTGGAGAAAAACTGCGTGGGCGCGGCTCAGAAACTCCTCCGGAAGCTGTGCGCGGTGGAGGAGACACACTTCACCATGGCAGGACACATCCTGGTGCAGGTGTGTCACTCACACACCACTTTTTTCATTCGTAGGAGCCACAAAGTCCTTGTTGACTGATGCAGATTTGCCCATTCTTCTCCCACTGCTTTGTTGACATGTGTCATCTGAGCTGCTCCACAAACACACCGTCTTTACCAGCCTGACCTGGTTCATCTGGCGCATTGTTGCAAATCCCGTCACCCGGCAAACACTTTGAGTCACGTTCACCACCTGATACTCCCCGTCACCCCGTCTCAAGCAGGGAACCGCAGGGCGCCGTCACTTTCCAGAACTCCCAGTGCGGCGGCGTGCTGGAAATGACCGCTTCCCTCTCGTGATAGAATGATTTATTCCAGCGGGGAAGAGTTTCCGCTCGCCCCGCTGTATAGCGTCCTGTGCAGGCCGCAGGCCAAACCCAACAAGCGCGCGTCCGACTTTGTGCGCCGGCCAACACAAGCCGCGCAGGCACCTCTGGCCTGGACACGGGCTGCCGATGAAGGTGCTGTGTTCCTGCTCACTAACTCGCTCGCTCTCTGGGGCTCCTGCAGCTGACGGCGACCCTGCGGAACCTCGCCGACCACCCCGACTCCCGCCCCCTCTTCGTCTCCTGCTCCACGCTGCCCACACTCTGTGACGTGCTGCGTCAGCATCGCAAAGACCACGACATCTGTACCAACATATCCAGGATTTACAGGTGAGTTTATAGCCTCCACTTAATGTCGCCATGTTGAAACAGTGACTAAAATAAGCACGTAATTATAAACACTGCAAATCTCTCCGAGTCTCAGCGCTGATAAAGTTGATACCGATTCATTATCTTTGTCCTGACGGCTTCGTCGTCAGTTCTGGTTCCTCCTTGATCCTCGTGCTAATTCAACAGCACCATATTTAGGCCCGACAGCGGCGCGGTCAGCGAGTGGACGACTCAGCGGTGTTTGTTGTCCTCTCTCCCTCAGTAAACTCTCCTCGTACTCAGGGTGCCGCCACGCTCTGGCTCAGACCCCCGACTGCTACCGGCTATTTTTGGAAGTGCTGAGCAAACATCACCACAAACAGGTGAGTCCTCCAGCCCTGCGTCCCCCCCCACCCCCACCCATGCGCGTTCCCCCCGTGCATGCCGAGAGCCTCGGCGTATCAGCTCCGAGTTAAACCTCCACCAGCATTCGTGACGCCTGTTTATCCGCCTGAAGTCTAAACACATTCAAAGGACATTGTGTCCGTCCACACGCAGCGTCCGTCTCTCGTTGGCCGAGCTTGGCGGCGCTTGTTTTGACATTTAATCATCCCAGGAAGGGCTCGCTAAGTCCTGGGAAAGGGAGGAGGAGGACGGCTGGAAGGAGAAGAAAGGGAGAAAAATATAGGAGGCGAGCATGACCTCATGCTTAACGAGAGGTGACACAGAGGTGAGGGGGCGGGGCCAAGGAGGCGGGCCTTGGCAGCCGCACTTGACTGACATGTGGTATCAATGTAATGCGGGACAAACAGAAACCCCCACGCCCACCGACACACGGCGAGGAACACCGAGACTCCTCATGAGCTTTGATTCTGGGACGACACGTCCTCAAAACCGGGCGACTTCAATACACAAGTTGTTGCCCAACAGCGCCGCAGGTCACGCCGCCTCGCTCTACAAGTGTGTGATGACTCGTCAGAGAGAGGAAGCTGCTAAACACACCTGGACAGATAAGGAGGGTTTGAAATCAGGGTGGAAAGCTGCTTCACTGAGTCCTTACGAAAGAAAAGGCCTCAAACTTTGTGCATTCAAAACATTCTGCAAAAGATCTCCCGTGAATCTTTAGTTGTGCATCTAAAACTCAGAAAGCAACAGGAAATGGTAGAAAAAAGCTTAAAAACGATCAATTTTTCTTGTTTTAGATATAAAATCTACAGGTTTTGTCCTATATTGTTTAGTCCTGCATGTTTGGGGCTTTTAAAAGCATTTGCAGTCAGAATGAAAGTGTTAACAAATGTGCGTCAGCTTCTCCTGGGTGAAAAACAGGCTTGCGAGTCTGCAGCTTTCCTCCACAGGACCTCGTGGTTCGCCTCCTCTTCACCCTCGGAAACCTGACGGCCAAAAGCGAGGAGCCTCGGCTGCAGCTCTTCCAGAGCGACGGGTGCCTGGACACGCTCCTGCATCTGTACCGGCGCTACCAGCAGCGCGCAGCCCGGTCAGGGAGTCCCACGCCCGGGGAGGAGGCCGACGACGTGCTGGTGAAGCTGGTCAGGGTGCTGGCCAACATGTGCATCCACCCGGCCGTGGGTCCGTCGCTGGCTACGGACGCGTCCTGCGTCCAGCTGCTGATGGAGACAATCGGTGAGAGTCGGGAGGAGCTCGTCCTCTCCGAGTCAAACTTACACTCCTCGGGTGACAATCAGGAGATCAGGTCGGGTTAAAAATAGCAGCCAAATGCATTTTGTGTACAGAAAGCCTCTGTGAGGCAGCCCAACCACTTCCCCCGTGCTGGGAAGAAGACGCGAGTGGAAACCAGCTCCTGGTGCTTTCCATCCCTCCTGTCGGTGCAGCACATCCTCCTCTGGTTTACCTGTTTGTCTCTTTTCTGCGTGTGACAGAGCGCAGCGCTTTGCTGCACAGGCAGGATGTGTTGTCACGACTGCACAGCCGCCGCCGCGGTGGTTTGCATGTTCTGCGTTTCAGAAGAGTCTGAAGTGAAACTCGGGTGGATGTGAAATTCTTTGCTCTCCGCTGTCTGCCACCTACACACACCTGAAGGCAACAACAACAAAAAAAAAAACCAACAAGTGAAAACGTTGAAAGATCGAAATTGTGCCAGGAAGGGAAGGGAAATACTAGCACGAGAACAGTGACAGTAAGAGAGATTACCGCGGCGCTCCGGCGACGTTTCCAGTCAAACCCAGAGAACAACATTCGGTGCGACCGCAGCATCCGCCATTCACGACCAAACACGCGACATCTGCCGCGATATCGGGAACACGCTCCGTTTCCGAGCAGCTTCACGGCTGGTCGGGCGGGGTCACGCTGACCTCCGCGCGCCATCCGATGATCGACACAGCCGCGTAACGTCAGGACGAGCCCGGCAGCTGGTATTCGGACTGACATGAATGCGTCACTTCAGTGCAACAGCCTCCAGATGATTCAACTGGATACTCATCATTTCCAAACTTAGTAAAGAAAGACTTAAAATTGTCCAGTCAGCACATCACATTCACTGACCTCGCATTGAGCAACAGCACTGACGTGTGTCTCATCCTGCAGATCGGACACTTCAGCTTTTAGCTTCATTTCCACCATCGAAGTGTTTCACTCTTTTGTGGGCCTCGGCTTCATTGTGTGTTTGTCGCACAGAGCTGAGATCAGTGCAGGAGAGCAAGGAGCTGCTGGTGAACGCGGCCGCCGCCATCAACAACCTGTCCTTCTACCAGGAGGAGCGCTCTGCCGTCACTCTCAACCAACTCGCCATCGCAAAGTGTAAGAGCGCAGATCTCACAAAACAAAACAACAGATAAACAAACGTGTAATCTGCATGAAATGCAGATTGAAGGGTTTTACTCGTGTTGCATTTTTCACTGCCGTCTTTCCAGTGATGGTGAAGTTGATGCTCAGCTGCAGCATGGACGCCGTGCTGGAGGCGACGCGCGTCTACGGTAACCTGTCACAGTCCAAAGAGGTGCGGGACTTCATCATGCAAAACAAAGGTACCGTAAAAAAAACCAAAAAACAAGAAGCACGACACAGAAGGCAACTTCCTCACTTTCACCTGAGAGGTCGGAGTCAGTAGGAAACGCGTGTTTCCAGGTCAAACGCTCGACTCTACAGACGAGTTTGCTGAAGCATCAAACAGCAGCTCCAGTTACACACATCTGCACACTGTGTCATGTTGAGGCGCAGTTTATCTCCAAGGCCAGGTACAGTCAGCGCCGCCCCCCCGCCGAGCAGCGCTGCTTATCTCCCTGCTGTGTCCTCGTCTGCTCTCGCTCTCTCTATATCTCTCTCTCCCTCTCTCTCCCCCTCTCTCTCTCTCTCGCTCTCTCTCTCCCTCTCTCTCGCTCACTCTCCCTCTCTCTCAGTGCACCAGTTCGTGGTGACGCTGCTCGACTCCAAGAGCGCCGAGGTGTGTTTTTCCGCCTGCGGCGTCCTCACCAACCTGGCCCTGGACCCCCCCAACAGGGCCTGCCTCTCTCAGGAGGGGGCCCCCGCCAAGTAAGGACCCCCCATCGTCCTGTCAATTCTGCAAATGTCAGCACTGATGCTCGCCAAGTTTTTCTTGCCTAAAACACACTTTGAAAAGTTTCATCAGAACTTTTGGTTCGATTCTTCCTCGAACAAAAACTTTTCTATTTCGAGAAAGTTTTCAGATTTTATCTTTTCGTCTCATTCCTTTTTCATTCTATTAATTTTTAGTTTTATTGCTGGATTGTTAAACTTTGGTAAACATTTAGACAAACGACTCTGACAGAGCCACTTTATCAGATTTCGGAGCCAAATTTGGCAAATTGCAAACATTGTACAAAAGACGCTTTGTGCCAAAGATAAAGGAGAAATAGTGACGTTTCTAATAAGAGGACTTAAGTCTTTGTGAAAACAGCTTCATGCTCAGACTTGGAGGAGAGAAATGATGCCGGTTTGAGTCGTAAACGTGAAGCTGGAGCCAGCAGAGAGGTAAACATTACATCACTCGGTCTGTCGGTGACAGAATCAGATCCATCAATCCTCCGAAAATCCCCAAAGCATCAACAAAGGATCCGGTTTCACGGTTTTACACGCCGATTATTGGAGACAAATTGGAGGTGAGCTCGCTGCAGCTTCGCGTTCCCCAAACAAACGTTGGAGCAGAGTAGAAATACTCGTGTTACTCTGCTGAAACTAAAACAAACTCGCTGCTCAATATGTCAAACATGTTTCTGGCAGCGGCGGCGTCCAACGCGCAGCTCATTTTCCTTCCTTTTTGTCAGAAATCTGCTCCTCGTTTGCGACAAACAACGCCGCCGCTGCAAAAACAAGATGCGACCAATTATGTGCATGTGTAACAGTCGTAACAGTAACTCGGTGGTGTTTTTCAGACTTGTCAGTCGAGATTAGCGGAGATTTAAAGGGACTCGGAGCGATTCGCTTCTGTCTGCGGCGGGAATCCTCCCGCTCGCTCGCAGGCGAAGCCGCCAGTGGAGTGAAACTAATGTGCTCGGACCCCGACGGTCATGTGAAACTCCTTCCCCTCCGGTCATATGATGTGCGTCTCCGTGTGTGTGTGTGTGTGTGTGTGTGTGTGTGCGTGAGCAGGCTGGCCGACTGTCTCGCAGACTTGGGACCCGGCGACTGGCAGCTGGCCGCTCAGCTCTGCCAGGCCATGTGGAACCTGCTCGGCGGCGGCTCCGAGGGGCCGCTGGACCCTCAGCTGAGGGACCCCCTGCTGGACATGCTCGAGACTTACTCAGGTCGGTGCTGCTGCTGCTGCTGCTGCTCGTCGTTACGTTACGCCATAAGAAGGAAAGAAACGGGCCGTCAGTCAGATCAGCGGCCCTCGGGGGGGGTTGAAGGGAGAAGTACAGTACGCACGTCACTGCCGTGAAGAAAACACCTCTGTGGACACATCTGGAAGCTGCTTCAGAGAGGAAAAACAAGCCAGTGAAAAGGTTCAGACAAACAACCTGAACTTTAACAGCGAGGGAATGGGGGCGGCCGAAACGTGAGAAAAACAGAGGCTGTTAGACAAACATTTCCACTTTAATTTCTTTATCTTTCATCCGGCTCTGAGGTGTGAATATCAAACGCGAAAAACACAATATCCACGTTGTCAGTTGTCACCTTGTGTAACTTTCACACGGCCGTGTCGCTGCTGCGCCCCCACCTCGCGGCAGTCGAGGCCCCTGAGTGTGCTGGAGTGTGTGCAGGGCGTCGCACGTCCTCCCCGCATGTGTGTGTGGGTTTCACACACACACGCGGTCCGGCGGTCGCTCCGGTCGCTCACGAGTGTGAATGCGTGCGGGTTGAAACTCTCTCCCTTCTGCTCAACTGCTCTTTCAGACGAGGCGGAGGCACTGAAGTGGATCGACAACGAAGACATGAGGGACTTCCACAAAGCATGCTGGGAGTTGGAGTTTCTCCCCGTCGCTCACAGGCTGATTAAGGTGCTGCGGCCTCCTGACCCGACGGCCTGATGCGTGTGGATCAAACGCCAGCATGCGACTTTTGTAAAATCACAACGGACAAAACAAAAAGAGGCCAGATCGGGTTTATGTCAGCCAGAAGCGACTCGTCCAACAGCAGAGGCGAGACAAAAGCCTCCAGATCTCCCACAGAAGCCCATCGAGCGGCTCCCGCTCTGTAATCCCCTAAATATGCTCAATCTGCGCGGCGCTCGCCGCTTTGCCACCTCGTGACGCAGCGCCGCAGCTGCTGTTTTTCACCAAGGATGATGTGAACATTTTACAGGCGCTTTTAAAGCCTGCGGATGGTGAAAAAACCAGACGCTCAGATGGCAAAACAACAGAAGTCTGGTCCAGGTAATTATGCAGGAAATAAGAGGAGGACTTAATGTGATGCTATACGCATTTAGTTCAAGTTTCTGTGCTTTGTTTATGTAGACAAACTTGAATTTCTTCTCCAGACACTCGTTTTACTTTCAGTTTTTTCGGTCTGCCTTCGTCGACTGTGTGTGTGTTCGAACCAGCAGCCGTGTGATTGGTTACTTTACGTGTTCTCGGCCTCTTTATGCACTTTAACCTTTACTCCAAATAAGCTTTCAGACGCAGTTCTGGCTCTCGTTAAATGTATGTTACATAACTGACTTGCACTATAAGCACACGGTGTTTTAAAGTGACACCTTTATGACATTGCGAATGTGAAAAACAGATGACGAACACAGAGTTTACCTCGTAATTGAACCTGGAGTGTGAGTGGAGTTTGAAGCGAATAAAAACACATCTGAATAAAGTAGAAAAAACATTGTTTGAACTGGGGTTGGTTTTTTTTTGCTCCTCGAAGCCTTTTATTCTGACACAGATATGGGGCCAGGCAGTGCTTACACGTTACACCAAGTAGCCTAAGGTACAGCATTTCAAAACCACATTGTTATTACACCAAAAAGAACAAATCAGAAACGGCACTTAATGTAAAAACCCCCCTGGTGTCGTCCTCCCGTTTTCACACAGCAGTGACCTCAAACAACCACGAGACACAAAAAAACCCAAACCTAAACAACTCGTTAAGCCGACAACGCAAATTGTTCTGGATTCCTCCTGATAGGAGAGAAATAAAGCAGGTCTGCTATCGATGTTTCCGTAAGAAGCTTTGAAATGTGCGGAAGAATTTTGGTCAGCGGGGATTAAAAACCAACGCTTGCTGGTGATCTGCAGCCTGAAACTGGGAAAACACCCTGAAGTCTGGAAAGGTCGGCGACCTCATCTGGGAAGTGACATGTTTGTTCCCAGGGAGGTGTGACATGGAGTTCCGTGAGGTAAGGTGTCCTGCGTTAAAGGAATCCCCCTCCCTCCCGCCTCTCTCTCTTATCTCACTGGCAAAGCCAGACTTTGTCCTCGAACGCACCGCGGCAGGGGAGGGGGACCTTTACCTGGTGTTACTGGGACTCGCCCAGTTCGGACACACAGACAGTGAAATGAAGCCCCTGGACTGAACGGTTCCCCCCCGAGCTGCTTCGTGACCAAACGCCGGCGCCTCCTCGTGACTCATCTTTTTGCATAATAGCACCGAAACACGCTTACGAAACGGCTCGGGGGTCATTTTTTAATTTCCTCCTCTTGTGCAACTGAGCGACGGGCTTGATGGCGATTGTGCTCTGACTGCGTGATTCCTGAAATCGCGGCGCTTTCTCGCCGCCGTCCTGTACAATCTCCATGAAGTCAAAAGGAAGTGTTTAGGAGAAAACTACGAAAAGATACACGACGTTTCAATATTATAGTTTATTTCTCCTCCCCCCCTTCCATCATTTTCAGTATTTTTCTTAGAAAAAAAAGTGTCAGTAACTGACATCAGTCAGAAGTTTGAAAAAGAAAAACCCTCCAATTCCTCTCAAACCACTTCCAAATGTACCATTCCTGTGTCTCCTCCTCCTCCTCCTCCTCGTCACTCATTCATCTGCCCCCAATCTCTCAGTCCACCTTCAGAAGAATGCAGTACTTTACTGATTTTAGTAAACAAAACAAAAACAAATAAACAGCAGGATTTCACACCTCTGTTCAAAATAATAATGATAACAAAAAAAAAAAGAAGCTGCTTTTGCACCGGTTAGACTTCCCCCAACGGGAAAGAAGCACAGCTACAACCTTTTGCGCTCGAAAGCTGAATCGACCGCAGTCGGCCCTGCGTGTGTGTGTGTGTGAAGGTGTGTAAGGGAGGGCCAACGGGCCCCCCCTCCCCTTGAGCAGCAGGGGACCCGGCGGCCCCTGAGAAAGAGTCTCTGCTCGTCGAAGAGCACTTCTTTAAACGTTTCCAAAAGAAAAAAAAAAAAAACTGAAGAGGTATTTTGTTTACTGGTAAAATTCACAATCCAAAGCTTTGAAAAGTGTTGTTAGGGCCACCAGGCGGCTGGGATGAGCGGAAGACAGATACGGTGTGGTTAGAGCAACCGGAAGCAAATCCCTCCTGGAAAAAAACCTGGTTTCTAACGTCTCCTTTTGATTAGCTTCTCTTCTTCTCTCTCTCGCTCTTTTTTTTTTTTTTTAACATTATTTCCTTTACCAGAAAAAAAAGGACATCGTCATCATCAACAACAACAAGAAATGATAAAGAGTTACCTCACAATAACAACAGAGCTACAGCAGAAGCAAGAAGTCGTTCCTTCAAAGTGCCTCGCTTTTCTTTTTTTCTTTTGTATCTTTTGACACGTGAAATTTCCAAGACGTACGTTTTGGGGGTTTTTTGTTGGGTTTTTTCCTCCTCCCCACTCAACTTTCTCTCCTCACCGTCATTTCTGTGAAATGCGCAACAAAACATCCACACCTCAGTCATCATGGACACATCCACACATGTACAGTCCAACGAAAACAGAAAAAAACAAAAACCAAAACACTAAACGGGCTCAGACAGTGTTCTCTCGAGTGTCCCCCTCCTCGCTCGCCTCTCCTTGGATTAGCTTACATTGACATTTGAGATTTGGGATGAAGGGGCTGGGACCAAAGGGGGGGCAGGAGAGGGGGGGCGGGGGGGGGGGTAATGCAGTGGATTTCAAATGGACAGGGGGCTTATGTAAAAAGGGCTGGAATTGGGGAGGTGGGGGTCAATATGACCCCTGAATATGACGTGGGAGCAGCAGCATCAGCACGTATAAGCACACTGTGCTGGATAGTTCAGGCACACGTACAAAAAAAAAGAAAAAACAACACCGTCCAAAATGTTAATGCGTCTCCAGTTACACCAACATCCAACTTCTTCTAATACAAAAAAGAAATAAAAAGATATTTAAGAAACTAAAAACGGACAAAAAAACAGTGACGACAGAATCGACGTGCGGACTCGCACAGCTTGTTTCATTCGCGGGGGGGGGGAGAAAGGGAGGAGGAGGAGGGGGGGGGTGTCGGGGGCGGGGGGAGTTTCTCGGGGTCTTTGCTGGAGTACTGAAACGTAGTCCTGGATGCCCCCTCAAGTGTCGGCGCTCAGGACCGCCACAAACTCCCCCCGACCAGAGTGGGAGTTTGCCCCCCCCCCTCCTCCTCCGTTCCACGCTGCCCTCTCTTGGTCAGTTTTGGCACTGCATGGCAAAAGCAGGCCTGAGTCCGAGCCTCCGCTTGAAGTTTGAGTCTTTTTCTTCTTCCTCCTCCTCCGACAGGAACCGGCACGTTTTTCTGGCTCTCCGTTTGTTCTGATCCTCTTCTCCAAAAACACCCAAACGTCAAACTTCGTCACAACTCAGAGCCTCTCGTCCTCCTCCTCCCCCACCTCCAATCCCCCCCCCTCCTCCCCCACTAACACATTTGAATTTTTTTTTAAGTGTCCCATAACGAGCAACAACAATGACAGTAAAAACACAACGATAAAAACGCCAAAAGCACTTCATGTCATGTAGCGGGTGATCGCTCTCAGAGCGTATAACAGTTCTGCTTGCATCCGCGCTTCCATAAGAAGCAGATTAACGTGGACCTGAGGGGAAAAAAAGAGAGGAGACGCTTTTAAAAACGCTGCACGAAAGAGGATCTGACGGAGGAAACGGGAGGAGGGAGGGGGCGGAGGTTTGTTCTCACCTTCTCGGAGTGCTGAAACTGCCTCCAGAAGCTCTCATACATTCGTTTGGTGG
Source organism: Malacoctenus gilli (assembly GCA_032164315.1). NCBI lineage: Eukaryota > Metazoa > Chordata > Actinopteri > Blenniiformes > Labrisomidae > Malacoctenus > Malacoctenus gilli. The sequence goes on from JASSRZ010000020.1 coordinate 7,383,521, forward strand.
TCTTCTCGGGACTGCACACCATAGTCTTGATATAGATCTTAAAGCTCCGGTCCAGGAGCTGGTTGATCTCCCCGTAATCATAGTCGTCATACCTGGGGGGCACATGGGAACGCCGTTGGGAACTGGAACACATGCCTGCCATGCCAGCGGCCGACATCTCCGCAGCACGGCCGCATCATATGAGCGGTGGTGGCAATGGCGGTTTCGAGTGACCCACCTGATGCCAAACATGCAGTGGATGTAGTTCCAGATGGCCCGGCGCAGCATGCTGGTGTCCACGTCCTTGTGCGTCGCCATGGTGTTGTAGGTCAGGTTGTACGCCATCTGAAACTTCTCGTCCAGCATCTGGCCGACGTCGGGGTACAGCCGGTTGACCAGAGAGAAGCCGTGGTCCTCCCAGCTGTAGTCCTGCAGGGGGGGGGCACGCAAACACACAGACACGCCGGGTCAGCGCCGTGCACACGCTCACGCACGACAACGCCTCTTTCCTGTCTCCCTACCTGCACTCGGAAGGTGGGCACGTGCTCCCCCCGCCTGGAGAAGTCCTTGTAGCCGTAGCTGGGGTCCTCGAAGTGACGGGAGATGTCCCTGGAGGGGACGCACTCCTCGTCCTCCGCCGTGACCACCAGCATGCTCTCGGTCTTCTCCCGCTCGAAGCGCGTGGCCATCTCCTCCTGGCTGGCCTCCTCGTCGTCGCGGCACTCCTGCAGGTGCTTCATCCGCTCCATCAGCACCTCCACCTCGCCACACACCTCCTGCAGTCACGGGGGAAAAAAAGACACATCTGTGGTTAAGATTTAAAGTCTGACGTGAGGAACAAATCCCAGTTTTGGCCAGGCATCTTCCCTCAACTGCTGACACACACACACACACAAACACTCACACACACACACACACACTCACACTCTCTGCAGGGATTACAGCCTAGGTTTAACTTTCACGCACTCCTCAGAAATCCCTCCCACACACTCGCTCTCGGCTCCCTCTCCGCACGCGCTCCGTCGGCGCTCACCTGGTTGCCGAGCAAGTCATCGTGGTGATTAGCGTGGCCGTTGCCGTTGGCGATGTCGCACACGCAGTAGTGGCTGAGGGAGGGGGGCCTGAACGTGTGCCCGCCGTCGCAGTGGATCTCGGGCGTGATGCCGCAGCCGAAGGTGAAGGAGGCGAGGGAGTGGTAGTGCGTGAGGAGGACCACGGCGTGGATGAGCTCCGCCAGCGACCAGCTGTGCTCCTCGGCCTTCAGGAGACCCTGGAAGCGACAGGAGGGGGGAGAACTCTGAGTGACGCCACTTAGAGCCAAGCAATGACTTCAATATCACCCGGAAAAACGGAAAATGTGTTTTCAGCCCGCAAATCCAAATCGAACTCTTGTTTTCCTTCTTCTGTCTGTCCGCTCGTCCTCCGGATTCTCTCTGCAGGTTTCCATACAGCTGCAGCTACACTCGGGCCTCCACCCATGAGCTCAGCCTGTTACATCACACTTCTCGCGGCCACATCCACCCCTCCAGGCCCGGCGCCCCGTCCTCTCACCTCGATGTGTTCCTTGGTGAGGAGCCAGGGCCGGTGGGCCAGGATTTTGTTGAGCTCGCCGAGCTGCTGCAGCTTGCGCGGCGCCTCGTCCAGCCCGTTCAGCCACTTGGGATCGCCGCCCACCTGGAGGAAGTCGTTCACGTGCAGGTTGACCAAATAGGAGCACTGATGTCGGGCGGCAGCCTGCGGGGATGGGAGCGAGAGAAGATACTCAGCGACCGGTCGGGAAGAGGAACCCACTTGCTTGGGGGAGGGGGGGGGGCTTGAAGGGGGCCGTACCATGATGCCGATGTAGTGTCGGTAGTGCAAAGCCAGCGGTCCGTCCATCTGCAGCAGGTAGTGCTGCGTCCGGAGGAAACTCTCCAGGTACTGCGGGTGAAAGCCCATCACGAGGGAAATGTTGTCCAGGCGACCGAGGGCTGCAAACGCATCCTCAAATATCGACTGTGTCCTGGCGTCCACTTTACTGACTTGTAGAATCTTTATTTGGGAGAAAAAAAACACAAAAAAAACAATTAAATAGTTGTCCTTTCCTGCAGCAAATCCGTTTTGTAACCATGTGATGAGATAACATACCTCTTTTTCAGGGATAAATCTGCTTGGTCCGTTGCCCAGAGGTCTTGGGATCCTTACTCCCAAGTCCTGCAAGACAAAAAAAAAGGGAGAAAAAAGTCTTTAAAACTCGGAACAAATGTGAGAAAAAGTCAGCGGAGCCATCCTCCATCCGTTGTTTACTCGCCACCAGTAAAACCATCACATTTCCTCTTTTAAAAGAAGAGAAAATTCAAAGATAAAGGAAATCAGAGCGAACCTGCGACGCCGCTCCGTCACAATGAACTGCAGCACAAAAGCAAAATTAAACTCCGACCATCCATAATTGATGAACTCGCTCTCGCGCACGTCCAGCTCAATAGTTTCAGCCGCTCATCCAATATTAAAACACAATAAGGAAAAAAAACGGAATCCTTGACAACTGTCCTCTTTGTGTCCCGTAACTTTCCGCTGCTAGTCGGGACATGTCCACCAGCGGACACCGTCCCGCAGCGCACAATGGGGCCAGATGAATGAAAAAGCCCCCGAAGGCTGCTTCCCCCCCGGTGACACCGGGTCGGGCTCTCATCCGGGACCGGGACCGTTCACACAGGCGCCGTTTGATCAAGCAAAACGGGACAAAGACACTGAAAAACAACCGTGGAGCTGCTTGTTGACCACAGGCTGCCGTGCGTCGTAAACAAGCCCGGACAAAGACCGCACTGCAGCCTGTTTGTCCACCGGCAGAAAAACGCAGGAAAAGCGCACGGACGCACCGGGACACGGTGCCCCTGGGTCCCCGCTGCGGTTCTGGTGCGACCGGACGGAGCGTCACGGCGTTTTTTCAGCCTCTTACCTTCTTGCTGAGCCGCTCACAATGGGCGCATATCTTCAGGAGGTTTGTCACTGCCAAGCAATTATTTTCCACGTTTTCTGCCGGTGCGACTGCGTGCCTCATGTCGTGTCCTCTCTGAGCGCTGCTCGGTTCAATGGCTTTTAAGGGTGGGTGGCAAGAATAATCATAAAAAACGGGGGGGTAAAACTGCAGAAGCTGGATGTTGGATGGCTGCTGGCTCCTCTCTTTGTTCCTGGAGGCACTGGGCAAAGTGCTCAGTAGTCAGCTGTTGCAGCCCCACAGCAGAATACCGTCCTCCGCCGCTCATACATTCGGTAAATAAGTCGAGGCTCGTTCGACTGACGCGCCGAGCAGCCAATCGCGCGGCGAAAACAGGCTGCGCGCGGCCAATGGGAGCGGGAGGAGCGTTTAGAGGGCGGAGCTACGCGTGAGGAGAGAGGGGGGTCCTAAACGTGAGCAGGGAGAACAATCCCCCCCCTCCAGCCTCCTCCTCCTCCTCTAAGAAAACATCTCCACTTCTCTCTGTGTGTCTCTCTGTCTTTCTTTTGTTCGCTGCAGCCTCTGATCATGATTGAATTGAAGGCCCTCTGTGTCCCTGCCATCGGTTCAAGGTGACTGCTGCTGCTCCTGCACCACAATGGCTCCACGACAATCAAGATGAGAGCGAATTACTCTAAAATACTTTCTCAGCAGCGGTGACACCAGAAAGCTGAAGATGCATGATCTGCGTCTTCGTTTCCGCGATGTGCATTCACGAAAAAACCAACAACGCAGAGCCGGATCCTGCACGCAAAACAACAGGGCCAGAGGAAAAAATGGGGGTTGCAAAGTGAGCCCCCAGAGCAGGGGGGGGGGGGTTCTGCCGTGCAAAACATCAGCATCTGCACGCGGCGAGATGGATCGCTGCAGGACCCGCTGCAACAACAGCCCCCTTCGGCGGGTGCTTTTCCACCTCAGCCTATCGGGCCCCAGATAAATGCCATTCCTGCGCCCAATCAGGCCCGGCCGAAGGAGTCCTTTAACAGCCAGGAGGAAGCCGAGATAAGGGGAGGCAGCTCTTATGGCTTTGTTTATCCCAGACAGACAATAACACGTTCACCGGGACTGACGGGCTACAACTGGTTTATCGCCCAGCAGTAGTTAAAAAGTGAATAATTTACTCTGATGTCTAGAAAACAACTCGCTGTGCTCCAAATTTCACACGGCCAGAAAATAATCGCCCGGTGTTGTCGACTTCATCGTTTCTCGGATCATTTTTTTCCACGTTGCTCGCAGTGATGTTGCAAAAGCATCTTCGATCGAATCGGTGTGTGTGTGTGTGTGTGTGTGTGTGTGTGTGTGTGTGTGTGTGTGTGTGTGTGTGTGTGTGTGTGTGTGT